>JAQPCC010000100.1:0-600000 GCA_028392965.1 Lindernia subracemosa
ATACTTGGTGTGTTTACAATGCTCTAATCACCTATTTATACTACTAATAATTTCACTATTACAACTAATCACATTAATTACAATTATACACCTCACACTAAAATACAAACTTCAATAAACACATCATCTTATCATCTCATCAACATTTAATACAATACTTCCAAATCAATCATTTAAAATATTAATTTAAAACATCCACATTATATATTTCATAATACTCCCCCTTGGATGTTTTCAAAGAATATGCCTCGTTAAAACCTTATTAGGAAAAACCAATGGGATAAAAACCTAATGAAGGAAAAAGAGTAATGATTCTTTTAGAGACGCTTTCGATTGTTGCCTCATTAAAAACCTTACTGGGAAAACCACATGGGAAAAACCTCAGTGAAGGGAAAAAGAGTGCAACGCGTATTTACTCCCCCTGATGATGACATCATTTAAGATCTCGAAGTTTTCGAACTCCAATTGAATATACCAATCTTTTGAAAATTATTGGGGGAAGTGCTTTCGTGAATAAATCTGCAAGATTTTCACTTGATCGCACTTGTTGTACATCAATATCACATTTCAATCTTAAATTTTATTGAAAAAAAAATTTTGGTGAAATATGCTTTGTTCTATTCCCTTAATATAATCCTTCCTTTAATTGGCAATGCATGCAGCATTATCTTCATATAAAATCGTAGGAAGTAACTTTTTCGATACTAGCCCACTAGTTTGTTGTATATGCTCAATTATCGATCGCAACCAAACACATTCTCGGCTAGCTTCATGAATAGCTAAAATTCCGCATGATTAGAAGAAGTAGCCGTTAAACTTTGTTTAACTGACCGCCATGAAATAGCGGTTCCGCCATGTGTAAATAAATAGCCCGTTTGCGATCGAGCATTATGGGTCAGATAGAAAACCAGCATCTGCATACCCAATCAAATCTGTTTTGATTCATTAGAATAGAACAATCCCATATCAGTTGTTCCTTGAAGGTATCGAAAAATCCGCTTAATTCCATTCCAATGTCTACGAGTCGGTGACGAACTATATCTCGCCAATAGATTCACAGCGAACGCTATATCAGGTCGCGTATGACTCGTTAAATACATTAGGGCTCCAATAGCACTGAGATATGGTACTTCAGGACCAAGTATTCTTCATCGTTTTCGCAAGGTCTAAACGGATCTTTATTCACATCTAAAGATCGAACAATCATTGGAGTATCCAATGGATGAGCTTTATCCATATAAAATCTTTTCATACCTTTTTCGTATAAGTCTCTTGATGTACGAATATCCCATTCTTTAAATATTCAATTTGCAGTCCAAGACAAAATTTCGTTTTACCGAGATCTTTCATTTCAAACTCTTTTTTCAAACAATTAACGGCTTTTGATAACTCTTCAGGAGTTCCAATTATGTTAATATCATCAACATAAACTGAAATGATGACAAATTCATTTCCAGATCTTTTCATAAATATGCACGGGCAAGTTTGATATTTTTATACCCCTCTTTCGATAAATATTCACTTAGGCGATTATACCACATACGCCCAGATTGCTTTAATCCATAAAGCGATTTATTTAGCTTGATTGAGTACTCATTTCGGGGCCCTGAATTTTCAGTAACTGAAATCCCTCGGGAAGTTTCATATATATCACTATCAAGTGATCCATATAAATAAGCGGTGACAACATCCATTAGATGTATATCGAGTCCTTCACGTACTGCCAGACTAATTAAATAACGAAAAGTAGTTGCATCCACCACAGGAGAATACGTCCTCATAATCAATACCAGGTCGTTGTGAAAAGCCTTGTGCAACAAGCCGTGCTTTGTATCTCACAATTTCACCGTTTTCATTTCTTTTTCTAATGAAAACCCATTTATATCCAACGGCTTTACATTTTCTGGTATGCGGACTACTGGTCCGAAAACTTTTCGTTTCTCAAGTGATTTTAATTCTGTCTCGATTGCATCTTTCCATTTTGGCCAATCATTTCTTGTCTGCATTCTTTTACAGACCTCGGTTCATGATCCTCATTTTCATTCATCTCATTCATTTCATGTAGCGTTACATTAAATGAGAATTTATCGTCAACATTGACTCTTTCTCGGTTCCATCTAATTCCATTTTGTGCATATTTATCGAGATCTCTTCATTATCATTATTTCAAAATTTCAGGTACCTGATTTTCATTATCATAATCATTAATGCCCATTGACTCTTCTAGAGTCGATAAATCCTCGACTGGACCATTCTTATTATTTGCTCCTTTTCTTTTTCGAGGATTTTTATCTTTGGAACCCGATGACCTACCACGTTTCTATTGTGGCTTAGGCTCGATCCTTATATGTTCTCCAGGAACATCAATTTTGCAGGAGCATTAACAGCTGGTATATGTGACTTAGTCACTCTTTTAAGGTCAGTAAAACTATCTGGCAGTTGATTAGCTAAACCTTGTAAATGAATTATCTTTTGAACTTCTAGTTCACATTCTTCCGTTCGAGGATCATAATGATTTAGCGATAATTCATTCCAACTTCTATTTATTTCCAGCTGTTTCTTTTCTCCCCCTAATGTCGGAAAATTCGATTCATCGAAATGACAATCGGCAAATCTAGTCGTAAATAAATCTCCAGTTAGAGGTTCTAAATATTTTATTATCGATGGAGATTTAAATCCGACATATATTCCCAACCTCCTTTGAGGTCCCATCTTATGCGTTGTGGTGGAGCAATTGGAACATATACCGCACATCCGAAAATTCTCAGATGGGAAATATTTGGTTCCTGACCATAAACCATTTGTATCGGGGAGATATCGTTATAACTTGTTGGCCTGATGCGGATTAGTGCCGCTGCATGTAATATAGCATGTCCCCAACAAGATGAATGAAGTTTCGACTTCATTAATAATGGTCTTGCAATTAATTGCAGCCTTTTAATCAACGATTCTGCAAGACCGTTTTGCGTATGTACATGTGGCACGGGGTGCTCAACATCAATTCCAATAGACATGCAATATTCATTAAATGCCTTGGAAGTAAATTCACCAGCATTATCAAGGCGTATTTTCTTTATTGGAAAGTCCGGAAAATGTGCTCTTAATCGAATCAACTGAGCAAGCAATCTCGCAAAAGCTACATTCCGTGTTGATAACAAACACACATGAGACCATCTAGTTGATGCATCAATCAATACCATGAAATATCTAAATGTCCACACGATGGATGTATCGGTCCACAAATATCACCTTGTATACGCTCCAAAAATCTTATGGATTCATTCTTTATTTTTACTGGTGATGGACGAATAATCAACTTTCATTTAGAGCAAGCAGCACATGATAATTCATTAGATTGAAGAATCTTCGGGTTCTTCATTAAATGTCCACGTGAATTTTGAATTATTCTCCGCATCATAATTGAACCGGGATGGCCCAACCGGTCATGCCAAACAACAAATGTATTATCATTAGTAAACTTCTGGTTTACGATAGCATGCGATTCAATTGTTTTAACATACGTATAATACAATCCAAAGTCAAATGAATGTAATATTTCAACAACTCGTTTATCATTCGAAACCACTTTTGTAATGTGCAAATATTCAATATTTCTCTTTTCTGCAGTCTCAATGTGATATCCATTATGTCGAATAGCTTTAAAGCTCAATAAATTTCTTTGAGACTTAGGAGAATATAAGGCATTATCAATTATTAGCCTTGTCCCTCTGGGCAGTATAACATTGGCTCTTCCGGAGCCCTCAATTATATTTGTGCTACCCGATATAGTGATAACACTTGTTTCTTTCATTTCAAGATGGGAGAAATATTTCTTATTTCTTAGAATCGTATTAGTCGTTGCACAATCTGCAAGACATAACTCCCCATTGCACATGCTTGTATCCATTGTATTGATAAATATATAATAACTAGAATTATTAAATAAATAAGCGTCAAAATAAAATTATATATATAAAGATAAAATAATAAATAAATAATGCTTAAATAAAATTTATAACGACACTTCAGTTTTCTTTATTTGGATCTTTAAAAAAACCAAAATATTCAAATGAGCATGATCTAGCACAATTTTCTGAAATATCGTAATCTTGAGCAAAATTTAATTTCATCGACACTTCACTTTTAATTGCTCTTTATAAAGATCAACGGGATCTTTGGGTGCGAATAATAACCAACGATAATATATAATAATCTTTATATTGCTCAATACATCTTTCTCAATCATATACTAGTTGTCCACTTCGGGGGAAATATTAATAATAACCACGGTAAATATAATGTTCACGACCACTTTTATTGTTTGCGCATACATTCACTTCAGGGAATGCAACATAATCATTTAGTCGGACTTATGTTTTTCATTCATCCATCATAATATTTTCTGATCATTTTCTCACGATATTTATTCGTATTATATCCGATGGACTGAACGTGGTGAATGCTTTATAATATACTGACGAAATTGCGTAACTCACTAGCAAGTATAAAATCGAGAGTGATAAATCAAAGTTTGCCAAATTCAATATATTGATATCATAAAAATAAAATCATCATTAAAATATTAAAAGGAAAAATTATAATTAATCTTCTTTTATATCTTCTTTTGTAAAAGTTCTAATGAAAAACGATATCCACATCCAAATAACTGTCGCCGTAATAATAATCATAAGTAATAGATCAAACATCGGACAAAGGGTCATCCTTCAATATAAAATATATTTCAGTAATTATAATATTAAAGAAAAATTATAATTAATAATTATATTTTAAAAACATTGGTAAAAATATTATCCACATAGCCGTAAGGATCACCGTAAATAAAGTAAGCAACAGAAGATCCATCTTTGTATAAAACGACATGATTCTATAAGATGAATAAGAACATAATGATCAGATAACATATAAATCAATGATAAAATATATGTATAGTTTCATAAAATGCGTTCTTTATTATTTCATAATTATTATCCAAGCTCGGGTAAGATTGTGGTAATAAAATTTGTCCATTATCCAAAATCTGTTCGATCCAATAATAACTTCAAAATTGCTCAATAAATAAATTAATAATATGCCGCTACTGAGGTGGGGATAACCACAAGACCTCGTGGGCTTTTGGTGTTGTGTACGTGAATATATAAAAAAATAATAAATCGTAAATAAAAATTCCACACACCACGGGGTATGGAAATCTGGACCTCTCGTCACTTATAGTGAACGATATTCCGCGAAACCACTCGGATATTGGCGTTTAGTTATAAAACTTTTAAAATATACTTTTATAATATATATTTTTAAATTAATCACAATTAATATATGATTAGTATAAATTAAATATTAAATTACCGTACCTCGACTAAACTCGTACGAGATCTTCGACGGAGGTTGATCTTGACGATGGAGAGCGGTCGTGCTGATAACGTGTTATAAAAATATTAATTGTGATTAATATTATATTAAGATTATTTTATTATAATTATACTTATATTAAGATTATAATGATAATATAGCTTATAATAATAAAGAGAGAGAGATTAGAGAGAGATTAAGTATTTCAATACTTGGTGTGATTTACAATGAACTCTAATCACCTATTTATACTACTAATAATTTACTATTACAACTAATCACATTAATTACAATTATACACCTCACACTAAAATACAAACTTTTCAATTAAACACCTCATCTTATCATCTTATCATCTCATCAATACAATACTTCCAAATCATCAATCATTTAACTAATATTATTATTTAAAACATCCACATTAATATTATTTCATAATAGTTTTTGATTTTAGTCTGATTCCAAAATTCAGTCCATTATATAATAAAAATTGCTTAGTATCTATTTTATTGGGCCTATAATTGTCTTGGATTTAATTTAAAAAAGTAATAATATATAAGTATCCACACAATATATATATATATATATATATATATTTGTTATGGTGTCCAACTATAGTGAGTAATTATCGTGATCAGCATAGCAAATCTCTAATTTATTATGCTTCCCCTCCCTCTCCGGCCCTGCCATTACCTCGGCCGCCCTCTCGGCTAAGCCGACTCCTCCGTCGCCCCCCTCCGGCGAGTTAGATTTCTCATAAATTACGCAAGGGTATATTTTTTTCACTTTTTTTAGTTTTTCAATTTTCTAATAGTAAGATTCCACCAATAGTGCATTTAAAGAGGAGGCAAACAGAAATTCATATGTATAAATTAGAACCACACCTTAGTGTGATTTCTTAACATCACTATAGCTACTTAAATATATATATATATATATATATATATATGCATCATTTTATTTTCCTAATAGTCTTGATGCACCAATATGATCGCTGCATGCTTATGGTTCCCTGCATGGGAACAAAGATCAACGTGTTAATTTCAAATGAAAATAAAATAAAATGAAAAGCATAATGGAAAACTCATACAAAGAAGCGTGATAACGTTCGATTCAATGCATGCAAACTCATGTCTGGCATAATGTCACGTAATACAAATATATATCTATATATATTATGTAAGCGTTATTAATAAAACTACACCACCACATATCGACTATTTTCTTGAAGGGCTCTCTATAATTTTGACTTATTTTCAGATCATATATATATTAATATACCTTTGAATTTTTCAGAATTTAATCGATATTGGAGTTTCAATTACGACCGCCTCCCGTGGAGACGTAGTACGGAAACTGCACGTCGTGGCCCCTCTCGATGCGCTTTACGTCCTCGACAAGGACGTCATAGTGCCTCTTGACCTCCTCGGGGGTTCGCGAACCGCCCATGGTTCGAGCCACGTTGGTCCAACGGTCCGGCACGTCCCTGTCGTAAATCGCAAGGGCCTTTTCAAAATTCTTGTTTTCTTGAACCGACCAAGTGCTGGCTCCAAACCCGCGACTCATTGAGGCTGAAGCCATTATTATTACTATGAAAAAGTAATTATACAAATGATTGGGGATATAAGGTAAAGAAAATAATCAGAGATTAGAGACAAAAAAATTATTTCGTTCTTTAAATAGAAACAAATATTTAAGTAATGTGATTTTTGCAGATATACAAGGAAGAGAATGGAAAATGGTGTGCACTACGAGTGAAGGGGGTGCAGATTCGTGGGGTCGTGAATAATGGTATAGTTTGCCTTTATTACAAAATTCTTAGGAATTTAAATGATTTTTGTATGCTTTTTTTTTTTTTTGAGTTAAAATAGATTTATTAATGAATATACGCGGTCAACAAGTCGTACATACGTTGAGAAGGTGGAGAACTACCCTCCCCGGTATATCCGAGATGTTTAGCCAAGTAATGAGCTACAGAATTACCGCAACGACGCACAAAAAGATAAGAAATATCTATAAAGGAATGAGAGAAAAACACGCAATCCTCCAGGATGGTGCCATGTTGTGCCGAATGTGTAAACCCATGACGGAGGTTGTTAATAACGCTCAGACAATCCCCCTCTAAATTAATATGCAGCCAGTTACGTTGACGAGCTACTTCTAAAGCCAACCTTGCCGCCATTGCTTCAATTGATTCGGGGAAAAATTGGCCTTCATAGAATCTAACCCACCAGCCAAGGCAAGATCCCTCATGATCTCGCGCAACAACACCAATAGATGCACCCCCTCGGTCACAGTGTAAGGCCCCATCAAAATTAAGTTTTATCACCCCTTGCCTCGGTCTTGCCCAACAACACTCACCACTCAGCTTATCACTATTCGACCCACCAGGATCCGGCTCATCATCCGTGCTAACCTCCATGGCTTGGCCAAATATGGTACTTAGAGGTGTGTGGTTACCCTCCATAACTAATATATTTCGCGCTGACCACAAAGACCAACAAATATTAAGAAAAACAGCAAAATCGGAAGGGGTTAGCACTTCAGATAACAGTCGCATCCACTCCTCGGCCGATCGCACCCATCTTCGAACCAGCCCCAACGGTATAGGTGAACTCCGCCAGACTTCCCTCGATTCACGACATTGAACGAACAAATGGAACTCATCTTCGTCAAGCTGTCCGCATCTTTTGCACCTAGCATCTGATAAGCACTTGCGGTTGCAAAGATTCACAGCTGTGGACAATAGATTTCTTCCAAGTCGCCAAGCAAAATTTTTAACACGTGGGGTCACCTTCGCCTGCCAAACAAACTTCCATGAGGGGGGCTCAGAGGGCGATCCCGCTGATGAATCGAAAAGCAGACGAGAAGCGACCTTATATCCTGACTTAACCGAGTAAAGCCCATCCTTGCTATAATGCCAGATGATTCTATCTGGGCGATCGGAGCAACTAAGTGGACAGCCTAAAATAGCATCCACATCAATAGGCAGGAACAATGACCGTAAAAGGCCAAAATTCCAAGATCCTGAATCATCTCTCAGCTCCTGAACCGTCATATGAGCGGAATGCGGGCCGATGGGGGTGATTATGCGCCTAGAAGATTCCCGTGGTAACCACAGGTCCTGCCAGACGCGAACAGCCCTCCCCGTCCCAACTTGCCATCGGTAGCCTTCCCTTACAATTTCGCAAGATGCATGGATTCCTCTCCAAGTTAGCGATGGCTTGGAACCTAGCGCTGCAGTGAGAATATCAGAGTTCGGATAGTATTTGGCTTTGAATAATCTGCTAACCAAACTATCCGGTTTAACGAGAAACCGCCACGCCTGTTTCGCAAGCAACGCCATGTTGAAAGCCTTAAGGTCCCGAAATCCCATGCCCCCCTATCTTTTGGTATACACATCTTGTCCCATGATAACCAATGCAACTTATGTTTGTCCCCCGAACTCCACCAGAACCTTGCCATCAAGCGTTGAAGATCACGAACTAGCTCCTTGGAAGCTTGAAACAAGACATGGTATATGTTGGGATTGCTTGCAACACAGCTTTAATCAGGACCTCGCGGCCAGCCTGAGATAACATCTTTTGTGACCATCTGTTAATTTTCTTCCAAACGCTATCCCGGATGAACTGAAACAGCTCTCTTTTATTCCTTCCCACAATCGATGGAAGACCCAGATACATGTTATGCGTCGCTTCCACATGTACCCCAAGAACACTGCAACACCTTGTACGATTTTGTTCACTAACATTCGGGGTGAACGAACATGAAGATTTCTCAAAGTTAACGACTTGTCCCGATGCCCGCCCATACTCGTCTAGCACATTCTTAATCACCAACATTTCCTCCCTTGTCGCCTTAGAGAATATCAGCGTATCATCTGTGAACAACAAATGAGAAATTCGAGGTGCCCTAGTACACAAAGCAATCCCGCTGAGATTGCCCTTATCCTCAGCTTCATGTAGTAGGCTACTAAAAGACTCAGCACAAAACAAGAATAAGTAAGGCGATAACGGGTCCCCTTGACGTAAGCCCCTTTGCGGGAAAACACGACCAAAGTTGACCCCGTTAAGCATAAAAGAATAATCCACTAGAGTAACACAACACATGACTTGAGAAATGAAATCAACATGAAACCCCAATTTATGAAGAACCTGTTCTAAGAAAGACCATTCCACTCGGTCGTACGCCTTGCTCATATCCAGTTTAAGGGACGCAAATCCCTCTCGCCCACTCCTTTTCTGCTTCATGGAATGATTAGTCTCAAATGCTATAAGAATATTATCCGTTATCAACCTATTCGGTATGAATGCGGATTGTGATGGGGAGATAATGCAGTCCAAAAAACGTTTTAGGCGATTAGTGATACATTTTGAGGCAATGCGATACATGACGTTGCATAAGCTAATAGGGCGAAACTGGGACATAGAATCAGGGTGTGAACACTTCGGGATTAAAACTATATGAGTTTTATGTAGAGACGGGGTCGAGATACCTTTATTTAAGAAATCTAGGATTGAAAGGGAAGATGCATCCCCAACAATGTGCCAGAATTTTTGGTAAAAAACGGGTGAAAAACCATCAGGTCTAGGTGATTTATAAGGAAACATACCTTCGAGAGCTTCCCATACATCCTCTTTAGTGTACTCGCGGAGGAGCGAATCGTTCATATCACTAGTGACCTTCGTTGAGATAGCCCGTGTTGCACGATCGATTTCAGCCAAAGAGGGATTCTGCGAACGAAAAATACCTTCAAAATACCGATGAATCACTCCTTCAATCTCCCCAGGCAATTCACACCAGCGGCCTTGCTCGTCCCGTATCTTGCGAATCTGGTTATTCCTACGGCGGGCGGATGCATGTTTGTGAAAGAATTTGGTATTTCTATCACCGTCTTTAAGCCAAACAATTTTACTACGTTGTCGCCAATGAATTTCCTCTTTCTTTAACATGTTCGTATACTCCCGAGTCAAAGCTATTTCCTCTGCCTTACTTCCATATGTGATGTCGTTCCCTTGGAGAACCTTTAGTCGCTCTTCAATTTTGCTCTTCCTAATACGATTTTCAGAATTTTTCTTCCTGCTCCATTGGGATAACATGGGACGACTTTCCTCCATGTGGTGCCAAGAATCCCCATACGCTGGATCTGCACTTGTACCCTAGATTTTTTCGAGAATATTTACGCATTCCTCCTCATTAATCCATTTTGCCTCAAATCGAAAAGGACGCTTTAAATGATTACGATCAGCCCGTTGTGCTTCCAAGGAGATGACTAAAGCGTGTCAGATGATATGGTGTGAATATTTTTTACTGTAGCTTCAGGGAATAGATCGATCCAAGAAGATGTTGCACATGCTCGGTCAAGGCGCTTGCGGATTGTATAGGGGTGCTTTGATTTGTTTGTCCATGTGAAAGAGTCCCCTTCAAACCCTAAATCGGACAGACCAGCTTGTGTCAAAGCGTTTCGAAAGTCACTGATTTGCCACGCCGGTCGTGGTCTGCCTCCATCCTTTTCATAATTATCTATGATTTTGTTAAAATCGCCGGCACAAATCCAATTGGCTTGATCGCTGTCCCCTAATCGTTCGAGTAATTTCCAGCTGTCCTTTCTATTACTTACGTTGGGATCACCATGAAATCCCGTGAAACGCCATTGACGAGGTGACCCTAGATTTCCAATGCTAACATCAATATGAAATTTAGAAAACGATCTTAGATGCACTTCGACACTCTTCTCCCAAAGTAGAACCAAGCCCCCCTTTTGACCTTCAGAATCAACTCCCAACCCATTCCATCCAAGCTTTCTTTGCACTGCTTCACGACGTCCTTTCCCGCACTTGGATTCGATCAAGAAAATGACGTCGGGGCGGTAAAGACGAACCAGTCGTCCAAGCTCATGGACTGTAAGGACCCCACCCAGGCCCCTACAGTTCCAAACCAGTATACTCATTGCAGTCGGCCGAGGTGCATCAAATCCGATGCATCCTCTGCCGTTGAGTCAGTAATATCTATTATTTTTGAGCCAGATATCAATGCTCGTTTGTTTCAGATGGTTCTCGCAGCTCTATTACAGCCTTCCTCTTCAAGGTTCTCCTCATAGGAGTCACTCCTTCCACTGTTGGATTAGTCTCTCTTTTGATCATAGTATGTCGAAGAATTTTGCATGAGCGTCGTAGTGTCGACAAAGGTATTAGATCGGTTCTCATCTTTTGACTGGTTTGGCACACCGGTAGGAGTCATGGTTACTGGCAAGGGTTTCTTCATAGTGACATCGGTCGTGTTTTTTGCTAGGGTTTCCATCGGGGGAGTTAACAAGGGTTTGCATGGGACCAGGGTAGTATGTTCTTCAGTGGGTAGAGTTTGCATGGAATCAATATGGTTCAGAATGGTTTTGGAATTAGGGTTAGAGTTTTGGTCAAGTAAGATTGGTATTATCGGGTCCTGCAAAAGATCAGTAGCAATTGTAAGGCTCAAGTCAGGGTTTTTGTATGCTTGAAAATGGGGAATAATGTCATATTTTGGTCCCCTAGTTTTTGTGTTTCTCCCAAATTGTTGTCGATAGTATTTTATTACATAATCATTTCTATTTATCAATCGGTTAAATAGGTAGGTCGTAGAATTAACATACGTATTTTTCAAAATGTAGAGTATTTAGTACATCATGCGGGGCCATCGAAATACAACTGCAAGAGCCGAATAACTGTTCACTTTCTGGGTCGAGCTCGACGATTTATTTAGTTTAGAAATCGAGCTCGATGATAAATAATTAGACTCGAGCTCTGCTCGTTAGCTTGTTGACTCGACGAACTGATCTTGAACTCGCTTGAAGTTCGGAAATTTTTGAGTTCGATTAAATTAAGCGCTAAATACTTGTATTATTATAAAAGATATAAAATTAAATTGAAATTGAGCCAACTCATGAAATATAGGGGTTTTAATAAACGATTAGGGTTGTTAATAAAAAATTAGGGTTTCGTCTCCAAGAATTGACCTAGTGATTGAGGAGGAGAGTATAAATCTTATTGGTCATCACGAGTTTAAAAACCACACGAATCTCGATGTTTGTTGTGTCTTGAGACATGCCAAACAGACCAGGATAGTCCCGCTGGAAGGTGCAATCATTTCATAGTCGACTATGAGGTTCAAATTCGTTGAAGTTTGCATACTACGATATCGCTGTGTGGACATACCTCTTGAGAGTTAAAAAGAAAATTAAAAAAAAAAAAGGTTTAACTTTGATCTCGAACCATATGTAAATTTCATCCATTAAACGTTAAGAGTTCTGAAAATCAAGAGAATATTCAGCGGATGGAGCGAACCAAGACATCATTGTCGAGATACATTTTGCAAGTGGATCAATTATACATATAAACCATAAAATATCTTTATTAATTGGGTAAATTATATTATACCCCATGTGGATATGCTGGAATACAAGTTACTACCCTATGTTTTTTTTATTGCGTGAAACTCTCTTTTGCTGTCTAAAACAAAACACCGTATCCCCGATGGTGGTCGAAATCTTAGCTTTGTACCCCCTAATTAGGGGGTGTAAATGACAATGAGTGCATAATTAAATAAACCATGATGGTATTTTATACTATTTACAAATCAGAGGGGTTTTGATGTTTATTTATTAAACTACGGATGCAATTTAGCCTTATTAATTTTGGTCCTGCTTATTCAGTATTAATTCTTACAAGAGTAAATGTCTATTAGTTGGTTTATGGAATCTTAGATAAGAGATCTGTGTAAGGATAAGATCTTGATGGAAAAGTATTCGTGGGAACCAACCCACTTTTGTTTACGAGAATCATTTAATCTTTTACCCCCTCAAAAATTCAATGAAGTGGGTATACATATATCTACTACTATTCTAAAAGGGGGAATAAGGCCGGTTTAACATCAAGTTGTCGGTTGTAAATTGTTCAGTATTTTTTGTGTGGGATACTTGCATTTCCACGTTGTCAGTGCAAGTGTCACTGTGGGTGTATGTCTGTTTTTAATATATAATATAATTTAGCGCGCTTGTTGTCCCATCCCATAATCATTGCTTGCATGTATGTGTATGTAGTATGTGTATGTCTTTAATATATAATTAATCTAATAGTGCCATTATTGCTGTCAGTCTATACCGTATCAGGAGAAACTCTCCTCAAATCCATTATATAGTAATATAGTATAAGTGGTGGGCCCATAAGTTGAAACATAATTGTTTTAAAGTTTTTATTTATTGTTCAGTCCCTGTCAGAAAAGCAATTAGTTTAGAGGACCCAATTTCTATAAAAGTTAAAGGAAAGGACCCTAAAATATGATTTGACAAAAATACTCTTACTTAATGCTTTTTTTTTCCTGGCAAAAGTCTACGTAGAGAGAGAAAAAACGTGTAGTCTTATATAAAGAGGTATTTTTACTTCAATTTTCTGTTACTCACTTACAGTATATTGTTACTTTAGAAAACATACACGTTATTTTTCAATGATATTGTGTTACTTCGCTATTGTAAAATGTTATCAACAGAAAATCTTTTTTTTATGATCCAACTCATTTGTTTTACACTGAATCGAGCACAAAAAATTCGACTGCCCCATCAACCAACCGATTCCAACGTGTCATGTTGGATTTATTATGATATTGACGACGCACGATGTATGATTTACTTGTCTAATTAGAGTGCAAATTCGAGAATATAATGGTAAATCAAAGCAAGATTTCGACATAAATTGCAGCTAATCGGTATAAATTCGAAGCACCCATGGTTTGGACGTTTACCGGTTGCTACTAACGTCGAGATTTGAACTATTTTCAGCATTTTTGGTTGTCATTTGCGGTTTTCCATAAAATCTCCGCCATCTCTTACTTGTGTACATGATGTGGTATCGATAAGAAATGAATTATTACTCTTTTGTATTGATTTGTTATATTTTACAAGACATGTGTCATATTTTCAGCAGAAAGTGTTACCCTACAAGCATGTTAATTCACAAAACAATTCACGATTTCCAAAATTTTTGGACGGGACATAAGAATTTGTGGTGGCACGGTTGTCAAAATTTTTGACAAGGATTACAAGACATATAGTATGAAAAGTTGCTACATAAACCTTAACATGTATTTTTCGTCCATCATGTGTTACCTAGAGTTTTCTCATTGGTTTAGGGTTTAGGGTTTCGGGGTTATGATTAAGGGGTTACGGCCTAATAATTTGATAATATGATTTACTTTTAATGATTTTTATTATATACCAATAAAAAAATTTTAGGGTTCGGGGTTAGGGTTTAGGGTTCGGGGTTTAAGTTCTTTGATGAGGACAACAATTTCGTGAATTAGTCTTTGTATCTCGGAAATCTTCATCATAATCAACTACCATTACATTCACTTGATATAAGAATAATAATGGTATGATCATATTCTCAAGGAAAAGTATATTATGTGTCCTTGACTATTAACTCCAACATTATAATTTGGTGCGCATATCATGACTCAAAAATAAATCTTGTGGTTTAACTTTATGAAATCATATATTTATGTATCTGAAAATCGTATTCCGAAAAAAGTTAATAAACAAACTAATTTAATTACTTGTTAATGCGTTATTGCGAACCATTTGTGTAGTACATGTGTAAAATGATATGTTATTTACTGTCTTTGGTCGTGTTACTTTCTTTAACATCAGCATAAACATGTATTTATCATCAATTTGGTGATTTAACTTCATCAAATCATATATTTTCATTAATTCATATCTTGTACATACGACAAAACGTACATTTAATAAGAAAATTAATCAAATGAGATTGTGGTACAGAGAACCCGTTATTTAGTACCAGTATGACTTAAAGTGTTTTTGTTTAAGCTTGATATGTTATTTTCAGCAAAACATTTGGTATTATGCATTATTTCATTTCAAACATTAAAATTTTTCATCGATTATTAAGACACATGATGAAATTGTGATCGTTTTCACCTATTTAGGTCATTAACGTGGAGATTTCAACAATTTTCCAACATAAATTTTGTTTCGATCGTGTGGGAGATCCTATGGTATTCTAGTGTAATTTTTGCATATTTGAAGGGCAAATAAGTCTTTTTCCAGCATTTAGGTAGTTTTCTCTAATATTTTCAGATATTGGGTCCTTATATCTAAATGAAAGTTCAATGGGGCCTGAACTCTATACCAAACTGGTTAAAGGGGCCTGGCATGAAATTAGCCCTTTATAATAAGGAAAATTTTCATTCAGGTCCTGTCAGAAATATTTTTATGTTTTCAGGCCCTGTCAGTTTTTTTATTAGTTTTAAGGACTTACTTTTTGCCAATCCTAGAGTTAAAGGACTGTAAATAGGTTTTGACGAAAATACCCTTCATAAAGTGATATACTAAGAGTTATTTTACGGCTGTTTTCAGTTAATCAGTTAGATTATATTGTTACTTTCGTAAAGTGAACTGTTATTTTTCATCAATCTTATGTTACTAAGATGCAGTAAAATGTTATCGACAGAGAATTTTTATTTTCTGAATCCCGTTTTTACACTGAATCGAGCTTCGAAATTTCGAATGCCCATCAACCAACCAATTTCGGCGTGTAAGGTAGGATGTATTGTGGTATTGACGACGCATTATGTAAGATTTGTAATGAATTTGTATCTATATATTTAGAATTCTAATTCGCGAAAATAAGATGAAATCAAAGTCGATTTTGGCAACGATTACAGCTAACATGTATAAATTCGAAGTACCCATAGTATGGGCAGCTCGGTGCGGCACCGTATTTGCTCCGTCGTCCGGTGTTCATCATTTAACTGCACGGAAATACGATCGACTCCAATAATTTGGATATATTTTTACTACGATCGACCCAAATAATTTGTCATTTTTAGTGAATGTGTGGTACAAAAAATCAAGAATAAGAAGACCAAGCGAATTGTTACTGCGTTTTTTTTCGTTTTGGCGGCATGTTGTAACATTTTCAGGTTTTGTTACTATTATGTGATTTTCTGTAACTAGATTACTTAGATGTGTTATTATGTGGTCGTTGAAATTTTGGGCGGGAAAAACAGAGAGTTGAATTTTGGGCGGGAGAGTCCAACTAAAATCAAGCACACTTCATGTGTTACCAGTTTTGTGTGTATGTGTTACTAATTATATGTTTATGTGTTACCATAACTATTAGAGTTTGTGGATTAGGGTGTTGGGAATCCCCGTAGGCGCCCGAGGCCCTCGTTCCTTGAACGGCGGAATTTTAAAACTTTAAGGGATTCCCGCCTTCCCTTGGACCGCTTGGTAATAACACGAGAATATAAAACACGAAATAGAAAAATTTCAGCCATTATACCTTGACGAATAACGATGAAGGTGGCTAGCTACGAACCCTTCGAATCCCCGGGATGTCGTATCCCTTTCCTAGCACCTTTACGCGCACGAACGGGGCAAGAGCGTCACGCCGGCACCAATACAACGTCACGACCGAACCTTGCTTGAGACGACTAGGCCAAGGCTCGGGCAGCACCTCTTCACACACACGCGCGGCCGAGAGGATGAGAGAGGGAGAGAGAACTCGAGAGAGAATGAGAGAGGGAGGAGTGCAAAACCCTAGTTTTCTCTTTGCTTTTTCTAAAAATGACTTAGGGTTTTATTTTAAAAATCAAAACATATTTATACTATAGTGTTGGCCGAAATTTTCAAGTAAGGTGGGGAGAAAAATTCTCACCCACTTAAGCATACCAAGTCACTTGTTGACTTGGTCTTTCTCTTTTGAATTTAAATTCAAAATTCAAATTCAAATTAAATATTAATATTAATTAATATATATTTTCTATATTTAGTATATTTAAATATATAATATCCAATATAAATATATTTAATAATTTCGAAATTAATACTATATTAAAATCGAAAACTATATATATATATCCAATATATATATTTTATTTAATCCCAAATTAAATATTATTATTTTTCTAAAACAATAATAAAGATTTAAATCACATTTAAATCATATACTAAATATTAAATATCCAATATAATATTTTCAAAATATTTCGTGAGGTGAAAAGACCATTTTGCCCCCTCACGCGATTTTACTACATTTTCGGCCATTTAGGGTTTCGGCCAAGCCCAAAACCCTAATCTCTCAATCCAGGTCTCAGCCTGCTCTATTCTCATATTGACGTTGTGTCGGTTGCCCTTTTTAAGCCCGACTCTCTTGGTTCGTCTCAACCGGCTCTGGGAGGAATCCAGGAGTTCGGTATTCACCTACCCAGCCCCGTGGTACCGAACCGATCCCGAGTTGAGTACGAATAGGTATTATTCACGAACCGACTATAGATTATCGTACTACGTATAAACCCTTTACGTTTGTCCCGGTCGAGTGAAAGTCACGCGTAGTCGAACTTACAGAACTCGACTCTATGATGTTCGTGTCGGTGACATTTACCAAAACTGCCCTCCACGACACTCGTGAGTCAGTTTTATGCTCTCGCCAGAGGCTTAGGTAAATTCTCGCACATCGAAACTGCATATGACGTTAACCTTGAATTTAATCAAGGCCGTAAATTCCGCTCCGCGGTATAACCGTTAATCACGTCGAAAGGTCAAGACCGCATTTCGCCGCTGACCCATGCTACATGCAATTCGGACCTAGCAAACTAGTGACAAATCAAGACCTTAAGACCAACCCCGAGTTAACCCTTTCGGTTTAAGGTTCACGTAGACTACTATAGTCAATCGATCGATCAGCGACTTTACCAGCGTGTGATCGTTCGATTACGAGTCAGTGTCCAAATACAGACAATCCCCTGATTCGTCTTGTATCAATGTCACGAGCTCCCACTTCCCAAGTGAATGGTTGACACAACCATTTTGGACCCGTCGACAGACAAGTCGTACTCATCAATCCAGTCACCCTACTGGAGACTAAGACTTGTGGACTTAATTTAATATTACAGTATGTCAGCTTACTGGTGCCCCCTCTCTGTCCCCACAGAATCAGTAACTGAACTGTAAATATTGGGGTTTTATTAATTCGTCTTATTACCCGACTGCAAGGTTAATTTATTTAGACGAAATAATAATCTGTCTTTGTATTGTTTGTTATGCCAAAATCGACAATAAACAAACAATAATAATTTCAATATCAAATAATTCAATTACAAATGTTAAACACATCAAAGTTACACAAATGCCCTCGTACTATCTAATCCTCGTACGGCATCTAGGGCATAAACCTCAACATAGGGTAGACGGGTTAAGGTTTAATTTGTGGGATCAAGGGTTTAAGATTTTTACATTATGGTCTACGTAACATTATTTATGGTATAAACCATATTTTAATCATATTTTATGGTTTAAGATTTAAAAATTAGAGTTTAATATTTAGGTTATATGATTTAGGGTTTACGTTTAAAATTAATTGAAGAGGTCATTTATTTCGTGAATCAGTTGTGTTAGTTCTACCATGTGGATCGTAATAAACAACTAATATTTCACATCCACAACGTTTTCATGTAAGTAGGATCAACTTCATATAAGTATGATCAACTTTTCAAGAAGTTGACTACTATGTTTTCTTACTATTAACTTCTACTTCTACAATTCCAACATAACATCCACGAAATTTTTGTAAACTAATATAATTTTCTTTGAAACTTCGTAAATTCATATATTTTAGTGAATGTAGCGTTTTTACAATAAAAATGTTAAATCATAAACTAAATTAATTACATATTAAACTGTTACTGGGACTATGTAATTGTGTTACTCGTACTAGAGCAGCTTGTTATCTACATATCAGCTTGTGTTTTTATCTTTAAATAATATGTTTCCATGATTGTCAATCTTACTCATCAATCCATATGTGCAATAAATTATAAACGAAATTAAATGAATTACTAAATGTGATACTGAGAACCTATTATGTACTACCTATATCAATTAATGTGTTATTATCTGAATTTTAATTGTTATTTTTTATTATACATGTGGTATTATTTATAGTTAATATGGTAATATTCTCTGAAAATCCATAAGTTACTAGAATGTTCTTAACAAAGTGTTTTCTTTAGCAAGATGTGTTATTTTTGGTTGCATAAAGTGTTATCCAGGTAACAAACATTTCAATTTTGGGGGAAGCTAATTTTTACATTATTAAATGGTTAATAATTTTCGTTGACTATGATGACTCGTGATTAAATTGAGTCAGATTTCACCTTATTTAGTCATAAACGTCGAGTTTTTTTCCATTTTTGTCAACGAGATTTTGAAATTAATTTTATGTTTTATTTCATCATAAAGTTCAATAATTTTCGTTGATTATTAATACCCATGAAAAATTGATGTCGATTTAACCTTATTCGGTCATTACCAACGTGATTTTAACGATTTTCAATGATTTCCGGCGTCGTTGACGGTTTTTGATTTGTTCCTCGTGACCCTTTGCTTGTGTTGTTGGAAGCCTTTTGATCCTAACAAACTAACTTAGGGACGATTTAAACCGCGTTTGATGGGAAGAATTAGTGTACGTGGGGTGTGTGTGTTCTTGAGAGTGTTGGGTGGCTCTCTCTCTCTCTAGACTATTTTCACACAAAACACTTTATTATGTGTTAGGATTTTAGTATTTATACCACAAGTTGATATATAATACTTGGGCCCCCTAACAAAGCCCAATTACACTAAGCCTCTTATAAAGAGAATCTTTATAAATACACAACAAAGATAATTATAATTAATTGAACACAATAAAATATTCCTAACAATCTCCCCCTTTGTGTTCAATCTTCAATTCGGCATGGATTATCTTTGTGGGGCTTAGTGCATTTGCCTGAGTCCTAAAGGAATTTCCTCCTTCTCTTGTCTTTTGACCTCTTCTTTTGGAGATCTTCAAGCTCACCGTATCTTGATCCTCTCTTCTCGGCATCGGGTCTTTTTAATCTTCTTTGTAAACTCGACTCGTAAATGCCGGAAGGTGTTTGAAGTTGCTTGCTGGATCTTGAAGAGTTTTCTTCTTTTTGTGTGTTCCATTGCTCCCTCTGATAATGCGAAACTCCCCCTACGTTTGTTCAACCTTGTGTTAGGATAGGGGAGTTTTCTCTTTGGAAATTTGAGAGATACACACGAGGCGATTGTCGGATTTCTTCTTTTTGTGTTCGATCTCTCCTTACGATAGTAGCGCAACTCCCTCTACTTTTCATCAACCTTATGTTGGAATTGGGAAGTTCTCTTTGAAATTTGGAGAGACGCACACGAGGCAACAACTTCGATCTTTGAAGGTCGGCGGTGTTTGCTTGATTTTACGACGCTTGATGATTTGGCATGTTGATCACGTCGTCGGGACAAGGAAATGGCATTGGTAGGCACGGTAGGAGCTCAGGTTCGGTAATTACCCGACGGAGCCACAAAGGCAATCCGTCGTATAATAAATCGGGGTCACGAAGACTTCCCGTTAACATCTTGAGTCCTAACAATCTCCCCCTACAAGGGCTATCTCCTCTTTTTGCGGAGGCTTTGAATGCTCTTTCGGGTAGGACTCTCTTGTCTTGACGCTATATTCTGTAGACCGGATGTAGATAGTGATCCACGCCCTGATATTCGAATTTGATGATGTCGCGGATCTTGGACTTTGTTCGCATCTTATCCTGGTCTTTCTCCGTAGTTTGAAGTCGTCAAGTCAAGTCTAATCTTCTTCTTCTCGGCGCCGGATTCGTCTTCTTCGAAGGAAGTTGTCTGGTTCGGCCTCGTGGAAGCTTGTCTGGCTCCGGAAGAAGGTACACGTGGGGTGTTGTAAAATGTGCCGAGACTCCTTTGGAATGTTCCATTCAAGTGTAGGGGAGCCCGGCTTCAGAGTGGTAAGCTCGACGGAAGTTGATGGGTAGCCCGACCTGTTTGTTTATGTGTGTCCCCTTCTCCCCCTCATGGCGATTTGTGTTAACGAGATCGGCATGCTTGTATAGGAAGATTAGAAGGACACAAACGACAGGTCGGTGATGGTAATAACCAGACGGAGCCACTAAGGCAATCCGTCGACACGACTTCAGAGACAAACTCCGAGACGTGGCCTGTGAGGACAGGGCTTGAAGAATCGGGGCCACATAGGCGTCCCGTTTACATCGTCTAGAGACTAGCTCAAGGCGATGGCCTGATTCCATTGTTGTATTGATGTTGCAACGGCAGGACTTCCTTCCAATCCTGGAATCACATCTACAAGAGATGTGTCTATGGAAGTTCTAGCTTGATCACAAAGATCAGGCGTTAGAAAAATGTATGTGTCATAGAAAATATAAAAATATATGGGAAGTGAGGACACACTAGACTCGAGTGCTCAAGAAAGTGTGGTGGTGGGGCTGAGTACCACATAATTCAATATCTCCCGCTTCCGAGTGAAGCGGTGATAGTAGACGTGGTTCCCCGTAATTTCTTGAAACATCGGTCTATTGGGAGATCGATGAGTGGGTAAGGCTCGGTTGTGCATGCGCCATTGGACCAAATGAGGCGACTTCTACCCGGGAGCTGATAAAAATCAGCACCTGCACCTATATGGGATGGTCCGAATGTTGTGTGAGGTAAGGGATTTGTGTATCATCGGCTTTGTGGTCTTGTCAAGAGCTGCCAAATAGGGATGTCTTTTATGCGCATAAATCGTCACTAACACTCGGTTGCATTCCGGGGTTAGGTTCAGTTTGGTCTGACTGAACCATAGGAACTAGAATTCCTGCATCCGTCAATTTTGATGAGTGCTGGTTGATCAGCAAGTTGGAGCAGGTCGGTAGAGTGCATCATAATATGAGCGCAATGAAGTCACCTTTGCCTTTTGAGGATTCTTGAACTCTTGAGGGTTGAGTTTTTTTGTTAAAGTCCGTCTTGGGAGGTGGAATAGCTTGATGATGGGAGGATTTTTCGATTTTTCCTTCCTTTTTTTTTTTTTTTTTGCTGTTTTTTTTTTTTTTTACTGTTTTTTTTAGATACATATATATATATTTATTGTAATAATAATAGAATAATATACTATATATATTATATTATATTATATTATATTATATAGCTATATAACTATATATATATATTTATTTAATATTTTTTTTTTGTTCCCCCTCCTCAAATCGTGCACCACCGTAAGAGTTTTTCTCCCCTTTAAAATGTACTTCCCTCGAAAATATGGAATGATACTCCCCGTTAATGCATGCACGTTTAAAATGTAGATTTTCTCCCAAAAAAATGAGCGTGATGAAAATAACGTATTTTTCCTTTCAGTTCAGATGCATACTTAAAGAAGTAATTTTCTTTAAACTAAGCATATTAAAATGTACGTTTTCTACCTTTGTCGCTCTTACAGAAAATAGGTAATTTTTTGCGATTCAGCTTATATGCATACTTGAAAGTTTAAGCTCGAAAATTTTAAAATTGTATGCATAATGAAAATGTACCATTTTGAAAAAGGTATTTTTTCAATTCAGCTCGTATGCGTATGCAATTTTGAAATTATTGATAATTCGGTTGACATACGCATAATTAGAATGTACCTATAAAATAGAGTATTTTGCATTTCGGCTCATGTATCCACGCATGCAAAAATTTGAAAGTAAAAGTCCTTTTGAAGCATGCATAGTTATATTGTACTCTATTATTTTTAAAGTAGGTATATTGTCTTTTCAGCTCGATATGCATGCCAAAATTTACTATGGAATGCATATATAGAATTTACCTACGGCGTAGTTGCTCACGCTGCATACCAGTCATGGTTGTGGAGCAACTTCTGGAATACCAACCATGCTGGGATTGTTGTGGTTGCCCTCGTCTCGTACCGATCATGAGTATGGAGCAACCATCTTCTAATTACTACTCATGACCGGGGTTTGTGGTTGCTCTCGTCTCATACCAATCACGCGTGTGGAGCAACCATCGTCGAATTACCACACGTGATTGGGGTCCTGCAAAACTTTATCGGGACTTTGGTACCCATTGTTGTATGGGTCCTCCCTTATTAGCAAAAAACAAGTTATGCACATTTGGTTCAGATATACATCCTAAATCATCCTTTAAAGTCCTATTTAATTTGATTTCTGATTTAGGAACCCAAGTTTGGTGAACCTTAGAGGGAAATGACAATTCAGCGCCGGTGAATGTGTGTCTAGGTTTAGAAGATCTGAAGATTTTCTCCCTAGACAGTCGCAGAAGGTGTCTTTCAGACTTAATCTGGACCGGGTATTTTAAGTATGAATACGAACTTATCGCACTGTATGCGTCATCAGATTATGAGTCGTATTGCCTACAAGAATTCACATCAGTCACTCTATAATGATGGTTCTTGATGGAATTTCGCTTACTAGAAGAATATGTATTTTTGTGCGTGTAAGCAATTCCATCTCTATCATTCTTTAACGAATGAGAGATTTTGGAAGTTTGAGAAGTTCGTCTGCTTGAGCTTGGAACTTCTTCTTTAGGAACTTCCTTTTTGATAGCAGCGGGAGAAGGAGAATCTTTAGCAATGTCGTCCTTGATTTTGGGAAATAATGTCGATTTTCCTTTCTCCTTCCTAATATTCTTTTGTTCCTTAGCATTTTTACGCGTATTGCTTTTACTTTTCGTTTCCGCGCCAGTCAAAGTTGACTTAGAATTATTAGTAAAAGCTTTCTCAGTTTTAGGAACAAGGATACTTTTGGTTTGGATTCCCTTATCCTGCTTAATAGAAGATATTTCTATGGAAAGACTATTTAGGACAGCTAAGGGTTGAGATTTTTTGAGATTTGAAAACCTACTCTTTCTGATTCTAAGGTTGCGTTCAATTCTGCAATTTTACTAGCAACCTCTGGAATTTCCCAACTAGAGATAGGTTTATTGGAATGTAAATTATTTTCCCCTAAAGACACTAAGTTAGAAGAGGAATTTTTATCTGCTTGATTTCTTTGTGCACTGGCGTTCTCTAAAATTTCAATCTGAGAGTAAAGCATACGCTGTTCCTCTAAGATTATCTGATATTTTGATGAGACACTATTTCGTTCATCTTCGCAAGAACGTAATCTTTTCGTTATATCGCAGACATTCTTTTTACTAATCTCTAACTTAGTTTCTAAGCTAATGACATTTGACTTTGCGTTAGCCAAATCTTCATTAGCGAAAGCTAGACATTCCTGTTGCTTAAGCAACACAGAGTAATTATTAGCAAATCTTGCTTCTAATTCCTCAATTTTTCTAGCTTGAGCATCCATAATAATTATTATTATTTTTTTTTAATTTAAAAATTTAAAATTTGGCTTTTGGAAATTGAGTTCCGAAAAGTTTGGTTTTATCAAAAAGTATGGTGAAGTATCGAAGATAGTAAGTGTCGAAAATTTTTGGTTCGCACCTAAAATATTTGGAATGATTTCAAAACTTCGGGAAAATTACCAAAACTTTTTCTATAATATGCCAATAACGACCTAAGTTGATTGTTCGATACGTGATCGTTGACGCGTATAGTGGATTTGCCTTCAAAAATTGACGAAAAAGTTTTCTATACCGAAAATTTTGGGCCGGGAAAATTTATTTTGAAAAGTTTCGAAAAAAGTGTAAAATAGACTATGTCCGTTGGACTTTGAAAATTTTTCTCTATCAAAATGATGTATAAAAAATTTTCCTCCAAAAAATTTTGGGTGATCGAGGGGGGGCCGAAAATTTTTGGGTGATCGAAAACCTCTAAGTGTAATTTTTTGAAGAGTGAGTGATCGAGAATTGTGAGACTGTTTTCGATTGAGAACAGTGAAATCTCGGGTGAAGACTTTGACCGAAAATTTTAAAGGTATGATTGGAAATTCGGGTATTTAGAATTTTCGGGTAGGTAGAAATTCGGGTAAGTTCCAAAATCGGGCAAGTCCCAAATTCGAGTAAGTTCCAAATTCGGGTATGTCCCAAAATCGGGTAAGTCCCAAATTCGGATATGTCCCAAAATCGGGCAAGTCCTAATATTCGCCGAGAAGAAAATTCGGGTAGGAGATTTCGGGTAATTATAGTTCTGTCCAAAAATCTTAAAATTCGGGTGTTCTCAGATACAGATTTTCGCCGAAAATAGGAATTTCGGGTAAAATTCGGGTAGAATTAAAAATTCGCCGAGTTTTAAGAAATTCGGATAAATTCGGGTAAGTTTAAAATTCGCCGAGTTTTAAGAAATTCGGGTGAAATTCGGGTGAAAACAGTCCGAATTTCAGGGAACTGTTGCATTCATCCACCCGAAAATCATATCTGGGAAAAAAAATGACGAGTTTTCTGCGCGATTTCTACCTAAATCTCACTCAAATCAACTGAAAAATGTTGGGTAAACACTTAAAATCACTCGAAAACAACTTATTTAGCTCTTAAGCTTGCAAAATCAGTAAAATAAGCTCGAAAACTCAAGATCAAGAGCAAAAAAGGTTTCGAACTCAAAGCTATGAAAAAGCTCAAAAATTTCAGAAAAATCGCTCAAATCCTAACGCGTTTGGCTCTGATACCACTTGTTGGAAGCCTTTTGATCCTAACAAACTAACTTAGGGACGATTTAAACCACGTTTGATGGGAAGAATTAGTGTACGTGGGGTGTGTGTTCTTGAGAGTGTTGGGTGGCTCTCTCTCTCTCTAGACTATTTTCACACAAAACACTTTATTATGTGTTAGGGTTTTAGTATTTATACCACAAGTTGATATATAATACTTGGCCCCCCTAACAAAGCCCAATTACACTAAGCCTCTTATAAAGAGAATCTTTATAAATACACAACAAAGATAATTATAATTAATTGAACACAATAAAATATTCCTAACATGTGTACATGATGTGTTACTGACAAGAATTTTGTTAAATTATGTGTTATTGCTCTGACAACATTTGTTATAAGTTACATAACATGTGTTATTTTTGTTGCATAAAGTGTTACTCAGCTAGCGTGTTGACCCACAAACGCTTTAATCTTTTATCCCGTCGAAATTCTTCATTGTTACATGATTAATATCAACGATTTTCATTGATTATTAAGACCCATGATCAAATTGAGTCAATTTCACCTTATTCGATCACTAAAATCGTGATTTCATCCGTTTTAAATGATATTTTCGAATTGAATTTGACGCATTATTTCGTTATAAACTTCAAATATTTTCGTTGATTATGAAGACACATGAGAAATTGAGGTTGATTTCACCTTACTCGGACATTAACATTGGAATTTCAACCGAAATTTGAACGTGAATCTTGCTTCGATCGTTTGGAAGAGACAATGGCAAAGAACCATAATTTTTTGCATTTTTGAAGGGCAAATATGTCTTTTCGCAGCTTTTAGGTAGTTTTCTCTAATATTTTGAAAAATTAGGTCCACTGTAAATGAAACTTTAATAGGGCTTGAACCCAAATAAAAATATGTTAAAAGAGCCTGAACAGAAATTAGCCCTTTATAATATGACATATGCGCTCAATTTTCAATTTCTGCAATGTCTTGGAACTCAAAATTGCTTTCACTTCCCATGCCACTAATATTTTCTAGGAATCGAGACGTATGGCTCATCTTAGAAGTAAGCCCTCATTATATATATTTATACACCGTTCATTCAAACAGAATGCTCAACGCCGCACTTGATTTAGAATTTTCTGTCTTATTTCCCCCCATCTCTGAAAGCTATTCCAGAATCGACTTCAGCATGCCGATTTCAGCATACCATCAAACATGTCCGCTAACAATGTCCAGCCATTACATTCGACCGTGCTTTTTTCTTTTTCCAGCAACTTGAAGCTCTATATTTATATATTATATTATATATGTACCTTATGTGGACACTTGTTTGAAGACTACTTCAGCTGCTCTGCGAATACATCAATACCAATTTTTTGTTTAGTGATTGTTTAATTTCTTATTTAGTTTCTTCAATTTGCTGTCAAATCTGTTTCATGGATTTTAACTCCAACAGCTTGATGTTAGTTATGGAGTTGGTCAGTTTTGTTGTAAGATCAGATGATTCGTCCTATTTTTATTTGGCGTCTGCTCATTGCATCTTCAAACTTTGAATGTCTGCTCATTGCATCTTTCTCTGGGATGTCGCCTTAACTTAGGAATGCGCTTTCCACTTTATCATGGAAGACAAAAATAACGTTCAACAAATGCAGCCGATTCATATACACAATCGTGATATCGCAAAAAATGGATCTTTTATTTATTATCAATTTATTTCAATATATTCGATATTTCATTTGATCATATTCTTCAATTTATATTAATTATCATGCTAGCAGTCCCATGTAACGGTATAATATTTGGACATACGTCATTATTACAGCATGTTATCTTCTTTTGTTCCATGTGATGATGTCGACATAACCTAACCCTGCATGTAATTAGTGGTAATATAATCTTTAATTATAATTTTTTTAAAATGGCAATTTTAGGGCCTTAAATTGGATTTTCATAACTTTATATTTCCGAGTTGTCATCTACTTATATGTTATAACATTGCTTCTTTATTCTTTTATCAGTTGGCTTTTTTCGGATGCTTCTCATGATGTGACTTCATTCAAGCGTGTTGTTCACATGCGTGTTGTTCATTGAAAAAATTCTGAATCAGACGTCTCAGTTATAGGCAACAAGGTTGTGCTCATTGCGTTAAAGGAATTTAATCACAAAATAGTGTCAATGGCCGGTCATAGTGCCCGAACAAATGGCCTGATGGGACCTATTGGAATTCAGGTATGTGATATTCATGTGTAAAATATAAATTTTATGTAACATCTTATTGCATGGAATTGAACTCTGAATTATACATTCCTAATCTGTATTTTTGTGTCAATTTCATTTAGAATACAACATAAATTCCTTAACTTATATAGCCAAAGGTGCCTCGCCTCTTCTTTAAGTATCTCCTCATGTGCGCCATCTCAACGTCAAAATTACAAGAAATTAAACGACCAATGACTTGCAAAAATCTCACACTTCAGAACAAAATCGCTCAGCAAATAGGTACATTCGATTGCACACTTTTGAAAAATGAATTTTGCTGGTCTTATGAGTTAATTGATTTTTGCAACATTGTTTGCAGATATTTGAGGGTTATGTAATATTTCTTCGAATGATTTTTTTGGCTTAGGTAGGGGTGCGTCGTAGTTTGACTAAAAAATATCAAACTAAACGTTAATGGTTGTATTCTATTTTAATATTTATGTTGGTGTGTATTTGAGTAAGCACAATTTGTGCACTAAAAAAAATTTCATTACATTATCGTATTAATTTATTATTATGTTGCTGACCTATAATATCAGAACAATTTTTCTCAATATATCCAGTGTCCGGGCTATCGTCAAAACTATGCCGCGCAACGCGCAGCTTCGCTCCCTAGTATATATATATGTACATAAAAGGAATGGTTATAAATTTAACGAAGATACACGAAAAAAAAAAGAAACTATTTAGATATATGAAATATTTTATGGTACATCGAAAATTTAAATCAATTAGGACAATTTTGTGGAATCTTACAAAAGTTTAAAGATCCCACTGAAATATTTAAATAATATATGTAGCACCATTTGGTAGTTAGAATAGCATGACTACTAAGGATCTCATTGAAAAAAAAAATGATGTTTTTTTCCCAGAAAATGAAGACACATAGCTAATCATACTGCCTCCATTGATTGGCTTAAGGTTACATTCATATAACGCATTTGCCCGATGGATTATTGGCCATGTATAAAAGTAAAAATAAAAAAAATGATATAACGCCTTCACGATGAAATAAAATGATACACATACACAAATCATTTAAACAATTGGTCACCTTTGGGATTTTCAGCTTTTAGGTCGGTCCTTGTTTTGCATGTTGAAAAAGATATATTAAGCGAATGTTATAAAGTTCATATGTGGAATTTACTGTATGTCAATAAGATATGATTGGATTCGTGACGCAATTAGGAATATTATAAAAGGAGTGAGGGTAAGAAATGAATGAATGTATGTCTTTTTATACATGCCACATCCCCTTTCTGTATAATTTGTTGGATCAATTTGAGTGCTTAGAGGGGGTAAATAATTATTTCAATCTTTCTGCACTTTTTGCAGTTTCGATTGACAGTGTATTCGGTTTGAACTTACTGTCGGTTCTCAATCAAACAGAAGGCATTAGATGCGGAAGTTATCTTGCACTTAACTGTGAACCGATGTGTGTGTGTGAGTGTGAAGACCGGTAGTAGTATGTGCAAGATTTGCTTCTGCAAGTTCGAATGCTAACTCCTTTCACGTCTCTCCTTCTTTTGCCCTCGGAAGGATTCAACTAAAAGTCTTTGTTTTACAAGCATTCTTGTACAACCCATCAAGTTATACCCCTCTAACTAGACCCTTAATAAATAATAACTCACCTTGATCGCTTTTTACAGTCGATTGACTTGAGCCGTTATTTATAGTCGACTTGAACTAGTTTCTACCACCAGATTTTTGAAGTCTACTGGAAGAAACATTACAACGTAGACTTAGTTAGTCCAATATTGAACTTCTGTCTCTACAGAGTCTTTCAACTCTACTCGCTTAAATCTCTAAGACTCTCTGTACAAATTTTTGGATTGAGCGTTGTGAGCTTGGATAGTCTTGTGCTCAAAAGTCTATTCCTCAATGTGGATCTTCAGATACTTATATAAGGGGAATTTGAACTAACCGTTGCTTCAATGTAGACAAATAATCTTCAATTTTGAACTTCAAAATCGGCCTTTGAGCGCGCATTTAATGCGGTTTTTTTAAGGGCAAATTTTGTTTCAGGCCCTGTCAGAATATATATTTAGTATTCAGACCATATCAGAAAAAAAATTAGTTTTAAGGATCCGATTTTTATAGTAACACTTTATTGTACTGTAATAACAATACATTGTAAGTTTGTAACACAAAAAGTACGCCTGATACCTCTTCTATAACACTTTATAATACTTTTGTAAGTTTAGGTCTTTATTCCTAAATTTTACAAAAATTGAATCGTTTAAAATAAATTTTTTTTTGATAGGGTCTAAACATAATTTAAAACTATAAAAAGGTCTGAAACTTAATTAACCCCTTTTTTTAAATGACTCTGTTGACTTCGTTGCGTTTGATCTCAATTTTTCTTTGTCGAAAAGAAGCTAAACTCCCATAAAGAATTGGTTCTTTCTACTACAGCTTTAGCTATGATTGTCTTCAAGGCTCTTAATGTAAGAGGAGAAGAACACACGAGCGGCTCAATGTTTTAATTGAATTGTAAAAATAATATTTAGTGTGTAAGATAAGAAAGAAAGAAAAATGTTTAATTAATGAAAAAAGAAAATAAGGTCCCACCGAGATTTGAACTCGGCTTACTGGATTCAGAGTACAATGTCCTAACCGCTAGACCATTGGACCGAATTATTATTTTGGTTTTTATTTTTAATATTTGTAATAATATTATTGAGGAAAATGAGAAATATTTAGTTGATTAAACATAAAATAAACCTCTAGCTAGGTTTGATAGGAGCAAGGCAATCAAACTCCGTCCCATGGCGGCATTGGGGTGCAGATCAGCTGCGGCGGCCAGTAGGAGATTACTGTGCTCCCGCCGCAATCCAATCCTCCGAACATTTTGCCCCAATCACATTCAACCCCCCACGCCACATTCTTCGACTGCTGAACTTCGTTTTCATCACACGTCTCCGAGGTATCCCTACGATTTTATCAATCTAATGTACGAAATGCCGGATTCGTTAGGGACTGTTGGGATTAATGGTCAGATACTTACTCAAGTTGATGTTTTTTTTTTTGCCCCCTGTAGGGTTTCTTCCTTGCTCCTAAATGTTGAGAGTTTGCTACCGTTGCACAGCGCGATTGCGTCCGCTCGGTTGAGGTCAAACATCGCTGTTGACGCCACGTGTTGGAGCTGGCTTTCTCGAGGTTTGTGCGGTTGAATATCTTGAAATTAATGAGTTCTTGGTCGTCGTAATTTGATGTTGTAAAATTGAGTTGAAAAAGAAAGCTATTTGTTTTCGTTGATTGAACAGTGGGTGGGTGTTTAATTGTGTGGTACATCTACAGCTTTGTATGCACTGAGAAGGATTTCTCTGCAAAATACCACGTGCATGTTATTCACTGAACATCTTGATTTGTTCCTGCAAATTTGTCGGGGAAAATGATTTCTTATTAAGAATTTCGGTGATTAAATGCTAAAGGCATTCATTTGAGAGGTTAAATTGCTTGTGGGTAGATTTAACGTGAATTGATTTCTATTGGTTTTGGTATCTCAATTATTTTTGCTCTGTGGTAGTTTGGGCTATCTATAGTTAGTTATGATTTTTGAAATGAGGTGTTGACGGGCGGGGTTCAATGAATCAGTGCCTCCATGGAATTTTAATTTTTTTTTTATCTTTTCTTTGATGTTGATAAGTTTCATCCCTGCTCCTTATTGGGGAATTTGCATATGTGCTTCATACAAATTGCTTCTTTTCGCTGTCTCTGTATCAAGAATGTTTTTTTTCTTGGCTGCAAGATTTGAACAACTCAATATGGGTATGTCAATTGCAATATGGTTCATATGAAAGCACTTCTTTTCCCTATCTCTGTGTCAACAATGTTCTTTGCTGCAATATTTAAACAACTTAAGATTCATATGTTAGCTCTATCTATTAACACCGAGGATTTTATCTTGTTTGGTAAGGGAAGCTGGACCTCTGAGTGCAGCGGGGAGAAGTATAAGACAATGTAGTTTTTTTTTTTATGATGTAATCCAATATTGGTTGGGAAAGAAAATCTCACTTGTCTCTAAGTTTATCATCAGGCTGCCCATGCTGCATGATTTATCTATTGGTTAAGTTCAATGCAGCAAGTCATTGACAAGCTTGGCGTTCTATATTTTTGTTTTTTCAAGTGAGATGCATAGCTCATGAGCACTACTATCTTCTCAAAATGCCATTTTATTATGTATCTGATCTGTGTTTTTGTGCTAACATTCTACACATTTTCGAATGTCCTTAGATTTTGCCGTTCCTCGGTGACGATGTAGATTCCAGTTGCCTTGAAATTGGAACCATCTGGGGTTGAGGTTGAGTATGCTCGCCGCTATCAAGATCAAGATTGGTAAGACGGTTCACAAGACGTTTTGTTTAATCCTCAGTTTCGGTTAGATGAGCAATGTTTACGTGCTTTTGTGTTACCTATGATTCAACCCCAACCGTTACTTATTTAGCAAAATAGCATCCGACCAAAATTTTTTTATAAAAATAGATTTGTTAATCATACCTTTTGGTCAATTACCTTATAAATTTAAGTGTATATTTGTTATTTTACAGTAAATAGGCTAAGAAGGCGCCGTTGATAGGCGACGCCACTCTGATGCCTAAATCAGCGAATAATTCCTTCCTCTTTCTTTCTTTCGTTCTTTCTTTCTTTTAGTAAGCGAGTTTGGGAGTGATGTAGTGTAGTGACCGTACCTTGGATGTGGAGTGAACCTGAGTATTTATAGAGTAGCGCTGACCTACCTTTCCGAGGATTCGGGCCCGACAGATCTGAGATCTTCCTTCCATTTGAATGTTCAATTCGCCCCTCGAGAATATCTCTTTTTGTTGAGCTCCTTCCATTTGAACGTCATCTGCCTTCCGAGAATAATATATCCTTATGTTGGGATTGGAATCTCTCCCGAGAACATCTCTAATTCTGTTCACTCGGTCCCTTAACTTCGCGGGATATACGTTCCGACCGACGTGCGCTTCGACGAGCCCCCGGTAGTGTTCGACCTATCTGGCCTTGAGCTCGGTCGGCTTGGCCGGCTCGGTCTGGTCAACCTTGGACTTGGCTACTTGTATTTGGTTTGATCGGCCTCGCTTGGACGTGGTTTGATCGGCTTCAAACTATCTTGGGTATGGCCTCAGCTTGCTCAGCCTTGGTCTCAGCTGGCTTGGACTCGAGCTGTTCCGGCCGGCTCAGGTCCTAAGTCGTTCGGCGTTTGGGCGAACTCTATCGTTCTTGTGTTAGTTCGTCGGGTAGTTCGGCCACTTCCGTTGATATTTTACCGTGGGGAAATACCGGAGTAATAATAGTTTCTAATCATGTATTGAAGGATCGTTGAAAACTATATTCTGAAAATGAAACTTACATCATGAAACAAATGGAACTGCTACAGCAAATATAACTCGGTGTAATGCTTAAATTGACCGTTGATTGTGTGATAAAATCATTTGGTTGAAAAATAATTTGTAGTGTACGGAGTGTCTGTGTATTTTTCGGTGGTAGAATTATAATAATTTCGTTAGCCGAGTCTCGAGTTGAACTCGCTTTTCAGAGAAGAAATTGCTCCAAACTTACTGTGCTTTTCAACCCCAAGATACAACGACTTAGATTTATTTACGTAGCACGACGAAAACAAAACTCTCGTCAAATTACTTTATACTCGGGATTTTCTTGTTGTTAGGGAAGTGAAGTGATTACTTTCTAAATGCAGGGGTTGGAATGGATGATTTTACGTTCTGTTTGGGAACTTTATAGGTTTCGAAAGGTCTCTTTTGTTATTTTGCAAATAGTCACAACTCTTGAACCTTGACTATTCGATCAAGGGTTTTTTGCGAATAGTCACAATTTTTTAACTGAATCGATGTATACCTCATCAGATCCATCGTTTTGGATCAAATTGTCGGGCAGTTATTTGGTTGGATACATCCTTGATATAATGGCTCAGATTGCATATCCTCACGATCCATCAGGACCCATCAACCAAAGACTCCTTGCCATCTCAGCGCGGCAGTCATAGCCATGTCGTTCTCGCACACCCACGTGTCAGCGACATGACATAGCACCCACCACGTCAGTATGACTGCCTCGTCACGCACCACATAGCTGACACATCACCATCGACGCCACGTTATCGGAGCATATATTCAACCCAAGTGCACCACGCGATGATGCGTGCGAAGTGTGCTGTCAAATCGCCTATTATGCATGGGGCATGTCACTAGCACGGGCTCAAGCTTGGTCCTTGAGACCATATTCATCAATTGGGCTCAATAATAAATTAATAATTGATAAAGGGTAATGGTAGAGAAAATTTTGATTGATTTTCTGATGAGGAATATTATTCTCATTCCTTATATAATTAGCCAATGAGGATTGACTTAGTGATCAACTTGAGGCTCTTTAAAGTGTTTAGATGGGAGGTAACAAATACTTTGAGTGAGTATATCACGTATATAATTTTGTCCTAGAATAATTTACCTTGTTTGCCTAGTTTGCAAACCCGTGCGTCTGCCTTCGGAGTTTAGTTGTCCTAAGGCCATGTTACAAAGTTACCCAAAAAAAAATTAAAAATTTTATTAGATTATTTTATTTGGCTGAGTTCATTAATTAATTTTTTTTATTTTGAACAAATTTATATATTCTATATATTATTGGTGAGGGGTTCATAGTAATCACCCTGAGTTGTTTGTCCGATTTTGAGGTGGGTTTCATGGATCATAGATGATTAGTCTCGCTGAAAGCCGTGGTCGTCCCATAACAGACGATGATGTTCGGATTCGATTCAGACCAAACCTAGTCGGAGTGTGAGGACTACGATGACGTTATGTGTGGATACCTACCTACCTGACCGGAAAAAAAAAAGAAATTGGTTTTTTCTATTTGTATACTTAAAATTATATACAATTAAAAACTAAGGATATAATTTCATACATCAAATATTTTGAATAATAAATAATTTAAAATATAAAAAGTAATATTTAAGGATATAATTTCATATATCAAATATTTTGAATAATAAATACTTTAAAATATAAAAACTAATATAATATATATTTATATACTAATGCACACATATCGGGTGTGCATAAAATACTGGTAATCTATTTTTTTTTCTGTCCCGATGTATCTTCACTCGATCTGGCTATGGGCTAGCCCCTAAATACCGACGTGAGCTTGCGCCACACAGACCTGGCGGTGGTTTAATTGCGCCACACATAGCCCCTAAATACTGGCGGGCTTGCGCCACACGGACATGGCGGAGGCTTAATTGTGCCACACACTCCAGTGGTGGAACTAATCCCTAGGGCCAGATGAATACGTCTCAAATTCACCTGATAATAATCCCCAGGGCCAGATGAATACGTCTCAAACCACCTGACAACGATAGTTATGTGAAATAAATCTCATGAGAACTATTTAAGGAATTGTGGGAGGGAGAATTCGATCTCACGACTTAACCCACAAATCATTAAGGCTTCCTCCTTAACCACCAAACCAAGGTCTCATTAGCAATTTATTAACTCTCCTTGTGAAGTAGATTTTGATTTTTAAATCAATATCAAATTTCATTAAGCTTCTCGATTTTTAAGAAACAATTAATCCAATTGAACCCAATGAGTCCAAACCGAACACAATTAGCACATTGCAGTCCAAATTTTTAATATGTTTGTGCTACATCTCCAAATAAAATATGACAAAGGGAGAAAAAAAAAGAAGTTAAATTGCGTGGCGAAGACATCAACTTCCATTTTCAAAGTACATCGGACCCATTCTTGAAATTTATTTCCCATTCATATCTTTCTTTTTCTTTTCTTTTCTTTTTTCAAATTAGGTATCGTAGTCCCACACTCCGAATCAGTTTGGTCTAAATCGAATCTGAACCTCATCGTCGGCTATGGGATGACCACGGCTTCCGGCGAGATTAATCCACTCTGGTTCATAAGACTCACCCCAAGATTTCACAAATAACGATAGTTAAGGTCTCTCGAGGATTCGAACTCCTAATCTCCCGCTTGAAAAGTCAGGTACCGAATATTAAGAAATCGAGGACTTCATCCTAAAACCAATTGGTGATATGTGAATCTGCCTCTAGAATATATTAGGTGAGTCGGGTGAGTAGAATTATCCGATATGAGATAGATAGAAATCTCAACACCAAACTGCTAGTTCAAGCCCTTGGAAGTTCCACTCATAAGTCGTCCAATAACGCGTCTCAGTCGTCCACTTCCTATCTTTCTTGAGTCAACCATCGACTGTTTCAGGCTTTTGGCTCAATGTTTGTTTCATCTCATAACCAATTAAAACGTAAGATTCCATGAGCGGGAATTTAGATATTTACATACATATATAAATTATATTTTTAATTTCGAGTGGTGATTGTAACACCTAGCATATAATAAATACCCTGCCCTTCTATATAAATGAGAAGGAAGAAAAGAAAAACAAAGCACCAATCCAACCACTGACAGAAACATACACAACTATGTATACAAACATGATTAAGTGCTTGGTTTTTACTATGTTACTTTCTCTGACTAATGCTTTACCAACTTCAAAAGTTAACACCTCATCTCAAGCAGTTCAATTCATCTTCAAAAACTCGGCCGAGAAAACCCTAGGAGGCATCCGTTACAACGATGTCATCGGCCGAGATTACACCCTTCAAGCTCTAGAGAACACAACGTCGTTTATATGGGATATATTTCAACAGCAAAACCCTAACGAGCGGAAAGATGTCCGAAGAGTCGGCTTAGTCGTTGCTGACATTAATGGCCACTACTACACAAAAGATGATATAATCAGCGTCAGCTCAAGGTAACTAAATACTCATTCATTTTTTATATTTAATTTACTTGTTTTATATCTCTAAATCAGGTTTGTTTTCACAATTAAACATGTGCAGCTGTGCTATTAACCACCGGGGCGATTTAAGGGTAGGGCTTAACAGTCTTTTATTCCATGAAAATACTCATATATGGCAGTGGAATGGTAAGGGGCAAGCACCTACGGGTCTGATCGAAGGCATAGCGGATTATGTGAGGCTAAAGGCGGGTCATGCGGCGGGTCATTGGGTGAAACCGGGCCAAGGCGAGAGGTGGGACCATGGGTACGATGTAACAGCTAGGTTTCTTGATTATTGCAACGATCTTGGGAATGGAAACTTCGTGGCTAAACTCAATGCGAAGATGAGAGATGGATATAGCGATAGTTTCTTTGAGGAGTTGCTCGGAAAGAATGTTGAGACTTTATGGGCTGATTATAGAGCTAAATATGGTTATTAATCAATTGCTTGTGTTAGATTAAGTATGATGGAAGAGCCATCGATAGTAAGGTTTCATTCTCTGTAACTTGGAATAACTGTAGGTGATTGAGAAATAATATGTTATGCATGATAGGCTTATTAAATAACTTGATGGTTCTATATAAATATCAAAAACCCTTTTCCCTTCTCTCTTACATGTGACGATTAAACACTCTCTTGTAACATCGAACACTTGAATATTATGACATTATGGACTAAGAGAATCCATCAAGAAGATTCCCATGTTGCTAGAAAATATCGGTAACATCGTTGATACATGCTCAACTTGGATTGTTTTCTCTGTTTTAATTGATTGTATCAAATGACCAAAATATGTAATATTTGGGCTTTTAAGAGAATTAAATGATTTCAGGATAGTATTATAGCGACTCCATTCCTATCAAAACAAAATTGAAAATTTAGCTGAAGTGATAGAGATGAGCTTTGTAGAGCTCTGAATCATTTATTTAAAATATACTTTCCATACATGAATAAAATGCATAGAATAATTATCGACTCACTTATAACTAAGTGATGCTAAAAAAATATGAACTTTCTAAAATTACCATTATATCCAATTTAGAGTTTATCCCCAATTAGTATGTTAATTTGCCTATCAGTAATTTATTTAAATAAATTAAAGTTGATCGGGTATGATATTTCCATAATAAACTTGACTTATTATGGTTGTAATTGCTTTTTCAATGTTCTTGCTATGGCTGGCAAACCTCTATGGGGTCAAATCCGCCTTAAAACGGCTAGAGCGGACTGCTTTGCATTCCAATCAGAGTTAGTATCTTGTTCCACGTCCTACAAATGCGAATATTTTGGGATCTAAATGGGTTTCCTATCAATTTTTTGGCCAATAGATCGATTGACCATCATAAAGCACATCTTGTTGCCCAAGACTTCACACAGCTGCCACATTTTGATAACCCTCATACCTTTAGTCCGTTATTCGGGCATCTATGGTTCAAAATGTGCTTTCTACGTAATAAATAACTCGTGTCTTCATCAATTAGACGTAAAAAAAAAAAAAAAACTTTTCTAAACGATGGTTTATCTAAACCTATATTCATGGAGTAGCCACATGAATTTGTAGATGCCAAGTTCCCAAATCACGTTTGTCGCCTTAAAAAAGAATTATATGGTCTAAAGCAAGCTGCTCGTACTTTCTTTCAGCGGCTCAATGACTTTCTCTTGAGTATTGGATTTATCTGCAGTCGTACTGATTCATTGTTATTCATCCATATTCGCGGGTCATCAATTCTATATCTTTTCGTATGTGTTGATGATTTTATTATGATAGGAAACCCGACAAATAACTACCAATCCTTCATAACCTGCCTCCATAAGGAATTCAAAATTAAGGACCTAGGAAAACTAAATTATTTTTTGGATCTTGAAGTTTCTTATAATTTTTAGGGTATTTTTTTAATCAGGCAAAATATGATCGTGACGTTTTTCACCGAGTATCTTTCGAAGATGAAAAAACCCCCACTTCTAGTCTGTTACCTATAGTAGGTCAACTTTCTACTATCGAAATGTTATTTGATGATCCTATACTTTATATCGATTATTGGTTGGTGCTCTCCAATATCTCACGGTTACACATCCAAATTTGTCGAATCCAACTTGTGAATATTTCCAAGCGGTGAAGCTAATTTTTCGCTACATGAAGAGTACAACAGCCTTATCTTTTACTTGTGGCTCTTCATCTACCCTCATTTACATATTCCCAATGATAAATAGGCTTGTTGTGTTGAATCTAGATGATCGACTTATGGTTACTCTATTTTTCTTGGTGAAAATCTAATTTTTTAGAGTGTTAAGAAACAATCCACAGTTTCTCATTCAATTTATAAATCTAAATATCGTGCTCTTGCCCATGTAGCCTCGAAAATTGTATGTGTTCTTCAGCTTCTTCGTGAACTTCGCATCAAACATATGTTCAACTCTATATTTAGATCCTAATAGTGCTCTTTTTCTATGTCAAAACCCGAGTGCTCACAAGCTAGCCAAACAATAGATATTGATCTTCACTTTGTTCGTAAGCTTACTTCCAATAAGCATCTACACCTGCAATACATTTCATCTTAGTTACATATTGCAGATATCTTCACACAAGCTCTTCAATCTTATGCTCTTTGAGTTTTTTTCATGACTAAGTAACGAGTTATCTTCATTCCAGGTCTTGCTTGAGAAGGCCACTAGAATAAATTAAGTCTTGATATTCTCTAGTTAATTACTTTATCTTAGCCTATAATTACGAAATTCTATTTATTCTTTATTTAATAGAGTTTAGAATCCTTGTTCATATTCTGTATAAAATAGCCGATGATGTACAAGGAAAATATTTAGAGAAATATTATACTTACTGATGTGTTTCGAAAAAAACCCCAAGGGAATATTTCCCCCGAATGACTGGCCGATGATTCTGAATGCCCGACTACGATATCGATGCTGATGAGGAGCCTGAGTGCTTCTCAATTCCTGTGTACTCCTCAGTCGCCTGTCAAAAAATACGTGAGCTGGGGAAGGGCGCCGAGGGCGCGACGCCGCTCCGACGCTCAAGTTAGTTTTCTTGAATATCCGGGATACTTCCCGGGTGAACGTGCTTCTAACGGATAGTAGTGTTATGGATAGGTAATGAATTCAGAAAGCGTACCTGAAGAATGGGGGGTTCCATCCTACTTATAGATCTCTCCTAGAGAAACGGTTCAAGGGCTTTAAAAGCGCACCTTCCCCACTTCTGCCACTTAAGGGCCCTTATTGAAGCACCTCATAAATGTGTGATGGAATGTTGATAATTAATGTGAGTAAAAGCTCGTAACAGCCGGATATCCAATCGTCAGGCTCAGCCGCTTTGTCTTACATTCGGGTTTGTACCCGAATATATTGTTGGGTCTGGGGTGCATCCTTCCTCGGCTATAAGCCCGAGTGCAACATTCTGAAGGTACCGAGTAAAACCATAAGGTAACACTAGCCCCCCTGAAAATAGTCCAAAAAGAGCATTGGCAAATTTTGGACGTTTTGCGTTGAAAGCATCTTTCCTCAGGCATGATACTCGCCTAGCCTCGGGTAATCTCTCTCTATGGCGGTTAGGCTTTCTATCCGTCATATCAGTGTCTTTTCATCTTTGTGATAAGTCCTATAGACTATTCCTACCCTTACACGTGTGCTTACGCGGGGCTTTTCCCGCCCAAACGATTTTCGGGGACGTGACCCTTCACATGGCCCTGATCTGAAACGAATCGAACGGTTGGGCTCCCCCTTGCCCCAGTATAAAAGCAGATAACCCCTCTCTTTTTTTTTCTTTCCTTTTCTCTTCTTTTATTTTCTCCTTTTGCCCTTTATCGCCTCGGGCTTTTCCCTGCTCGCTGCCATCGTTTTCCCGCTCGTTGTCGTCACCGTTCGTGTCTTCCTCTGCTCTTACAGGGATTGCCACGCTACCCTACTATACCTTCTCCGATTTTATTCCTGTAAGTCCTTCTTTCCTTTTCCTTTCCTGAAATGTCTGCTAATAGCTCTAGTGATTCGACGGAAGAGGTGATGATTGTGTCTCCCCCTCTTCCTGTTTCTGATGATTCTGATGGTGAGAGCCCTGGGGGAGTGACTCACGGCTGGGATTCTGGCAGCGGGGTTGCACCCGAGAGTGATCCCGATTATGAGGGCCTCTTAGGGGACGATTCTGACGCTGAGACCCCCTATGAAAGTTCTACTCCCACGGGCTCTATCCCCGCTTTTTTTAACCCTCAGAACCCTCTCGAGTCATCGGGTAACAATAGGTTAGCTATCAGTATGTGGAGAAAAGCTACCGAGAATTTTCGTAAGTCCAAAGGCCTCCCTTGGCACAAAATAAAAATTTCCACCCTTCTCGAGACAAAGCTGTCTTCCATTCGGCAACAAGCCCGATTTCCTGAAGGGTATGCACTTCAGGTCCCCTCCATCACCGATATAGCCAGTTCACCTCCCGAGGGATTCCTAACTGTTAGGAGGTATGCCCTCGGAATGTCGTTCAGAGGATTGAATTGAATAGGGTAACCCCTGCTGTATTAGTTCGAAAAATATAAATGGTTTATTGTAACTGTTTAATTAATAAAATATTGTATTTTATTAATTTGAGGCATTCGTTATTTATTAACCGAGTTTAAAGTCTACTAACTTCCGGTAGTGCGGTAAATAAATAAAACCCTTGTGCACGATTTGATCGATCGATTCTCATGAGATGAGAGAGGTGACACCGATTGGATCTTATTCTTCGCACTAAATAAACGTTCGCAAGTCTTAGGAATCTACTGGGGTGACTAGATTACCGATTACGACTTGTCCGCTGACGGCTTCAACGCAACGATTGTGTCAATCGTTCATCTTGGGAAGATGGGAGGTCGTGACGGAAATATTTCCGATCGGGGCATCGGAGTATTTGAACACATGGCTCGATATTCGTTTCGATCGTGTGGCTTAACGCGGGGATGTCAACGATCGAACGAAGACTATAGAAGCCTTAGACCGTTAGGCTCATTGACGGATTTGCTTCCGTGATTTCGGTTTGACGCTAGTTTGCTAGGCCCGTTAAATGCTCTAATAAAGGGTATGGGCCAGCGGCAAAACGCAGCTGGTTTTACGGAGGTGATTGCCGGGCTTTGAGTGTTCTCGGGATTCACTACCTCATATATGAGGTTAACGTCCTATGAGATAATTGAGGACGATGATTACTAAGCCTCCGGCCGGAGCAATATAAACTAGCTTGTGTGAGACAAATAGCGTAGTTTTGTAATCACGACAGTCTCAATTATAACATAGTGTTGAGTTCAGTGAGTTTGACGTTAACCATGACTCTCACTCGACCGGGACGCATGTGAAGGGCATAAGAATATTCAACAAATATCTATAGTCGGTTCGACAGAATTTAGATTGGATCAAAATTCGTTTTCAATTAGGATATGTCCGGTACCGCGGGATTGGCTAGGCGAATACCGGACTCGCGGATACCCCCCGTGCTAGTTGATACGAACCAAGTGAGTGACGCTTAAAAAGGATAACAATCTCTATTGGTCGGGACAAACTTTTTAAAGGTGCGTAACGAATTGAGAATTCGTTAACGCTGTGGCACGTCTATACGGGGTATAGACACTTTGTTAAATTCTGAATTTGATCTCGAGAATGATTAAGATTTGTGATTGGATCAAGTACTTAATTTATTAACTAAGTTTGGGCTTGATTAGAATTTAGATTAATTGGATTGGATCAATTTGATCAAATTATAATCATTCGAACTCAATCGAACTAATTCGATTCTTCCAAGGGCCCAATTGCAAAACCATAAATCTTGGCATGGCCTACACTTGATTAAAGGTTTATTAAAGTGTCACTAACCTACTTTGATGGACAAAAACGAAATTTGGTGGTTGAAGGAATATATGACATAGTCATTGTGACTTAAAATGTCTTTTATTACCAACCATGTTTGTTTTGGTCCACTTTGAAGATTCTTTCTTTTTTCTCCTCTATACAAAACGTCTAAGGCTTATTAGATGAGTTAAGAAAAAGGTTTCAAACAAGAAAAAGATCAAGGATCTTGAGGGAGAAAGAGAGGAAAAAGAAAAGTTGTGTCCAAGTTCAACTTAAGCTTCATAGCTAAGTTAGAACCTCCTTCTAGCAACTCTAGCCATCCGTGGGTTGCTCTGAGGTGCCAAAGAGATCGTATCGGCATTTTGATAAGTTAGGATATTACGTGATTTTTATACCCATAAATTTGCATATTTGGTCGTTATCTATTTAAATATCCTCGAATATCTTATGTTTGCGTGTTATTTCTTATTTGATAGATATTAGAGCAAAAGCGAGAAAGATCGGGGAGTTATGAAAATTTTTGAGTCTTGGGGGTCCTTTCACAATTTTCAGGAATATTGGAGCAGCTTTGTAATTTATCAATTAGTGAAATATGGAAAGAGTTTAAACATGGAAAGAGAAGATGAGAGAATAAAGTGGAGGATCTTATTTCTTTAAATCAAGAAGAGAATAGTTTCCATTTCAAGGTTCAAGGCTTACAAACATGGAAAGATGAATCGTCTCACCTCCCTTAAGCAGCCACCTCCTCGACATGGCATAAAACTCTCGTTCTCAGCCCTCACCTCAGGCAACCAAGCAGCATCCTCTCACCAAGCATCCACCTCACGCAAGCAGGCAGCTCTCGAGCCATAGGCACCTCATATTACACGGCTGCCTCACCTCATCCTCACTACCAAGCAACAAGCAAGCAGCCACGTCTCTTGCGAAGAACAGAGGGGCAGCGAGAAGATCTAGACGGCTGGCAAAGGCGTTTCTTCTTCTCAATCACGACGGAAAGCGCCGAGCCAACGCGTGACAACACAGGAATCGTGAGGGGAAGAATTCTATCTCTTTAATATTTCGTTTTCAACAATGTTTTCTTTTGATTCGTTGTTGATTTCGTTTATTAATATGCTAGGCTAAGTTCTTTTGTGATTAAGGCCGTGTTAGGCCGAATTATGACTACGTATTAATGCTATTCGTATTTTATTTAATCACATGAGTCATGTTATGTGTTCTATGCTTGATTTTAATGCTTGCGTGTGTCTGATCAACATATGCATGATCTTTGATTGGTTTATGAGACGGACAAAGTGATTAGACCGATTAGAACAATAAGCATCGAACACCACTGCGTAAAACCGACCAGACATGGAATTCGGTCTCGTATGTGTGGTTTCTGAGATCTTAGGCGCCGGAAGCGTTTAAACTCAGGGAATTTCATAAAGATTGAATGCATGCGTAGAAACTACAGTCATATAGACATATATGGATTGGTTCTCTATCGCATAGGATCGCTATTGCGGGACAAACGAGTAGCGATTGTTTTAGGAAATTTTACCTTGACTTAGATTCATGTTGATTAGATAGAATCGATTGCATGACGACGTAGGAGTAATTTGTGCTGAGCATGTGTCTTGATCACGTTTTCGTTAATTGATTTCAAAATCCGTTATCTTTATTTGCTTTTATTTCTTACTTGCATTTTTATTTATCTCGCTGCAAATCAATCCTTGAAAAATTCATAAAAACTATCTTAGTCTAAATTAGGGTTATGAATATTTTCTTAGAATTAATCCAGCTGTCTTTGTGGATCGATACTCGGACTTCGTCCGTTTTACTACTTGCACGACCTAGTACACTTGCTAGTATTCGAGCATGTCACATTTCGAACTTGCTCGGGACAGTCCGAGACGAAGAAGGATTTTCTCAAGCTTCACGTTTTCGAACGCCGTGCTGTGACGAATTAGCCACGCGCAACAAGGGTATGGTTTCGAACCTATAGATTAAGATTTATTTGATAAATTCCACAAGGTTTTGTATGACCTCGAATGATCCATTAAAATATCTTAAGACATATATGGAGTCATGGTATAAAGTTTCACGATAATTGGATGTGATTTCGATATCGAAAATGGACCCGTCGGGCCGCTCCCGAGACGTGTTCCACGGGATCGCTTCCGCTTCCGCTAAGTCCACATCGCGCTGTTCGGAGGCCGACGCCGGTTGAAACGGGCTCACCCCAACAATGATATCAGAGCTACGGCTCAAGATCGGGTTCGACTAAAGGCCTCGAAAGCCGATGTGGTAAACATACGGTCGACAAAAGTTTTAAACTTACGTCGCTCGTGACGTCGGTCGACAACCATCGTCAAAATTGTGTGTTGCATGTTTATGTGGGACAATATCGCGGACTTAGGTTATCCGAGTTATTTGTTTAAGGGCCGTATGCTGCCCCCCGGTATGTACATGGATTACGGGATGTACGGGAAATAATTCCCCCCGTGTTGTATTTTATCGCTTTATTAGATAGAGTTAGATAAAAGACGGCTGTTCGTTGCGAGGCAACAAGGATGGGTGGTTCGATGTCCATAGTGGTATGAGGATGGCATTCCTCGAAGATCGAAGACCCCGGTCGTATACGACCCATGTAATAGGACCAGTATAGATAGTCCGCGTATTGTCCGTTTAGATGGCTTTCCTAGGGTTAGTTATTTAAATAACGCATAAACGTGCTCGTGCTTATTTTCATGCTATGGGACCGTGAATGTATCTCCCGATGGAATACTAAGTGAGCAAAGGGATTTGAATCCCTGTCTTCTATCAAGCTCGGATCAGCTGTTACAAAAGTCAATGCAAGTTTTGGTTTCGGATTAGCCGGCGCCTTGCATTCGCTTTTGTTTCGGCTTATTCGGGTGCGGTTCGAGCAAAGTTGATAGGTAGCACTTAGACAGTTATACCGCCTTGTTTCGGGTTAGCCGGCGGGGGTCCCTGACTGAGACAAAGATAGTTGAGACACTCGTGAGACGAGTTCGCATGGAACGCGACTTCGTTGGCTTTGGTAAATCAATAAAACGTCAGAGGTTGAGGTTTGCTTAATCTTACGGGGACATCAACTCCACTATCGAAGTTATCAACGAGCTTCCGAAACCCTTAATGTTTGCGTTTGATGAACTATACAACGATCTAACAGGTCTTATTTTCTGCAGATTTGTGTATTTCTCTCAATTACAAAATGTCTTCCGCACTAAACATACTGCTCAAAGAAAACCGTTTGACACGGTCAAACTACGTTGATTGGTTACGCAATTTGAGAATAGTTCTCGGGATTGAATCGCTGACTTATGTGTTGGACTCTGAAATGCTGCCGGCCCCAGGGGCTGACGCTAGCGATGAAGTTCGTATTGCTTACGATAAGCGGAACAAGGACGAACAAATCGTGAACTCATATGTACTCGGGTCAATGAGCAATGCTTTGCAGTGTAGCTATGATCACATGGCGGATGCACGGCAGATATTGCTGCATGTGAAAGAAATGTATGGTACTCCGTCTAGGACAATTCGGTATTCGATATCGTAACAACTCTTTCGCTCGAGGATGTCTGAGGGCGAAAACGTCGGAGATCACGTGTTGAAAATGATCAACATGATCGAGAGATTGGAGACTCTTGACTTTCTTATCGATTGTGATCTCCAATGCGATCTGATTCTGCAGTCGCTGCCCCCCTTCTTCAACTCGTTCATAGTGAACTTCAATCTGAATGACAAGCAGCTGACTTTATCTGAACTGTTAAATCAGTTGGTGTCAGCACAGTCTCAGATGATGAAGGGGAAACAGACGGCGCTTGTGGCAACCACTAAGCCCGCGAATGGCAAAATGAGGTTGAACAAGCGAAGGCCTTCGAGGCTGACTTCTGACAAAAAGAAGAAGTCCAAACAAACCGGTCCGAAGCCAACGGACAAATGCCTTCATTGCGGTGTGCTGGGCCACTGGAAGAGGGATTGTCCCAAGCTCAAAGGTGAGCAGGCTACTTCAGGTAAAGAACTGTATATTTTAGAAACTGTATGTTCTATGTATGTATACTCTACTTCATGGATCTTGGATTCTGGAGTCAGTTCTCACATCTCCATGATGCCGCCGGATCTGGAACGAAGTAGAAGGCTCGAGGACAAAGAGGTGATGATCAACATGGGGAGCGGACAAGTGTCTCGGCAAGCCACGTGGGATCGAAAAACTATGTTTAGATACTGGTTTTATGTTGTTGTTAGATAATGTATTTGTAATTCCCCGGGGGTTAAAGAACATTGTCTCCATTCTCGTTTTGAGCGGGAATGGTTATGTATTTAATTTTTAAGGAAATAAATGCAATATTTTGTTTGGAAACAAAATTGTCGGAAAAACAACTCTTTTAAATGATCTTTACTATTTAAACCTCCAAACTGAAAAATCTGTGAACGCAATCACCAACAAACGAAAGTTAGAAACAAACGCGAGATATCTATGGCATCTCCGATTGAGTCACGCTGGAGAACGTAAAATTCACGAGCTGGAGAAAATTGGCATTATTAAGCCATTGAGATCAGACCCCTATCCAACGTATGAATCTTGTCTTCGGGGTAAGATGACTCGATCGCCCTTCACTGGGAAATTTAATAGAGCCACTGAAATTCTCGGTTTAATTCATACGGACGTTTGCGGACCTTTCAATATAAAGGCTCGAGGTGATTTCCACTATTTTGTTACCTTCACGGATGATCACAGCCGTTACGGGCTAGTGTATCTGTTAAGGTATAAGGCTGAAACTCTTGAAAAGTTCAAGGAGTTTAAGGCGTTAGTGGAAAAACAAACTGGGAAACTCATTAAAGCCGTTCGATCGGATCGAGGCGGCGAGTACATGAGTATCGAGTTTGATCGGTTCTTGAAGGAGAACGGGATCATATCACAGAGGACTCCTCCCGGCACGCCACAGTTGAATGGCGTGGCTGAACGCAGAAATCGGACCTTATTAGATATTTCGATCTATGCTGAGCTATACGGACTTACCATTATCATTGTGGGGTTACGCGCTTTTGACAGCAGCATACACCCTGAACCGGTGTCCATCAAAGTCTGTTGAAAATGGCATTCCGTATCAGATATGAACTAGCCGTTTACCGAACTTGAATCACATTAGGATTTGGGGTTGCCCCGCCTATGTGAAAAAGTTAAAAACAGACAAGTTGGAGTCAAGAGCTGCGAAGGGCCGTTTCGTAGGATACCCCGAGGATTCCATGGGGTACCTATTCTATTTCCGCGAGGATCAGAGGATCATTGTGGGCCTACACGCACATTTTCTCGAGGATGAGTTCATTCGAGAATGTGGCGTTGGGCGAGAGGTTACTCTGGAAGAGTCGACCGAAACGCCCTCACAGGATATAGTATTGGATGGTCCAAGCGAACAACCAATAAACCAGTATTGCGCCGATCCGAAAGAGAGTCACGCCAACCTGAGAGGTATTATGGCATGGCATAAATCCAGCATGGCTATGCTGTGACGAAGGCACTTCTTAGAGAAGATCCTTTAACTTTCGATCAGGCAATGACTGACGTAGACTCGACGAGATGGGTTGAGGCTATGAAAGTGGAAATGGATTCGATGTATGCTAACAAGGTTTGGACTCTAGTGGATCTTCCAAACGGTTTTAGACCGATTGGATGCAAATGGGTCTATAAGAGAAAGATTGGATCTGATGGACAAGTTGAGACATACAAGGCCAGACTGGTTGCCAAGGGCTATAACCAGAAGGAAGGGGTCGACTATGAGGAGACCTTCTCGTCTGTTGCTATGATCAAATCCATACGAAATCTACTTGCAATAGCCGCGCACTACGACTATGAGATCTGGCAAATGGACGTCAAAACGGCGTTCCTAAATGGATTCCTCAAGGAGGAGATCTATATGGAACAGCCACGGGGTTTTGAGTCACATGCAGATGCTCAGAAAGTGTACAAACTGAATCGGTCCATTTATGGACTGAAACAGGCGTCTCGTAGTTGGAATCTACGATTCGATGAAGGTAGTTTGGAACTACGGATTAGAGAAAAATGTAGACGAACCATGCGTCTACAAAAAGAGCAGTGGGAGTATGATATCGTTTCTCGTATTGTACGTAGATGACATCCTATTAATAGGAAACGATGTAGGCATGCTCTCTTCGGTGAAAGTGTGGCTTTCGACCGAATTCTCCATGAAATACTTGGGAGAAGCGGTGTATATCCTAGGGATTCGCTTATTTCGCGATCGAGCGAAGCGCATGATCGGCCTATCCCAAGCCCTCTACTTAGAGAAGATCTTGAAGAAATTCAAGATGGATGACTCTAAGAGAAGCTTCTTACCGATGCGACATGGGATTCATCTTTCAAAGTCGATGTGTCCTCAAAGTGAGGAGGACCGACAAAGAATGAATGGAATTCCCTATGTGTCTACAGTAGGTAGCTTGATGTACGCGATACTTTGCACGCGACCGGACATCGCCTACGCTGTGAGCGTGATGAGTCGGTTTCAGGCGAACCCGGGAGAAGAACACTGGACAGCAGTCAAAACAATCTTTAAGTATCTTAGATGAACTAAAGATTTGATGCTGGTCTATGGAGATGCGGGACTAGAGGTAGTGGGATATACCGATTCGGACTTCCAATCAGACGTGGATGACCGACGGTCTACCTCAGGTTTTATAATCACGCTCAACGGTGGGGCAGTGTCTTGAAAAAGTTCTAAGCAAAGCACGACTGTCGATTCTACGTGTGAGGCGGAATATATAGCGGCCTCTGAGGCTGCTAAAGAGGGATGAGAAAGTTCTTGAATGAACTTTTGGTGGTCCCAGCTACGGACGGACCGCTAACGCTATGGTGCGATAATAGCGGTGCTGTCGCGCAGGCGAAGGAACCACGGTCTCATAGCAAATCCAAACACATCGAGAGAAAATATCATATTCTTAGAGAATTCGTTGAAAACGGTTACGTAGCTGTGCAGAAAATTGCTACCGCGGATAACGTGGCGGACCCACTGACAAAGCCTTTGTCCCAGCTAGTGCTGGAACGACATCTAGAACTGATGGGTATTCGATACCAGGCAGCGTGGCGTTGAGAGCAGCGCCCACGGCATTAGAGTGCAAGTAGGAGGCTGTTAGGAGGTATGCCCTCGGAATGCCGTTCAGAGGATTGAATTGAATAGGGTAACCCCTGTTGTATTAGTTCGAAAAATATAACTGGTTTATTGTAACTGTTTAATTAATAAAATATTGTATTTTATTAATTTGAGGCTTTCGTTATTTATTAACAGAGTTTAAAGTCTACTAGCTTCCGATAGTGCGGTAAATAAATAAAATCCTTGTGCACGACTTGATCGATCGATTCTCATGGGATGAGAGAGGTGACACCGATTGGATCTTATTCTCCGCACTAAATAAACGTTCGCAAGTCTTAGGAATCTAGTGGGGTGACTAGATTACCTATTACGACTTGTCCGCCGACGGCTCCAACGCAACGATTGTGTCAATCGTTCATCTTGGGAAGATGGGAGGTCGTGACGGAAATATTGCCGATCGGGGCATCGGAGTATTCGAACACATGGCTCAATATTCGTTTCGATCGCGTGGCTTAACGCGGGGATGTCAACGATCGAACGAAGACTATAGCAGCCTTAGACCGTTAGGCTCATTGACGGATTTGCTTCCGTGATTTCGGTTTGACTCTAGTTTGCTAGGCCCGTTAAATGCTTTAATAAAAGGTATGGGCCAGCGGCAAAACACAGCTGGTTTTATGGAGGTGATTGCCGGGCTTTGAGTGTTCTCGGGATTCACTACCTCATATATGAGGTTAACGTCCTATGAGATAATTGAGGACGGTGATTACTAAGCCTCCGGCCGGAGCAATATAAACTAGCTTGTGTGAGACACATAGCGTAATTTTGTAATCACGACAGTCTCAATTATAACATAGTGTTGAGTTCAATGAGTTTGACGTTAACCATGACTCTCACTCGACCGGGATGCATGTGAAGGGCATAAGAATATTCAACAAATATCTATAGTCGGTTCGACAGAATTTAGATTGGATCAAAATACGTTTTCAATTAGGATCTGTCCGGTACCGCGGGATTGGTTAGGCGAATACCGGACTCACGGATACCTCTCGTGCTAGTTGATACGAACCAAGTGAGTCACGCTTAAAAAGGATAACAATCTCTATTGGTCGGGACAAACTTTTTAAATGTGCGTAACGAATTGAGAATTCGTTGACGCTGTGACACGTCTATACGGGGTATAGACACTTAGTTAAATTCTGAATTTGATCTCGAGAATGATTAAGACTTGTGATTGGATCAAGTACTTAATTTATTAACTAAGTTTGGGCTTGATTAGAATTTAGATTAATTGGATTGGATCAATTTGATCAAATTATAATCATTCGGACTCAATCGAACTAATTCGATTCTTCCAAGGGCCCAATTGCAAAACCATAAATCTTGGCATGGCCTACACTTGATTAAAGGTTTATTAAAGTGTCACTAACCTACTTTGATGGACAAAAACGAAATTTGGTGGTTGAAGGAATATATGACATAGTCATTGTGACTTAAAATGTCTTTTATTACCAACCATGTTTGTTTTGGTCCACTTTGAAGATTCTTTCTTTTTTCTCCTCTATACAAAACGTCTAAGGCTTATTAGATGAGTTAAGAAAAAGGTTTCAAACAAGAAAAAGATCAAGGATCCTGAGGGAGAAAGAGAGGAAAAAGAAAAGTTGTGTCCAAGTTCAACTTAAGCTTCATAGCTAAGTTAGAACCTCCTTCTAGCAACTCTAGCCATCCGTGGGTTGCTCTGAGGTGCCAAAGAGATCGTATCGGCGTTCCGAACTTGCTCGGGACAGTCCGAGACGAAGAAGGATTTGCTCATGCTTCGCGTTTTCGAACGCCGTGCTGTGACGAATTAGCCACGCGCAACAAGGGTATGGTTTTGAACCTATAGATTAAGATTTATTTGATAAATCCCACAAGGTTTTGTATGACCTCGAATGATCCATTAAAATGTCTTAAGACATGTATGGAGTCATGGTATAAAGTTTCGGGATCATCGGATGTGATTTCGACATCGAAAAAGGACCCGTCGGGTCGCAGCTTGTGTTCACGGCCATGAACACAAGTGGTCACGGCCATGAACAGTACCTACCACGGCCGTGAACAGTAGCTGCGGCTGATCAAGCCGCGGCTCGACATGTTCACGGCCGTGAAGCTCAATAACATGGCCGTGAACTGGCCATGTCATGGTCGTGAACCACGGCTGGTTCAAGCCGTGGTGGTTCGTGGCCAAGGACTGCCATGTCCGCGGCCTCGGGCCGCTCTCGAGATGTGTTCGTGCGAGTTTAAATGATAAAAAATTTAAAATTCGGCACCTACACCACGGGATCGCTTCCACTTCCACTAAGTCCACATCGCGCTGTTCGGGGGCCGACGCCGGTTGAAACGGGCTCACCCCAACACTAACGTTTTACCCCAAGCAGATAGACATGGGTCTGCGCTTTCCTATTCCTTCTTTTATTTTGAGCCTCTGTCAGTATTTTGGGATTCTCCCGAGTCAGTTAGCTCCTAATTCCTTTCGTCTTCTTCTCTCCATAGGCATCTTACTTCATTACTATAAGTTTTCCCTTTCTATTCCCTTCTTTTTAGCTCTCCTTAAAATAAACAGAAAAGAGCAGGGAAAATTTTTCTTCTCCTCACTTTACCCCGACGAACTTGTTCGGGGCAACCCCTCTTCTTATAAGGGTTGGCCGAATAAGTACTTTTTTGTTAAACCTCCTCCTTCTAGTCCTGAGTTTCAGCTTCTAGGCATACCTTGGGCCGAGAACATTTCAATAGTGCGAGGCGTTCCTCCGGCGCACTCGGTCCTTGTTGATAAATTCTTCCAAGCTATTGGGCAGAGACGATTTTCTGCTCCCGAGCTTGTTAAAGACCTCCTCTGTCATTTCGGCTTTTGCTCGGGGGGTTCATTGATTTCTGACTTAGGTATACTCTTGGATTCCCACCATTAATAGTCCTGTTCTATTTTTCTTAACTTAAATATTTCCCTCATATTTTCTAGACGCCCGAATGGAACGTGCTATTCTGGCAGCGAATGAGCGTCTGATGGCCAAAGCCAAAAACCCAACCCCTTCCTCTTCCACTCTAGCGACTCCAAAGAATAAAACGGCCCCGAAGAGAGCGGCTTCGGGCGCTTCAGGGGGATCAAAAAGGGCAAAAACAAGGTCTCAAACCTCTCCCGTTCGTCCTCGCTCCCCCATTGCTTCGGCCTTGGGTCCGTCCGTTCGTCTCCCAGACCTATTTCTGCAAGGAGATGGGTATGCTGCCCTCGAGCACTTACGTCATTATCCTACTCTCAGGGATAAATGTTATCTGGCCAAGATGCAGTTCGAGAACCTCATCACCAGGCTGGCGGCCACCCAAGGACAAGTACGTTCTCTCTACCCCTTCTCTCCTTTTTTTTTAACAACATTTTCTCCTCAGGCTTTCTCTATGCTCTCCGAGACGATCGAGCGCGCGGTCCATTTCCAGGGTGATATGGCCGAGCACATACGGGAGCGTGAGGCTTTGGAGGCCCCAGTGGCGGGTTTGGTGAAGGAGCTCGAGGGATCCAAGAAGAGGGAGCAATCTTATGCTAGCAGGGTGGCTGATCAGGCTAAGAGGTTGAAGGAACTCCGCGCTGGCAAGAAAGAGGTCGAGAAAGAGATAGCCCGACTACAGGCTGAGATATATTCGCCCGCCGAGAACACCAACCTTTACTATCAACATGGGTTCCAAGGCTGCATCACTCAACTTAACGAGCAAGGCTGTGATGTTTCTCAACCTCCCTTCAATTCCTTGAATTGGGCGAGCTCCTTCAGCATCCTCCCGGGGGCTGCATCTCCCATCCCACCTGCGGATGAGCCGAACATAAATGCACCGACCGACAAATCGGTTGAAGAAGGTGATGAGGATGTGATACATGTTCCGCCCGAGCAGAGGGAAGGAATGGAGCAAACACCCGCTCGGGTCGCTGAGACTATGGGGATTGAGCAGCTCGTGGTTCCCGAGGGGGCAGGGTCAGACCCAGTCAGGGAGGATGAAGGTGAAGAGGTGCCGGCTGAGGAGGTCGTTGTGGCCGGCGATGCTAGCGAGGGTCCTAACTAGAGCTATTATAGTTAGGAAAAAGATATTTATGTGTCGCGCCCTCGAGCGCTGCTTTTGTAATGCCTTCGGGTTTTTTTAATGGAAGTCTTGTTCGAGGTGGTCTTTCGACCACCTTTTCGGCAAATTTTTCGTTTTGCGTCCCTTAATTACTCACGCGTTTAGCGACAATCTCGGGTATTCCCTTCGGTTACCCCAAATCTTCGTAACTTCCTAAAGACCCTCCATCGTTCACCTCGATCCTAAACGCGAACATCCCTCTTTCCTTTTCTTTTGTCGGTTTCGTTAGGGATTTTCACGGGGAGGTAAGCTCTATCAGTCCTTTCTTTATATAGCTGATCTCATCCTAGTTTTCGTCTCATATCCCTCCTTTCAGACGCTCAAATGGATAAAGCTTCCGTTAGGATGGCTCGCATTCGACAATCCGATAAAGTAAAATCACCCCTGAAATCTTGGGCTCCTTCTCCTGCTTCATCCTCCAAGCCGAAGCGGGCCATCAGTCCCTTTCCTGAAGTGCTTCCAGTAAAGAAAAGGCGGACACCACTAGAGAACCTCTTTTCTCCTGCTGTCTCGGGAAATCCAGAAGCCTTGTTTACTCGCTCCTTTTTTCCGACGGCAGGCCAAAATGATTCGGCTTTTATCTTCATGCGGGATTTCTTAACTCCACATGATAGGAAGTTGCTAAGGGACACTCCTGATCCCGAGTTTTTCCAGGTATATCTGCTTTCCTGCGAAGTCATCACTCGACAACGAAAACAAGGAGAGACCCTTCGTTCGGCTCAAGATGCGATCTTTGAGTCGAAATCACAACTTGAAGCCCGGGAGCGCGAGATATCCCGACTATCAAAGCTGTTGGACGAGCAGAGATGTGAGCTAACTCGCATCCAGGAAACTTGCTAAAGGATCAAGACTCTCGTCTTCATAGGGAGGGGGAGATACTTAGGGATTTTGTCCCCAGGACTCAATTGTCCTCTGCCTGCGGCTAATATTTCGATTGGGGTTTCCAGGGCTGCTTGACTCAATTGAGATCCAACGGTTTTCCCGAGGAAGAATTCCCCTTTTACTTTCTCGACGATGGCCGGGCTTTTGAGGACTTACCCGAGGAGGAAGGGTTAGCAAGGAATCCAGGTGTTCCTCTCGGAGCTGATATACCCTCATCACATAGTCCCGTTAGAGTAAGGACTTTAAGGTCTGATGGGGGCGGTGTACTGTAGCCATATCGTATCTTCTAGTGACATATTTGCGTATCTTACAGTTTGTAAGTCTTGAGTGCCACTTTTCTTACCTTTCCTTCCCCATACGGGAAGTCTATGTAATTTCCCGAACAACGTCGGTCTCCCAATATAATAAAAGGTTATGGCTACATATGTATATATACATATATATATATATATCCCTTAACACACATGACGAGTTACCTTGAATATGCCAGTATATGTTCTTCCTTCAAAGGGATTAGCTGGCGAGGACCGTTACCCGTGATTCCGAGTTTCTTCCTGTGAGAAAATCGTTCTTTCGGTCGTATGCCCATTTCTCCACCTTTAGGCTAAATGCCGAGCCCAAGGTTATTTCTGACCGAGATCTGTGCCTTGAGGTCGTCCAATCGTGGTTTCTGACCGAGGTCTGTGCCTCGAGGTCATATCCATAGACCGAGTATTATGCCTCGAGGTCGTATGGTTTTTCGGGACCGAGTACTAGCCTCGACGTCGCCCAACTTTGTTTCTGACCGAGGTCTGTGCCTCGAGGTCATATCCATAGACCGAGTATTATGCCTCGAGGTCGTATGGTTTTTCGGGACCGAGTACTAGCCTCGAGGTCGCCAACTTTGTTTCTGACCGAGGTCTGTGCCTCGAGGTCATATCCATAGACCGAGTATTATGCATCGAGGTCGTATGGTTTTTCTGCCTATTCTTCTTTTGTTAAGAAGTTCCATTATGCAACGATGTTACATCACGAAGGTTTTATAAATAAAAAGGGAACTTCTATTCACGGGTAATATTTTCGTAGGTGTCGCGCGTTCCAAGGACGGTCTAACTTCTCCCCCTCGAGGCTCTCTAAGTAGTAAGCTGCTGAACCTACTTTCCTGATCACTTTAAACGGACCTTCAAATTTCGGACCTAACTTTCCCTTCCTTACTAGGACCTCCTTCATCACTAACTCCCCTTCTTCGAATTTCTTAAGGTGGACCCTTCGGTTATACGCACGGGCTATCCGTTTTCGATAGGCGGCCATTCTTACAGCCGCCTGATCACGACTTTCCTCTACCAAATCCAATTCCATGGCCCTCAACTGATTATTTTCGCCCGAATATCTTAATATTCGGGCACTTTCTTGTCCTACTTCCGCGGGTAGAACAACGTCGCTTTCGTAGACCAGGCTAAAAGGAGTTGTGTTGGTACCCGCACGAGGAGTGGTCCGGTAGGACCAGAGCACGCTATGTAACTCGTTGAACCATGCCTTTTTCAGCCCTTGTAGGATAGTTTGGTTAGTAACCTCCACATGGCCATTACTTTGGGGGTACATGACTGAAGCAAAAGCTTGTAATATCCCCAATTCTTCACACCATTCTCTCAATTTCCTCCCCGCAAATTGTCTCCCATTATCGGTGATAATTTTCCTCGGTATTCCGAAGCGACAAACGATGTTTTTCCACACGAATCCCATCACTGCTTCTTCGGTAATTTTGACCAATGCCTCTGCTTCAACCCACTTGGAAAAGTAATCTATAGACACCAGAAGGAACTTATTCGGCCCGACCCCTTGAGTGAAAGGACCGACTATGTTTATCCCCCATATATCGAAGGGGCAGGATGGTATGATCGCCCGCATTTCCTCTACGGGCACATTACTATAGTTCGCGTGCTTCTGGCATCGAATGCATCTCCTCACCAGCTGGAGCGAGTCTCTTTTCATAGTTGGCCAGAAAAATCCTGCCAATAATGCCTTTCGGGCTAAAGCCATAGCCCCAGGTGACGTCCATATTTTCCTTCATGAATATCCCGTAGAACCTCCTCGGCTTCTTCTCGGGACAAACATCGAAAAAGAGGTCCCATGTATGATCTTTTATAGAGCACCCCATCGAGTGAAACGAACCTCATAGATTTCCTGATCACTGCCTTTGCCTCCACCTGATCATCGGGCAATTTATTTTCAAAGAGGTATCGACAGATATTATACCTCAAATCGCCGGGTGGTATATCCCTTGAAGCTTCCCGGGCATCTTCCACTTGGGATATTAACTCCACTCTAACTTCGCCGGGCGGAGCAGGATCCACCGAGCTCGCCCATTTGGCTAAGTGGTCTGCTTTCTCATTTTCACTTCGGCTAATGTGTTTTAGCATCAATTCGTCGAAATTCTTCTTCAATTCCTCATATGTTTGCACATATTTGATCATTTTTTCGCCCTTAGCAGCGAAATTTCCTTCTGCTTGTTTATGACCAACTGGGAATCTGAATGGAGAGTTTGCCGAGTGATTCCCATTTTTTGAGTCGTCCTTAGTCCTTGAAGCAGGGCTCCGTACTCTGCCTCATTATTTGAGGCTTTGAAACTCAGGCGGATGGCCAGGCTAGGTGGTTCTGGGAAGGTTCTGGGGGCCGCCTGATTCCCTGCAGGCTCCTCCTCGGGATGATTTCGTCTAATCCTCGGGCGCCATCATCCCCTTCAGGGCCCCATCTCTTCCATCCTCTCGCTAGGGTGTTCTGTCAGCAACGCCCTAGCTTCCGGATTGGACTGCATCACTTGCTCAAGTTCCGTACTTAAACGAGCACACTCCTCAGTAGTGTGCCCATATTCCTTATGATAATCGCAGAAAGTATTCGAAATTGGGTTCCTCGGGCCTCTTCTAGATCCGTATGGTCTTTGCAAGAATTGATGCCGATCACAAATTTCCAATGCCTGGATTTTATTGACTTTCCATTTGAAGCGAGACGTGTCACGCCCCAACCCGCGTCGAAGGCGCGACAGCCGCCGCGTTTCTCAATAAACGCAAGGCTCGATATCAACTCATAGTCATGAAAGAAACGGTACTCAATAAAGGAAAATATATATAGATATCAAAGGAGGTATACAATATATAGTGTCTCGATACATCGGTCAACGAAGGAATAATGTACAACAAAACCTCCTTCCAAAATATTCCCGCCAATGGATCCAATATAAGAAGATGATACTGTACCCAAAATGGTAGAAACAGCAGCGGAAATGAAGATCGAGTATGGCAAACCTCCGAACAAAAGAGATATCAACAACCTGGATAGAAAGAAGTATATATATATATGGGGTGAGCAAACCACTAGCTCAGTGAGGAGATAATACAGACACACCTTCTATTCACATAAGGTGTACCCTCAACGATGAACACCATCACAACTATCCAAATCACAACAACATCACAAAGATATCAAATGAATCAAATAGCACATATAGACGCGTGGGTAGCCATATCCTCCCTCGAACTGAGCTCCCCGTCGAGAGTCAGACGAGTCCGTCACCGTACTCTAGATCATGGACCGTAAACTAACGTATCAACCTCTATAACATGCATGTCCCACACACAGTGACGTTGGCCAAAATAATCTCCCCAACGACCACCCTTCAACGATAATCAATAGCAACAAATGGCACTGGAAGGGTGCACTCGTTGGGCCTCACTCACTCGGGTTTGCCAAGCCACGGGCTACTACTCGATATGCCACTCTCACTCACCCGAACGTGGCCATTCGGGCTACTACATCTCGGAACCGAGTATATGCAACATCAACAAATCATCGGCATCACAGCCATAACTCCACAAATCAAATCAACAACGTGGAATAGTGACATGCCGTCACGTCACATATCCCTGAAATCATGAAGGCAATTCACCAAAGCATATAGACGTTCAAATACTTATTCACACCATTCACGAAGCAACATAAACGCCCAAGTTCGCATCAACATAAGGATATAAACACCCTATAGCCGACAAGGCTCACTAGTGCATAATCCAACAATAACATATAATCTAGTGAAAACGACATAAAATAACCCATCGCGAGGTTCACACGTCCCGCGAAGGGAAGGTGTCCCCGTACTATCAACTCACAGTAAAGTCCTAGCTTTCTCCGACGTCTGAAGCTGCCCTCAAGTCCCTTGCCGAAGTTCCTTTGCCTAAATAAGAAGATAACCAAGAGTGATTTCAAAATAATCCAACTATTTGCTGAAAATTTCCTGTTTTGCGGCAGAAGCTTCAAAATTCCATAACAAATCATAGAATGCTCGGATTGAGCTGTTTCTGGTGCCTATAGAAAGACAAGGATCTAAGATTTCAAGAAAGATTAATTTCAAAACAATTGGAACAGTATAGGCAGGGTAAAACTGAATAATACAGAAGTACCAGAAACAGTATTTTTCTGTCTAGAGTCCAAACATTCAAAGATTCGTAATAGATTGTAGAAATTTCTGAATGGGCTGATTCAAGCGGCTATGAAAAGCCTGAGAAGTTAGCTTTCCAACGAAATCAAGTTTAAAGAATTCGGAGCAGTATAACTATGTCAAAATCACAGAAAACGGATACTGCGCACAGATTCGGTTAGAATCACAGCTGAATCTTCAAAAATTCACTAAAAATCGTACAAGTGTGGGATTTAGATGCTTCAAGTGGCTCTGGAAACCTGAGAAACGTATCTTTCAACGAAATTAAAGTTCATAAGATTCGGAGAACTGTAGCTAAGTTAAATTAGAAGAAAACAGCAGCTGCGCAAACTAGTTTCTGAAGAATACGAACATAAGTGAATTCGGAGAAGATTAGAGACGTTGATTACCTTAACACACCCTTGATCAGCCAAGAACCATATAGAATCAAGTGTTCCAAAGTTTTCTTTTTCACCTTTGGCTTCTCTCACGTTTTTCCTTAGGGATGAAGTTATGAAGATGATAAAGATGAGTTAAGGCTTCTAGTAAAAACTCTTGCATGGACTTGGGCTGAAAAATAAGATAAATGGGTTGGGCTAGTCTTAATAAAATTTAGATTTACGGGTTGGGCTAGTCTTAATAAAATTTAGATGTTATAAGACGGCCCTGCCTTAAAGGGTTCTGCCATTCGAGACTCTTGAGCGGGAGGAGGAGGAGGAAAACACTTTTCCTTGTTCGTGGGGGGAGGGTTTCCCATCTTGCTTCTTTCATTATGGCGAAACGTGTGAGCCTCCTCCACTCGTACATATTTCTCCACCTGCATAATCAGCTCTTCTACATTCTTCGGGCAATTCTTCACCAAGGATCTATACAAGGCTCCCTCTTTCAACCCATTTTGGAAAGCGCCTATCAATAAGTCCGGAGTTGCATTCGGCACTTCCATACGGGCTTGATTAAATTTCTTCATATACTCTCTGAGCCCCTCCTTTTCTCCCTACTTGATGTGGAGCAGGTTTGCCGCCGAGGTGGATGGTTTCCTGCTGCTTGAAAAATGCCTTAGGAAAATCTGCACCAAATCTTGAAAACAACTTATCTTGCCAGGAGGTAAGAGGGTGAACCATCGTTGGGCCCCTCTTATTAAAGTAATCGCAAAGGTTCGGCATTTTATGGCATCGTCTAATTGATATAGGGCAGCAGTTCCTTCAAAGCTGTCCACGTGTTCCTTAGGGTCCCCTGTCCCATCATACTTCCCCATTTCCGGTATGCGAAAGTGGGGAGGAAGGGGAACGCCAAGGATTGCCGCCGTGAATGGGCTTCCACGGGAGGCATACTCAGAAGCCTTTGTCGTGGCCATGTCTTTCAATTCCTTTATGGTATTCTTAATTTCTTGCATCTCTTCTCCCCAAACCCGATCCTGCCGGGGTCTTTACACTTTTCTTTCAAGGTTAGGTCGTGGGGGAGACTCATAAGTCCTTCGAAATCTTTCCTCCTTCCCTCGAGAAACATGGGATCATTTCGGGGATGAAGACCACTCTCGGGCATATCTCCTTCCCCTCGGACTGTCGTACCAACCTGAAGACCCTTGGTCTTCTGCAGAGGCTTCATAATTATGAATCCCTTCGGAGAACTCGGGGGTTTCGCCATAGAATTCTTGTCGTGTCCGAGAGGCCTCCTCATTCCTCCTATGATCACGTCTTTCCCTTCTTCCATCATTCATCTGGAGTGACTTCTCTCGACTGCATCTTTGGGCCCTTGCCTCGGAGGATCCCCTTCTATCCTCTCACCTTCTCTAGCGATGGACCCATTTCGAAAACCTTGTTCTCGCCTCCTTTTCTCCATCTTCTTTAGCTTTCTCCTTATCTTCCCTATTTCTTTAAATTATGGTCTATTCTGGAGGGCAGTTTGCACAGCTTCTGTCATCATCGCCGCTAGCTCTTCTGGGGAAAAGGTATTCCCCTATCCCCGGTTGGGAGGTGGATTTGGTCCGATTAACATCATGAATTATTACTAACGAGATTCCCACAGACGGCGCCAATGATGTGTTTCGGAAAAAACCCCAAGGGAATATTTCTCCTGAATGACCGGCCGATGATTCTGAATGCCCGACTACGATATCGATGCTGATGAGGAGCCCGGGTGCTTCTCAATTCCTGTGTACTCCTCAGTTGCCTGTCAAAAAATACGTGAGCAGGGGAAGGGCGCGACGCCGCTCCAACGCTCAAGTTAGTTTTCTTGAATATCCGGGATACTTCCCGGGTGAACATGCTTCTAACGGATAGTAGTAGTGTTATGGGTAGGTAATGGATTCAGAAAGCGTACCTGAAGAATGGGGGGTTCCATCCTACTTATAGATCTCTCCTAGAGAAACGGTTCAGGGGCTTTAAAGGCGCAGCTTCCCCACTTCTGCCACTTAAGGGCCCTTATTGAAGCACCCCATAAATGTGTGATGGAATGTTGATAATTAATGTGAGTAAAAGCTCGTAACAGCCGGATATCCAACCGTCAGGCTCAGCCGCTTTGTCTTACATTCGGGTTTGTACCCGAATGTATTATTGGGTCTGGGGCGCATCCTTCCTCGGCTATAAGCCCGAGTGCAACATTCTGAAGGTACCGAGTAAAACCATAAGGTAACACTTACACTAATAGTCAATTTCTATTCTAAAAATTTATTACCACTCCTATATTTCTCAGCCATCCAATGACACGTCTAAACGACCCAAAAATCAAGTTGATCAGTCAACCTTCGAAGTGTTCCATACGTTTGGTTCCGATGTAATTATCTTCTCATAACCAATTAAAATGTAAGACAAAGAAGTACCTTCACCTTCTTCTCATTCAATTAGCTGGAATTTAGATATACATATATATATATATATATATATATTGTGTAATTTCGAGTGGTGATTATATAGCGCCGAGCAGATAATCCTACTCTTCTATATAAATGAGAAGGAAGGAAACCAAAAGAAAGCACCAATCGAAACACTTACGTACACAACTATATGTATACAAAAATGGTCAAGTTCTTGGTTTTTATCATGTTATGCTCTATGATTAATGCCTTATCAGATTCCAACTTAATAGCTTCATCTCAAGTTCAATTCTTCTTTCAAAACACGGCCGAGACAACCCCAGGAGGGATCCGTTGCAACGATGTCATCGGCCGAGATTACACGCTTCAAGTTCTAGAGAACACAACGTCCTTTGTATGGAATATCTTCCAGCAGCAAAACCCTAACCAGAGGAAAGATGTTCGAACAGTTGGCTTAGTCGTTGCTGAAATAGATGACCACTACAACACAAAGGATGGTATTGTCACCCTCAGTGAAAAGTAATTAAACACTCTCCTTTATTTTTTATTGTATTTATTAATTTTATGTTATGTTAACCATATATTAATTTTTATATGATATGGTTGTGACATAATGAAATACAATATATATATATATATATATATATATATACCGGTTTAAATTACCATTTTTTAACTTCAAACAAATTGATATCAGAAGGAAATATATTCTTTGATTAATTTATGTATTGAATGGGTTTGTTTTCACATCTCTTAATGTGCAGTTGCTGTCATCATTACCCCGGCGATTTAAGGAAGGCGCTCAATAGTTTTCTACTCCATGAAACTGCTCATATATGGCAGTGGAATGGTAAGGGGCAAGCACCTACGGGTCTGATCGAAGGCATAGCGGATTATGTGACGCTAAAGGCGGGTCATGCTCCGGCCGATTGGGTCAAACCGGGTCAAGGCGATAGGTGGGACCATGGCAACGACGTAACGGCTAGGTTTCTTGATTATTGCAACGATCTTGGGAATGGAAATTTCGTGGCCAACCTCAATGAGAAGATGAGAGATGGATATAGCGATAGTTTCTTCGAAGAGTTGCTTGGAAAGAACGTTGAGACTTTGTGGGCTGATTATAAAGCTAAATTTGGTAACTAATGAAAAGTGCTTGTATGTGATTAAACATGGCCGAAGAAAGAGGCCGTGGATCGTAAGGTTGTATATATATGTTACTACTTCGAATAATAGTAAGTGATTAATTGTGGTAATAAGTTGTTAAGCATTATCATTTCAACTTGGTTGTTCTATATTAAAATCTGTCTTTTTTTCATCCTAGCATATGTGAAGTTATTACATTATTAATCAACGAACTTCTCTAGTCTATGCTACAATTTGCCTCAGACATATCATCAAATCCAATCGATTATGGTATATATTATATACAAGTAAACATACCAGTCTTACTCTAAAAACTAGGGTTTGGTACAAACAATTATGAGAAGTTGGTTATATTTTCAAATAGGGAGAAAATCCAAAACGGTGTCAAATGTATACCATATGGACCAACATAGTCCTTGATGTTGCACACGAACCAATTTAGTCCTGATGCTGTCGATTTTGAACCGATTTAGTCTTTCCGTAACAATTAACGTTCATTTTAACGTGAATCTCGCATGTGTCGTGATCTCCTTATCCGTTAAAAACTCATTAAATTGTGTTTGGATCTGAAAAGATTACTGAATTATGGCACGAAACTGAAAATTTCTCCTCTAAAATCGAACACGAGCTCTAGATCGTCTACTTTGTCGAGCTCCACTAACAGAAAAAGAGCACGATACGAACCCCCCAAATTGACGTTAAAATTGAACTTGAGCTCTAGATCATCTTCTGCGTGCGAGATCCTCGTTAAAATTGACGTTAATCGTGACAGAATGACCAAATGGGTCCAAAATTGACAACATCGGAACGAAATTGGTTCACGTAAAACATCATGGACTAAATTAGTCCACAAGGTGAACATTTGGAACCATTTTTTATTTTCACCCTGCCAATTAATTACATTTTCATCGAAATAAATTAATGATATAAATTAATGTCTTTTCCCCCCATTTTTTTATAAAACATGAACTTAAAATGATAGAATTAATTACATTTTCATCGAAATATAAACTCATACCAATTTTTTTTTTTAAGTTTAAAGCCTATTAGTTCAGTTTTATAATGTACTTTGTACTTGTCTTGGAATCAAATCGAGAGAGGAAGAGCGAGCTAAGAAGCTTGTAATTTCGTTGGGAAACTCGTAAGACAGAATAGTAAAAACAAATTTGTGGATGTAAGATCGATATTATACGTTGTATCGAGCTCACTTGGCCTATTTGTGTCATTTAATAAATTGGTTCAAAAACAATCATCATATGGCAGCACAATATGTTCTTGCTAGTATTTATTTAAGAGCAAATTCTTATATTTAGATTTTAGCACAGGACTATTATATTTAATCAAATTAAAATAAGATTGACAAAAAAAAAAAAAGTTAAATTTGTGTGGCGAAGACATCAGCTTCTATTTTCAATGTACATCGGTCCCATCCTTGAAATTCCTTCCCACACCTATCTTTCTCAGTCGTCCACTTCCTACCTTCCTTAGTCAACCTTCGATTGTTTTCACACACTGTCGGCTCCATTGTAATGTTTCATCTCATAACCAATTAAAATGTAAGATAATGAAGTGTCTCACCTTCTTCTCATTCCATTAGCTGGAATTTATATATATATATATATATATATATTCGAGTGGTGATTATATATAGTGCCTAGGCTATAACCCTGCCCTTTTCTTTATAAATAAGGAGGAAAATAAAACTTGGGCAACTATAGCAGAGACATATACCACTATTATATGCATACAAAAATGGATAAGTACTTGGCTTTTATGATGTTATGCTATATTATCAATGCATCATCAGCTTCCAAAGTTAGCACCTCATCTCAAGGAGTTTAATTCATCTTCAAAAACTCGGCCGAGACAACCCTAGGAGGCATGCGTTACAATAATGTCATCGGCCGAGATTACACCCTCCAAGCTTTAGAGAACACAACATCGTTTATATGGGATATCTTTCAGCAGCGAAACCCTAACGAGCGGAAAGATGTCCGAAGAGTCGGCTTAGTCGTTTCTGACATTGATGGCCACTATTACACAAAAGATGATATAATCACCGTCAGCTCAAGGTAACTATATACTCTCGGTAATTTTTCATATTTTATTTATTTATTTTATATCTCTAAATCAGGGTTTAATGTTTTTACAATTCAACATGTGTAGGTGTGCTATTAACCACCCGGGCGATTTAATGATAGGGCTTAATAGTCTTTTATTCCATGAAAATACTCATATATGGCAGTGGAATGGTAAGGGGCAAGCACCTACGGGTCTGATCGAAGGCATAGCGGATTATGTGACGCTAAAGGCGGGTCATGCGGCGGGTCATTGGGTCAAACCGGGTCAAGGCGAGAGGTGGGACCATGGGTACGATGTAACGGCTAGGTTTCTTGATTATTGCAACGATCTTGGGAATGGAAACTTCGTGGCTAAACTCAATGCGAAGATGAGAGATGGATATAGCGATAGTTTCTTTGAGGAGTTGCTTGGAAAGAATGTTGAGACTTTATGGGCTGATTATAAAGCTAAATATGGTTATTAATCAATTGCTTGTTTTAGATTAAGTATGATGGAAGAGCCATCGATCGTAAGGTTTCATTCTCTATTATTTCGAATAATTGTAAGTGATTAAGAAATAATGTTCTTAGGATATTTTAATAATCCCGAATATATAATTGCCCGAGAAATGACGACAACGAATAAAATGAAGAAAAATAAGTTGGACAGTGAACACAAGAATTTACGTGGTTCGGTCGGAATGACCTACGTCCACGGGCCGGAGGGTAGAACTTCTTTATTATGTGGAGTGATTACAGACACGTACACCTCGTAAGGACGTGATACACAAAAGCAGCTATAGCGACTAGGAGTAAGAACCAAATGATAAATAGATCGACCAATATTTTATCGAATCTATTCATCGACAAAACTACAAAGAAATGATCGGAGAAGACTGACTGAAGATCTGTGTTGTGGTGTGTTGTTTCTTCATCGAGCACTGTCTATTTATAGGCAAAGCATTAGCCCATACCAATAATCTTCTTAGCTGCTCTCAAATCCTTTATCTCAAATTCACCGTTCAATAAGGCCTTCAACTGGTGAATTTCTGCAAGATTCTTAGCCGCAATGAGCATGTCATCAACATATAACAATAGATAAATGAGTGAACTGTCATTCAACTTCCGGAAGTAAACACAACTATCATACTTGCTCCTTGAGAAACCATGACCCAACATAAAAGAATCAAACCGTTTATACCACTGTCTTGGAGACTGCTTTAACCCATACAAGGATTTCTTCAACAAACAAACTTGGTCCTCCTTTCCTTCAACCATGAAACCTTCAGGTTGCTTCATGTAGATCTGTTCATCTAAATCGCCATGTAAGAACGTTGTCTTAACGTCAAGCTGTTCTAACTCCAAATCATACATGGCAACGAATGCAAGTAATACACGAATAGAGCTATGTCTAACGACAGGTGAGAAAACATCATTAAAGTCAACACCTTGTACCTGACTATAGCCTTTCGCGACTAATCGTGCCTTATACCTTGCATCGTCAGAACCAGATAAACATTCTTTCTTCTTGAAGACCTACTTACATCCGACTATTTTCTTCTTCTTCGGCGGCGGGACAAGAATCCAAGTATCATTCTTGTGCAGAGACTCCATTTCTTCATTCATCGCTACTAGCCATTTATCAGAGTTGACATCTTGAATTGCCTCAGAATAGGTAGAAGGTTCACCGCCTCCACCTGTTTCTCGTGCCACTGATAAAGCATACGAAACTAAATTCACGTACCGCTGTGGTAGTCGAATCTTCCATCTCTGGCTATAGAATATTCCTGCTCAATGCCTTCATCTTTAATGAGATCTGAATCGGGTTCTTCTTGTTCTAGCTCATCATCTTGATCTGTTGAACTCATAGCAGGGTCATCTGAAGAATCTTTGTTGTTGATCTCGAGCTCCACCTCGTTCTGTACACTATCCTTCTTTTCTTGATTACAAGGATTAGAAGACTCTTTTATAGGATATAACATATATGACTCGTCAAATGTAACATCTCTGCTAATTACGAATTTGGGTGACTTGGGATCGGGATTATATAATCTATATCATTTCACCCCTGAAGCGTAACCGAGAAAAATACACTTCTTAGCTCTAGGCTCTAGCTTTCCCTCGTTTACGTGCATATAAGTCGGGCACCCAAATATTCTTAAATTAGAGTAATCAGCAGGAGTACCTGACCATACTTCCTCGGGAGTCTTGAAATTTAGAGGTGAACATGGTGAATGGTTGACGATATAACATGCTGCCGCAATAGCTTCTGCCCAAAAATCATTTGTCAATCCAGCATTAGAGATCATACATCGAGCTCTCTCTAAAAGAGTCTGGTTCATGCGCTCGGCAACACCATTTTGTTGAGACGTCGTTCGAACATTGTGGTGTCGAGCTATCCCTTCATTCTTGCAGAATTCATTGAAATCGCTTCCACAAAATTCTAAGCCATTATCTGTCCGCAACCGCTTGATTTGTTTTTCTGTTTGCTTTTCAATCAAAGCTTTCCATTGTTTAAATGTTAGGAAAACATCACCCGTCTGTTTAAGAAAATAGACCCAGACTTTCCTTGAAAAATCGTCAAGGAAAGTCAACATGTATCTTGCACCTTTGGACGGAACACGGGAAGAACCCCATAAATCAGAATGAATGTAGTCCAAAGTACCTTTCGTCTTGTGGATGGATGTCGAATTGAAGCTGACTCGTTTCTGCTTTCCAAATACACAGTGTTCGCAAAAGTCCATCTTACCAGTACTTTGACCGCAAAGTAGGCCCCGCTTGCTCAGAATCGTCAAGCCTTTTTCTCCCATGTGTCCGAGCCTCATATGCCATAATCTCGTGGTATCAACCTTCGGGGATGTCGAGACTGCAGCAGAACCTGTAACAATAGTTCCCTACAAAATATATAAATTTTCAGACCTACAAGCTTTCATCACGACAAGGGCACCTCGAGCAATCTTCAGAACTCCACCTTCACCTGAGAACATGCACCCTTGAGATTCAAGTGTGCCTAAAGAGATAAGATTTCTCTTCATATCTGGAACATGTCTGACTTCTGTGAGCGTTCGGATGATTCCGTCAGACATTTTGATTTGAACTTGTACCTTTATCAATAACTTTACAAGGAGCATCATTTCCCATCAAGACGTATCCACCATCGAAAGCTTCATACATGGAAAAACAGTCTCGACTGTGGCTTATGTGGTAAGAGCAACCCGAATCTAAGATCCACTCACTATCAGACTTGACAATATTTGCAGTTGCTACAAAAATAGTTCCATTGCTCTCATCTGCAGCTACACTTGCTTCGACGGGTTTAAAATTATTTTGCTGATTATTTCTCTCCTTATTTTTCAATTTATAACAATCAGCTTTGATGTGACCCTTTTTCTTGCAAAAATTACAGATTTTATTTCTATATCTGGATTTTGATCTACCCTTAGATCTGCTATTCTCAGCATCTCTATATTCTGGCCTACCCCGTGCAAACAAACCCTCTGCCTGGTTACCACTAGTTTCCCCGGTTATATCCCTATATATCTGCTCTTTCGACTGTAATGCAGACTTGACACTACTATAGGAGATGTTATCTTTCACATATATTATAGTATCACGAAAATGTTTTACGGATGAGGGAAATGAACACAACAATATTATGGCCTGATCTTCGTCACTCACTTCGACTTCTACGTTCTTCAAATCAATAATGATTGAATCGAATTTATCGAGATGCGAGAGTATAGAAGTACCTTCCGCCATTCTCAAATTGTATAGCTTTTGCTTTAGATAAAGTCGATTCTCCTTAGTCTTCTTCATATAGATAGCTTTCAACGAATCCCACATACCCTTGGTCGTCGTCTCCGTAGCAACTTCTTGTAAAAACTCGTAAGAGAGATTCAGGATAATTGCCGATCTGGCTTTCTTGTCCAATTCTTTAAACTGGTTAGCTGTCATTTTCGCAGGTTTCTTCTTGTCTCCTTCGAGCGCGGCCTCACAACCATCTTGAATGAGTATGGCCTCCATCTTGATACTCCACATTGCAAAGTTGACATTTCTATCGAACTTTTCAATTGACAGTTTTGTTATCGTCATGGTGGCGAAAAATAAATCGGGGAGTTGGCTAGCCCTGGATCGTAAAACCTTTTTGATATCTTTTCTTATGTGGAAGATCAGACAAAGCTGCAACCACAGAGCATACTAAGAATACCGGCAAGGCGAGGCTCTGATACCAATTTATTAGGATATTTTAATAATCCCGAATATATAATTGCCCGAGAAATGACGACAACGAATAAAATGAAGAAAAATAAGTTGGACAGTGAACACACGAATTTACGTGGTTCGGTCGGAATGACCTACGTCCACGGGCCGGAGGGTAGAACTTCTTTATTATGTGGAGTGATTACAGACACGTACACCTCGTAAGGACGTGGTACACAAAAGCAACTATATCGACTAGAAGTAAGAACCAAATGATAAATAGTTCGACCAATATTTTATCGAATCTATTCATCGACAAAACTACAAAGAAATTATCGGAGAAGACTGACTGAAAATCTGTGTTGTGGTGTGTTGTTTCTTTATCGAGCACTGTCTATTTATAGACAAAGCATTAGCCTTGATCTGTCATGTGAACAAAGGAAAATTATTGCAGCTCAATTCTTTGACTAATCATTTCAGCAGCCCACGTGAACAATAAAGATTATCAAAGACAAAGACAACCGGCGCTTCAATGACAATTGAACACTAAGGGGGAGATTGTTAGGAATATTTTTTAGTGTTCAATAATCATGTTATCTTTGTCTAGGGACTTAATTGTATTTTATGTAAATATATTTTGCTTTCTTTATCATTATACGGCGTCTGCTTTCAAAGGTCATATCAACAAATGTTATCCATGATAGGCTTATTAAATAACTTGATGTATCTATATGAATATCAAAAACCCTTTTTTCCTTCTCTCTTACATGTGATGAAACTATTACACACTCTCTTGTAACATCAAAACACTTTTTTTGTGGATAATGAACTAAATAATCATGTTTTCATCGTCATATTTTGTTGGAAAGTTTAGTCCTTCCAAAATCTATCCTGCGAATTTTAAAATGGAGAAAAAAAAAGATACAATACGAGGTTTGACATGGAAATTTCCCAATTCAGAAGAAAATCATCTGAGGGACCGTAAAAAAATCACTAAATGAAATGCTCACTTTACAGCCGAAAACTACACCTAGAAAATATTATATTTTTTAAGCTCACGCCAAGGGAATTATTTAACTATGAAAACAAATTAACCTTTTATAGGACATGCCTTCTTTTTCCAATCAATTTCTCTCACAATTCAGGTAAAATTGTCACAAACAATACAAAACCTAAATTACATACATTTTCGACTCGTTTCAACAGCGAGAAATTGGAGTTACCGTCGAAATAGTCCGATCTTAGCGACTCCATTCCTATCAAAAGAAAATTGAAAATTGAACTTATGAAGTGATAGATATGAGCTTTGTAACATAAGAGCTTAATAGCATATGATTAGGCCATAATCTTTATGGGTTACAGCTGCTTGCATAAAGGATTTCGTTGCTATGATCCTATATCCTTCCGCATTTATATTTCTCGTCATGCTAAATTTGATGAATCATTTTTTCCATTCGCTCAATCTCAAGACAGGTCAAGCCTACTCTCGCTACCTGTTATAGAATTTTATGAACCGGCAAGAGAGGTTGGTTCCCTGCCCAACCGTTCGATTACACCTGATGCTCTGGTTGAAGATCCTCAACATAAGCCTTGCACTATATGTGATGATCAATCGCAGGCTTCTTCTCCTCTGGTCGTACCTCGTAATATCAGCCAAACAATAGAGAAGGTAGCCAGTCGCATCTCTGAACCCGATTCACCTGCACATCCAGAAAATGGAGAAGATTCTCTTACGCAACTGCATGTTCAACCACCGCCAGTTGCTTCTACTCATCCTATGCAAACTCGGGCTAGGTCAGGTATCTTTAAGCCAAAGCATTTGACTTATTATGCCTGTACTGGCTTATTCAATGCTCTTGTTACGGCTAGTGAACCTCGCGTAATCAAATCTGCTTTAAAACGACCAGAATGGGTTGCAGCTATGAACGAAGAGCTTTCTGCTTTGCATTGTAATCAGACGTGGGATCTTGTTCCACGCCCGGCAGATACAAATATTGTGGGATCTAAATGGGTTTTTCGAACCAAATTTTTAACTGATGGCTCGATTGATCGCCATAAAGCCCGCCTTGTTGCTCAAGGTTTCACACAGATACCAGGTTTTGATTACTCTCATACCTTTAGTCCTGTGATTCGGGCTTCTACGGTTCGAATTGTGCTTTCTCTTGCTGTACTATATAACTGGCCTCTTCATCAGTTGGACGTCAAAAACGTCTTTCTAAATGGTGTCTTATCTAAGCCTGTATTTGTGACGCCCGGGGTCAATGAGGGCGGGGAGTGATCGCCGGTGCCAGAGAGGGCACGGACAAGGTGCGGCTCCTGGCAGGCTTCTAGGCGAAGGGGTACATGAATGAACCGATCCCACACCCGAATGAGAGGGGATCCTGAAGCTGGCAATGTATGGGCGTGTCGGTCTAAGAATCGTATAAGAGAATTGATAGTACTACTCATATCACCAAGGTCGACCTACCTTTTCGGGAGTCCATCTATAGGAACTCCAAAGTTAAGCGTGCTTGACTTGGAGCAATCTTAGGATGGGTGACCCCCTGGGAAGCAGCTCAGGGTGCGTGCGAGTGAGGACAAAGCACGCTGGAAGGTTAAGTATAAATGGTGGTACAGTGGGGCCAGACTATCAGTCGGAGTGTGGTGGGCCCAACCCCACTGGTCCCAGTAGGACGAATGTTACCAGTAACACCCGGTATGGGACGGGTCGTTACAGATGGTATCAGAGCACAACCTCTCGCAGTACGGTGTGGTTCGGGGACGAACCAGGCGGAAGCTGGTGGGCATGTGACGCCCGGGGTCAATGAGGGCGGGGAGTGATCGCCGGTGCCAGAGAGGGCACGGACAAGGTGCGGCTCCTGGCAGGCTTCTAGGCGAAGGGGTACATGAATGAACCGATCCCACACCCGAATGAGAGGGGATCCTGAAGCTGGCAATGTATGGGCGTGTCGGTCTAAGAATCGTATAAGAGAATTGATAGTACTACTCATATCACCAAGGTCGACCTACCTTTTCGGGAGTCCATCTATAGGAACTCCAAAGTTAAGCGTGCTTGACTTGGAGCAATCTTAGGATGGGTGACCCCCTGGGAAGCAGCTCAGGGTGCGTGCGAGTGAGGACAAAGCACGCTGGAAGGTTAAGTATAAATGGTGGTACAGTGGGGCCAGACTATCAGTCGGAGTGTGGTGGGCCCAACCCCACTGGTCCCAGTAGGACGAATGTTACCAGTAACACCCGGTATGGGACGGGTCGTTACAGTATTCATGGAGCAGCCACCTGGCTTTATAGATGCCAAGTTCCCAAATCACGTATGCTGCCTTAAAAAGGCATTATATGGTCTAAAACAAGCTCCGCGTGCCTGGTTTCAGCGGCTCAGTGACTTCCTTTTGCGTATTGGTTTTATATGCAGTCGTACGGATTCCTCCTTATTCATCTATATTCGTGGATCATCAATTTTGTATCTTCTAGTATATGTGGATGATTTTATTCTGACATGAAACTCTACAGATGTTCTGAAATCCTTCATCACACGCCTTCATACAGAATTCGCCATTAAGGACCTAGAAAAATTAAATTATTTCTTGGGTCTTGAGGTTTCTTATACTTCATCTCGTATTTTTCTTAACCAGGCAAAATATGCTCGAGATATTCTTCAACGAGCATCTCTAGATGATGCAAAACCTGTCTCGACTCCATTACCTGCAGGCTGTCAGCTTTCTACTGATGGAAAACAGTTCGATGACCCTACCTTATATCGGTCATTGGTTGGAGCTCTCCAATATCTCACGGTTACACGTCCAGATTTATCCTTTGCAGTGAATCTGGTTAGTCAACATTTACAAAGTCCAACTATTGAACATTTTCAGGCAGTGAAACGAATTCTTCGCTACGTGAAAGGGACACCGTCATTTGGTTTATCTTTTACTCGTGGATCTTCACCCAATCTCATTGCATATTCTGATGCTGACTGGGCTCGTTGTGTGGAAACAAGACGATCAACGTACAGTTATGTTGGGAATCCCCGGTCGGGCCCGAGGCCCTCGTTCCTTGAACGGCGGAATTTTAAAACTTTTGGGATTCCCGGCTTCCCTTGGACCGCTCGGTAATAACACGAGAACGTAAGAACACGAAAGAAAGGTTTCAAGCTATAATACCTTGTCGAAAACCAAATGAGATGGCTAGCTTCGAACCCTTCTATTCCCGAGGCGTAGTGCCCCTCTCCTAAGGCAAAAGCACACGAACAAGCTCCTTTCTTTGCACAAGAGCGTCAGGCCGGCACCTTTACAACGTCACGACCGAACCTTGCTTGAGACGGCTAGGCCAAGGCTCGGGCAGCTGGGTCTCCTCTTCACACGCGGCAGCGCGTGCCCCGAGAGAGCGAGGGAGAGATTGCACGAGAGAGAGAGAGCCGAGAGAGATGGAGAGAGAATGGGAGAGAAAACGGGCTTTTTCTCTTTTTTCCTATCCAAAATGACTTAGTTTTGATTTCAAAAATCAAAAACCTATTTATACCCACTAGGGTTGGCCGCAAATAGTAAGTTGGGTGGAGAAAAAATCTCACCCACTTATTCATACCAAGTCACTTGTTGACTTGGTCTTTCTCTTTCGAATTTAAATTCAAAATTCAAATTCAAATTAATATTAAAATAAATTAATATTTAATTCTATATTTAGTATATTTAAATATAATATCCAATATATATATTTCATTAATTTTCGAAATTTTTATCAAATAAAAAATCGATTATTATATATATCTAATGTATATGTTTTATTTAATTCTAAATTAAATATTATTATTTTTCGAAAACAATAATAAAGATTTAAATCATATTTAAATCATATACTAAATATTAAATATCCAATATAATATTTTCAAAATATTTCGTGAGGTGAAAAGACCACTTTGCCCCTCACGCGATTATACTGCATTTTCGGCCATTTAGGGTTTCGGCCAAGCCCCAAACCCTAATCTCTCAATCCAGGCCCCAGCCTGCTCTATTCTCATATTGACGTTGTGTCGGTTGCCCTTTTTAAGCCCGGCCCTCTTGGTTCGTCTCAACCGGCTCTGGGTGGAATCCAGGAGTTCGGTATTCACCTAGCCAGCCCCGTGGTACCGAACCGATCCCGAGTTGAGTACGAATAGGTATTATTCACAAACCGACTATAGATTGTCGTACTACGTATAAACCCTTTACGTTTGTCCGGGTCGAGTGAAAGTCACGCGTAGTCGAACTTACAGGACTCGACGCTATGATGTTCGTGTCGGTGACATTTACCAAAACTGCCCTCCACGACACTCGTGAGTCAGTTATATGCTCTGACCAGAGGCTTAGGTAAATTCCCGCACATCGAAAACTGCATAGGACGTTAACCTTGAATTTAATCAAGGCCGTAAATCCCGCTCAGCGGTATAACCGGCAATCACGTCGAAAAGTCAAGACCGCATTTCGCCGCTGACCCTTGCTTCATGCAATTTGGGCCTAGCAAACTAGTGACAAATCAAGACCTTAAGACCAACCCCGAGTTAACCCTTTCGGTCTAAGGTTCACGTAGACTACTATAGTCAATCAATCGATCAGCGACTTTTCCAGCGTGTGATCGTTCGATTACGAGTCAGTGTCCAAATACAGACAATCCCCTGATTCGTCTTGTATCAATGTCACGAGCTCCCACTTCCCAAGTGAATGGTTGGCACAACCACTTTGGACTCGTCGACAAACAAGTCGTACTCGTCAATCCAGTCACCCTACTGGAGACTAAGACTTGTGGACATAATTTAATACTACAGTATATCAGCTTACTGGTGCCCACTCTCTGTCCCCACAGAATCAGTAACTGAACTGTAAATATTGGGGTTTTATTAATTCGTCTTATTACCCGACTGCAAGGTTAATTTAGTTAGACGAAGTAATAATATGCCTTTTGTATTATTTGTCATACTAAAATTGACAACAAATAAAAACGTAATTCCATTATCAAATAATCCAATTACAATTGTTAAACACAACAAAATTACACTAATGCCCTCGTACTATCTAATCCTCGTACGGCATCTAGGGCATAAACCTCAACAATCTCCCACTTGCACTAATGCCACGCGCTATAGTATCTCAACCCCATTTTATCGAGGTGACGATCTAGCACTGCCTGAGACAGTGGCTTCGTGAACGGGTCCGCCACATTTTCTGCTGAGGCAATCTTCTGCACGGCTATAGAGCCATTCTCAACGAACCCACGTAACACATGGTATTTTCTCTCTATGTGCTTGGACTTACTGTGAGCACGGGGTTCCTTAGCTTGTGCGATCGCTTCGCTATTGTCGCACCACAATGGTAACGGGCGATCTACTATGCTAGGTACCACCTGCAGTTCTTCTAAGAACTTGGGTATCCAAACACCCTCCTTGCCAGCTTCTGAAGCCGCTATATACTCCGCCTCAGTGGTGGAATCAGCAATCGTGCTTTGCTTGGAACTCTTCCAAGTTACTGCGCCACCATTGAGCGTATAGACAAATCGCGAAGTAGACTTTCGATCATCCACGTATGATTGGAAGTCCGAATCCGTATAACCATGTACTTCTAATTCTCCTGGGCCGTAAATCAGTATCAAGTCCTTAGTCCGTCTAAGGTACTTAAGGACTGTCTTTACTGCCGCCCAGTGTTACTTACCAGGGTTCGCCTGAAACCTACTCACTACGCTCACAGCGTACGCTATGTCTGGTCGAGTGCAAAGCATCGCGTACATCAGGCTACCCACAACTGAAGCATAGGGGACTCCACTCATCTCTTGTCTTTGTACCTCGTTGCGAGGAGACATAGCCTTTGAGAGATGAATCCCATGCCTCATAGGTAGGAACCCTTTCTTAGAGTCGTCCATCTTAAACCTTTTAAGGACTTTATCTAAGTAAAGGGCCTGAGATAAGCCAATTGACCGTTTCGCCCTATCTCTAAATAGGCGTATTCCTAGAATATAGGTCGCTTCTCCCAGGTCTTTCATAGAGAATTCGGTCGAAAGCCAAACTTTGACCTCTGAAAGTATCCCAATGTCGTTTCCTATCAAAAGGATATCATCTACGTACAATACTAGAAACGACACCGTGCTCCCACTGGCCTCCTTGTAAACACACGGCTCATCTTCGTTCTTTATGAATCCGTAGTTCTTAACTACTTCATCGAATCGAAGATTCCAACTCCTTGAAGCTTGTTTCAGTCCATAAATGGACCGATTCAGCTTGCATACCTTCTGAGCATCTGCATCTGACGCAAAACCTTTGGGTTGTTCCATATAGATCTCCTCCTGAAGGAATCCATTCAGGAACGCGGTCTTTACGTCCATCTGCCAGATCTCATAGTCATAGTATGCTGCTATCGCAAGCATAATGCGAATGGACTTAATCATCGCGACTGGTGAAAAGGTCTCCTCATAGTCAATACCCTCTTTTTGACTATACCCTTTCGCTACAAGCCTAGCTTTGTACGTTTCCACCTGTCCGTCAGATCCAATCTTCTTCTTGTAGATCCATTTGTTCCCAATCGGTCTGAAACCATTGGGTAGGTCCACAAGTGTCCAAACCTGGTTTGAATACATAGAGTCCATTTCGGCTTGCATAGCCTCAAGCCACTTGAGGGAGTCTGTTCCGGTAATTGCCTGGTCGTAGGTGACGGGATCGTCCCCGACGCATCCCTCAATCGCAGCATCTCCATGCTCGACGTGTACCATACCATATCTCTCAGGCATTTGAGATATCCTACTAGACCTGCGCAATTGCGGCTGAGCCGGGTTTTCTGGAACGTCGTCCAACGACTCTGTAGCAACTGGAGTTGATTCGTCGCTTAACTCGCCAAGAGTTATTTCACGTCCTTTACCGCCTTCGCTAATGAACTCTTCTTCCATGAAGGTTGCGCGTAAAGCGACAAACACCATGTGTTCGTCTGGAACGTAAAAGTAGTACCCCATTGAGTCCTCGGGGTATCCGACGAATCTTGCCATAATCGACCTTGATTCTAACTTGTCTGCCTGTAACTTTTTCACAAAGGTGGGGCAACCCCAAATTCTAGTGTGATTCAGGCTTGCCTTACGATTATGCCAAGCTTCGTAAGGGATCATGTCGGCAGAACGGGTAGGTATCCTGTTAAGGATATATGTTGCTGTCTCTAAAGCATAAACCCATAATGAAATGGGGAGATCTGTGTAATTCATCATCGACCGAACCATATCCAAGAGTGTTCGGTTTCTTCGCTCGGCTACGCCATTTAATTGTGGCGTACCGGGAGATGAGAACTGTATAACGATGCCATTTTTTCTGAGAAATGCATCGAACTCAAGGCTCATGTACTCGCCGCCTCGATCTGATCGAACGGCTTTAATGACCTTGCCAGTTTGCTTCTCCACTAACGCCTTATACTCTTTGAACATTTCAAGAGCTTCGGACTTTTGTCTCATCAAATGGACAGTCCCGTAGCGGGACTGATCGTCCGTAAACGTAATGAAGTAGCGGAAATTACCTCGGACCGTCACCCTGAACGGTCCACATACATCAGTGTGGATCAAACCCAACACTTCTGCGGCCCTAGTAAGAGTCCCTGTGAAGGGTGATTTGGTCATTTTGCCTAGGATGCAAGACTGACAAGTTGGGATCGGGCCTGACTTAGCTATGCGAATCAGGCCGTCCTTTTCCATCTTGTCAATCTTTGCTTCCCCAGCGTGACCCAGTCGTAGGTGCCAGATGTATTTCTCGTTTGACCCCGTCGACGAGTTGGTAATTGTATTTACAGTTTCCACCTTATTTCTTAGGTTGACGTAATATAAACCTTTTATTAACGTCGCATTTCCAACGTTTTTATTTCTAAAATAAATTTGGCAAACATTATCAATAAATCGAAACAATGTTTTTAAGCCCCTTGGGCAAAACCAAAACATCAGAAAGTTTTAAAAAATGCAAAGATGATAAAAGCAAAGTCTTCGATCTCACGTGCGTTGCTGCAACACTATGTCCGCTGCCGACGTTGATCGAGATCTCACCAGCTCGAAGCTTCCTACTTCGTTCCAGACCCTGGTTCAAAACACAAGTGTGGGAGCTAGCCCTTGAGTCTAGTATCCATGAAGTAGAATACACAGAACAATTAGCTTCGAAAACTAATTGCTTGCCTGAAGCGTCAGACGACACCTTCAGTTTAGGACAGTCTCGCTTCCAGTGACCCAGTGCTGGCAATGGAGGCACATGTCCGTGGACTTCACGCCCAACTTTTCAGCCTTCTGGGACTTCGCCTTCTTGGCGATTCTACCCTTTGGCCCGCTGTGCTTGTTCGGCTTCCTTTTCGATCCCTTGGACCGAATAGTCGCAACAAGCGCCACCTCATTGCCCTTAGGACCCCTATCGCTGCGATATTGGGTTCGAACTGTAACCATCTAATTAATCAGGTCCGGTATCGAATACTCCCGATTATTAAGGTTGCAAATCACCACGAACTGGTGGAAGGAAGGTGGGAGGGACAGCAGGTCTCGCTCAGTCGATTGAGCATTCGGAGTCAAAAGCTCCTCAATGTCCAAGATATTTTCCAGTTTTTATAACCTGAGGACGATCCTCAGATTTCTAAGCCAGTCAACATAGTTTGGTCCTACCAAAGAATGTTTTTTCAAAAATACGGATAATGAGTTTTGTCATCGTATAATATAGAAGAGAAAATAAATTGCAGAAAGATAACAGATAGTTAGGATTTGAAGTGTTTAATCAGACTAAAACAAGACTTTAATTTTTCGTCTGACTCCCACTATTTTTCTCGAAATCCTGTCTCCCGTTAGGAATTTCGGAAACCTCATTGAGTAGTTTCATAGTGGCGTTGATTTACCCGCACTGCATCAAACTAGCCTCAACTTAACAGTTTGTTGGTATGTTTGATCAGCCAGGTTCATGTCCCACACGATTCTGTCACACAGAAGGTTCAACGAATTTGTCTCAGTCAGGGTCCCTCGGCCTGTAACTCAGACATCTTGGGAATGACTGTACAAGTGCTACCTATCAACGTCCTGCTAACCTTCTACTTTTGAGTGAACTTCGCCTCCGTATGATAACACTTTGCGGGAGGACGAAGAGTGGTCGGTGAGCGGCATTATCAAAAATGCATCCAAATACGTTCACGTCAAAGGCGAGGGTTTTAGCGCCGTAACTCGGTCAACCAAAACCGTACCCCTAAGTCGTAACGTTTTTGGACTTGATAGAAGACAGGAGCCCCGCCCCTTTACCTGCACGCGCGGCCAGCAGCCTACGCCGCGCGCTGCGCGTGGCTGTGCCCATGGCTGCGCCTTGCGCGCAGCCAGGCCAGCTCGCGCAATGCGCGCGGCCAGCCAGCGCCGCGCGTTGCGCGCGGCTGTGCCCTCGGCTGCGCCCTGCACGCAGCCAGGCCAGCCCGCGCGGTGCGCGCAGCCAGCTTACTGCGCACGGCCAAGGTTCGGGCGCCGCGCGCTCCGTGCGCACGGCTTAGGGCAGCGAGCCGCGCACCTACGCGCGCGGCCAGCCTAGGGCGCCGCGCGCGGCCAGCCTTTCCAAAGGCAATTCTCGGGTTTCGTGGTCATAGTCCCGTGACTTAACCGAGCCTAAGGCTCTGATACCACTGTTGGGAATCCCCGGTCGGGCCCGAGGCCCTCGTTCCTTGAACGACGGAATTTTAAAACTTTTGGGATTCCCGCCTTCCCTTGGACCGCTCGGTAATAACACGAGAACGTAAGAACACGAAAGAAAGGTTTCAAGCTATAATACCTTGTCGAAAACCAAACGAGATGGCTAGCTTCGAACCCTTCTATTCCCGAGGCGTAGTGCCCCTCTCCTAAGGCAAAAGCACACGAACAAGCTCCTTTCTTTGCACAAGAGCGTCACGCCGGCACCTTTACAACGTCACGACCGAACCTTGCTTGAGACGGCTAGGCCAAGGCTCGGGCAGCTGGGTCTCCTCTTCACACGCGGCAGCGCGCGCCCCGAGAGAGCGAGGGAGAGATTGCACGAGAGAGAGAGAGCCGAGAGAGATCGAGAGAGAATGGGAGAGAAAACGGGCTTTTTCTCTTTTTTCCTATCCAAAATGACTTAGTTTTGATTTCAAAAATCAAAAACCTATTTATACCCACTAGGGTTGGCCGCAAATAGTAAGTTGGGTGGAGAAAAAATCTCACCCACTTATTCATACCAAGTCACTTGTTGACTTGGTCTTTCTCTTTCGAATTTAAATTCAAAATTCAAATTCAAATTAATATTAAAATAAATTAATATTTAATTCTATATTTAGTATATTTAAATATAATATCCAATATATATATTTCATTAATTTTCGAAATTTTTATCAAATAAAAAATCGATTATTATATATATCTAATGTATATGTTTTATTTAATTCTAAATTAAATATTATTATTTTTCTAAAACAATAATAAAGATTTAAATCATATTTAAATCATATACTAAATATTAAATATCCAATATAATATTTTCAAAATATTTCGTGAGGTGAAAAGATCATTTTGCCCCTCACGCGATTTTACTGCATTTTCGGCCATTTAGGGTTTCGGCCAAGCCCCAAACCCTAATCTCTCAATCCAGGCCTCAGCCTGCTCTATTCTCATATTGACGTTGTGTCGGTTGCCCTTTTTAAGCCCGGCCATCTTGGTTCGTCTCAACCGGCTCTGGGTGGAATCCAGGAGTTCGGTATTCACCTAGCCAGCCCCGTGGTACCGAACCGATCCCGAGTTGAGTACGAATAGGTATTATTCACGAACCGACTATAGATTGTCGTACTACGTATAAACCCTTTACGTTTGTCCCGGTCGAGTGAAAGTCACGCGTAGTCGAACTTACAGGACTCGACGCTATGATGTTCGTGTCGGTGACATTTACCAAAACTGCCCTCCACGACACTCGTGAGTCAGTTATATGCTCTGGCCAGAGGCTTAGGTAAATTCCCGCACATCGAAAACTGCATAGGACGTTAACCTTGAATTTAATCAAGGCCGTAAATCCCGCTCAGCGGTATAACCGGCAATCACGTCGAAAAGTCAAGACCGCATTTCGCCGCTGATCCTTGCTTCATGCAATTTGGACCTAGCAAACTAGTGACAAATCAAGACCTTAAGACCAACCCCGAGTTAACCCTTTCGGTCTAAGGTTCACGTAGACTACTATAGTCAATCAATTGATCAGCGACTTTTCCAGCGTGTGATCGTTCGATTACGAGTCAGTGTCCAAATACAGACAATCCCCTGATTCGTCTTGTATCAATGTCACGAGCTCCCACTTTCCAAGTGAATGGTTGGCACAACCACTTTGGACTCGTCGACAAACAAGTCGTACTCGTCAATCCAGTCACCCTACTGGAGACTAAGACTTGTGGACATAATTTAATACTACAGTATATCAGCTTACTGGTGCCCCCTCTCTGTCCCCACAGAATCAGTAACTGAACTGTAAATATTGGGGTTTTATTAATTCGTCTTATTACCCGACTGCAAGGTTAATTTATTTAGACGAAGTAATAATATGCCTTTTGTATTATTTGTCATACTAAAATTGACAACAAATAAAAACGTAATTTCATTATCAAATAATCTAATTACAATTGTTAAACACAACAAAATTACACTAATGCCCTCGTACTATCTAATCCTCGTACGGCATCTAGGGCATAAACCTCAACAGGTTATTCTATTTTTCTTGGTGGGAATCTCGTCTCTTGGAGCGCCAAGAAACAACCCACGGTATCTCGTTCAAGTTGTGAATCAGAATATCGTGCTCTTGCAAATGCAGCATCAGAAATTGTGTGTGCTTCAGCTTTTCCGTGAGCTTCAAGTCAAACCTACGTCTTGCCCAACTTTATATTCGGATAACAACAGTGCTCTTTTTCTAAGTCAGAACCCAAGTGCTCACAAGCGAGCAAAACACATCGATATTGATTTTCACTTTGTTCGTGAACTCGTTTCTAATAGGCGCTTACAGACGCAGTACATATCTTCCGACTTACAGGTTGCCGACATCTTTACAAAAGCTCTCCATCGTCCTCTCTTTGAATTTTTTCGAGACAAGGTACGAGTTGGTCCTCACCCACGTCTTGCTTGAAGGGGGATACTAGCATATGATTATGCCATAATCTTAGGCTATCTTTGACTATAATATTTTAGCCTCTAATTAAGGTATTGTATTTAATATTGATTTAATTTGTTCCTTATATAATGTAGGACATATTGTATAAATTAGAGAGATCATAATGAAAAGATCATGCAATGCGATTATATTTAAGTTCATAGAGCTATATTCTCATTCATTTATTTAAAATATATTTTACCAAACATAAATTAATTGCATAGAATAATTATCGACTCACTTATAACTAAGTGATGCTAAAAAAACTATGAACTTTCTCAAATTGACATTAAATCCAATTTAGAGTTTATCCACAATTAGTATGTACGTATATAAATTAAACTTCACCAAGTAGTCTGAAAAAAAATAAAAAACAAACTTGACCCAATATGATCTTCCCCAACGTAAGTATATACTTAGCTTTCCGATACCTACTTTATAGCACCATTTTCAATTTTATTTGACTTCTTTATTATTATATAACAGTTCCCCACAATGAAGTCTATGTAGTTTTAAATGAAGTGCCCACGATGAGTAAATTAATGAGTATGACGAGCAATAGACGTCAAAGTTCACCAACCTCACCCAATTAATATTTAGTTTGTTAAGACAAAAATGTGTGATGAAAGCATTACTTCTTGACTTTTATTAGATTAGATTTCTTAATATATAATCCTAGGTAAGTCGATTTTATTGCATGAAAAATAGCTAAGGCGAGAAAAGATTTCGAATGTTCTCCACACAACTTGGTGAATATCATTTTAGTGCCATATTAAATTACATTTAAAAATGACTTATTTATCTAGAAGGCAATCTCGCTACTATAGTTTTAGGACTTAAGAAATACTACTAGTTAATTGATTGCTCTTGATAACAATCTATATATTTGAATATCTAATATCTTCTTGTCAAGTACGCCGGTGAAGTGGTTGGACGGAGTGGTTGGGATAAGAACATTAGGAAAAGATAAGTAATCTGTCAAAAATATATATATTTAAACGGAAAACATCCAAAATAGTTAGCAAATCAATCATAAAAATTAGTTGCACATTATTATAAAAGAGAAAATTTTATTTTAATATTGATTGCTCTTTGAAATTAAACTTTTGTTTTTTCTCTTGCTTTTTCATATGTAAAATCAAACTAAGACCTTCTCTTGATTTATATTCAAGTATATCAATACTTTGGCCCTAAAACTCCCATCTTTCTTCAAGAATACATCATTATTGCAGTAGTTGGTGGTGGCAACAGATCATATAAAAGGAAAAATTAAAATGCTTGTTGTCACAACTTTATCCTACGCATCTCTTCCAACAGCTTGTGGTATAAGATGTCAAAAAGCATGATTATCAAGATTAAAAAACATTAATTATTCAAAAAAATATTATTACATCCATAAATTGCTAAAATCCCAATATTATTACATTGTTCACCAACCCCAATACACTAACTCATCATAGACTAGCCACTAATAGATTCTCTTCCCCACGCCCTATATATGTTACCCCACATAGCATAATGTCTCCCACCACAGCAATACGCACTTCTCACTCACCCTTCATACATCTGTTTCACTTATCCTTAACATCCACAGATTAATAAAAGTATTATAGATATGGGCAGCCTTGAAGCTGAGAGAAAGACAATCGGCTGGGCCGCCAGAGACTCCTCAGGGACTCTCTCGCCGTACACCTACGTTCTGAGGTAATTTGTCGAGGTTTCTTACATAAAAAATGCAACTTTATTTTATTTTTTTCTCTCCTTTTTGTAACCATCGATCTTATTACGTTTTTTTTTTTTTTCTGGGATTTTGATTGGGAGCAGAAACACTGGGCCAGAAGATGTTTATCTGAAGGTGATATGCTGTGGGATATGCCACACCGATGTTCACCAGGTTAAGAATGATCTTGGCATGTCTAATTACCCCATGGTTCCAGGGTATGTTTCTGTAATAATATGCTTTTTTTATGTCTGTTTTTTCTTGCACTTTATTATAGCATTTGTCTGTGATTTAACGACAGGCATGAAGTGGTCGGCGAGGTATTGGAAGTGGGCTCGGGCGTGACCAAGTTCAGGGCCGGCGATGTGGTCGGAGTAGGGTGCATCGTCGGATGCTGTGGAAGCTGCCGCTGCTGCAAGTCAGACATAGAGCAGTACTGCGGTAAGAAGATTTGGTCTTACAACGATGTTTATCCCGACGGAAAGCCAACTCAAGGTGGATTCGCCGGCGAAATGGTTGTGAACCAAAAGTAAGCCCTAGCTTGGTTTTAGGATGGAACCTTCGACTATAATATCGAGATTATTACACTGCTAAGTAAGTGTTTCGATTGTCATGTTTTGCGGCAGGTTTGCCGTCAAGATCCCCGAAGGAATGGCTCCAGAGCAAGTGGCCCCGCTGCTATGCGCCGGGGTGACCGTCTACAGCCCGTTGAACCACTTCGGCTTCAAAGAGAGCGGCCTGAGGGGCGGGATCTTGGGGCTCGGAGGGGTCGGGCACATGGGGGTGAAGATAGCGAAGGCCATGGGCCATCATGTGACCGTAATAAGCTCGTCCGATAGGAAGCGTGAGGAAGCGCTCGACCACCTCGGTGCGGACGAGTACGTCGTCGGCTCGGACGCGGCTAAGATGCAGGAGCTAGCCGACTCGCTCGACTATATCATAGACACCATCCCGGTGTTCCACCCCTTGGAGCCGTATTTGGCCCTGTTGAAGGTCGACGGGAAGTTGATCTTGATGGGAGTTATTAATACTCCGTTGCAGTTCTTTACGCCGGTGGTTATGGGCGGTAAGTTGTTTCGAAAAAACGCAACCCTTTTGAACATCGATTGATTACTACATCTTTTATGTAGTGTTCACGTTGATAATGTTTTATCCTAAAATCAATTAGTATTAGGTGAAACAGTCTCTTTATATATATATATATATATATTACCTAAAAGTTTCGCTGATTTCTTTTTTATTTAGCCATAGACTAGATTTTTCTTAAATGAGGTGTCGTGAGAATTCGTACTCATTACATATTGGCGTGAGTTTGATCTTGAGAATTCAAGCTCGACGAGTTTGCTAAGCTCGAGCTCAGAATTGAAGAGCTCGTCGAGCTCGAATGAGCTCGAGCTCGGATCATTTACACCCCTATTCGTACTCATGACATCTTGGCATGAGTTATGATACCATGTTGATTGACCACTTCAGCTAAAAAAGTTTAAACTTGTAGGGAGAATTTAATATATTTTTATTTCCAGCATATATATACTGACTTGTTTTGATATAATTTCCCGACATGGGACGAACAATCTTGAAGCGTGGTTAAGCGTTATGATTTTCATCTTGTCGTGCCGTCGCACGCAGGAAGGAAAAGTATTACAGGAAGCTTCATAGGCAGCATGAGCGAGACGGAAGAAATGCTCGATTTTTGCAAGGAGAAGGGCATAACTTCGACCATCGAAGTCGTCAAGATGGATTACATCAATACGGCTTTCGAAAGGCTCGAGAAGAACGACGTGAGGTACAGATTCGTCGTCGACGTTGCGGGCAGCAAACTCGAGGAGTGAAAATAAAAGACGACGACGATGAACGCTATCTATCTACTAAATTATTGAGTGAGTAGTTCTGTAAGATTGAATATCGAAAGCTTCGGTGTGGTTCCATTCCATCTATATTACATATCTAAAGAGATTACTCTCAGTCTCAGCCATGGAGTGGAGTATTTTGGTCTCATGAATAATGGGTTTGCGAGATCTAGACTTTCTTGATGTTTGATCAATCGAAATTTGACTCAAAGAATATACTTGGTTTAATTATATTCATATAGATTGAGAATATAGTTGAAATGATTTCTCCCGGCGGCATTTGGTACGCAAATTTTGGTAAGGAAATGTGTAGCAATACAACGGTCGAAACGTGAATTACAATTATTTGATACGCAAACTTAGTTTTTCATCGTGCTCTTCACGCACAAATTCCGCGTTCCAAACGGACCCTGATTTATTAAGAATTTACATATTTTGTGAATACCTCTCCCTCTCGAATCGGCTCTCGTGTTCGCTACGACTGATTGACTTTCAATGAGGAACATGTTGGAAAAATCTAAATGAAAATAAATGCAATGGTTAAAAGTCAGCCATGATCAGACATAACTCTTCGAGAGAATTTCAACCACTTATGTAGATAGGAACGCTCATTTGCTAATTTTTAGCACCTCGAACATTTCTCTAAAATTCCAGAAAATCATAGAAATCATGTAGCGTTTCTTCTTTTCGTATATTTCATACTCAAAATTCATGCGAGAGTTCGAAAAGCATCGAATAAGTTTATTGGTCTCGGAATTTGGAGCGCTCTTTTTACAAGATGCTTGTCGTTGTATCTTGGGGAACATTACTCCGTAAACTCCGTGAGCGATGTAATATCGTTTTAAGAAAATAGCGTACAACGCTAGACGGTGAAATCATATTTACATTCTGCGTATTAGTTCGAGATATTATATACTATTCATTTACAAATATATCGGAAATTCACCCCCAAAAAAAAAACCCTTTACAACGACAATCCTTGAGTAGTTGTTCGTTGAGACAACCTAATTTATACCACATCATTTATGTCATAAATACTTAGATCATCTGAATTCTTACATAAACCAAGAATTGACCGACTTGCTTTATAAAGCATTGAATTTGGGTTTAAATAAATAATATATTTAATATGAGCAGACGAGGATGAGCATTGAGTTTTACATCAATGGTAGGTAAGATGTGATTTTGTATTGTGGGATGTCATTTTCTTACCTATAAAGTAGGTGGGATTTTCACTTACCAGCAATTGTAATAAATATATATGTCCACGTTTTAATATATATATGTCCACGTTTTAAGATAAAAGAAACCTGGCGTTGATCATCGAAAATGCTATCTTTTTTTTTTTTTGTAATAAATATATGCCACATATTTTGAAGTTTCTCATCCGTAATCTTAATGAAAAATGACATTTTGTATGTATTGAAAAACAATACAAAAAAGTTTTGACCGTTAGGAACTATGATTGAGATTGAATGTATTGTTAAATATAATATTGTGTTATAGATAATGATGAATACAGTAAAGAAGTGTGTGGATAACGATGAGGTGATGTATCGTTTGGATTATTAGTTAGTCAAAATATAAGATAATATTTTTAATAAAAATACTTCAGATAATTGCGAGAATGATGAAATCGTGAAGTTGAAATTAGTTATCAAGCTTTGAATCATTGCTCAGAATGATAAAATCGTGAAGAGGAAATGTGCATGTTGTTCTCTTTTGAGTCATCCCAAGAATGATGGAATTGAGATGTTGAATCCTGGAAATGTTTGAAATGCAAATTAAACATTATTATTATTTTCAAATATTATATTATTTGTTCATTCAAGATTTTCCTTCTCACCCATCATTATATATAAGGCAAGGGGTATCAAATGATGAATTTGTAATTACCGCTCAAAAGTTGGAAATAAAAACCCTTTATTGTTTTGTTTCTTTTACTTTTTCGCCTTCAAAATTATTTACTCATTGTCCGCTGTAACTCCCAAGAAGCATCAATGGTGCCCAAATCCCCGAACATCTGCAATCCCCATGTAATCTCGTAGGACCTCCGATTACCATTAGAATGGTCGCCGTACCTCCAATTAAATAGTTGGATATGTATACTTATGCTTTTTTCTAAAAAGCCTCTATGGGGCTAGAAATTGGTAATATAGTTTCATGAATTATTTGTAACACTTGAGGTCTCCTAGAGTGAACACAAGCATACATATCGATATTTAATTATGTCAATAGATTACCTCGCGTCCTTACGATTTTTTTTTTCCTTTTAAATGACAAAAAATTGAGATTAACATCGAGATAATTAAAGAGATCAATACAACGTACTTGCGTTTCTCTCAAGAAACAAGTTTGCTACATATTGATATCCATTGCATAACATAGATCATTAGTAGTACAAACTGTTTTTTTCGAGAGTTGCGCAAGCATGTTGATTAATCTACCTGATTACGTCTATATTCTCAAGTCCTTTCACTTATTTTGATAAAAATTCCCCCATCGATTCTCAAATGAGAGCAAGTTACTAGTTTTATTTATTTTTTTTCGAAACGATAGCTTGTCATAAAATTTAAGAACAGTACAATCAGGTTAAATAGCCCACGCAATCCTCTGGTCACAAGACAATTGTCAGTAGGGAAAGACACCTCCTAAAGAGGACAAGACACTCCTAAAAAGAAGACAAAGCTCTCGTACGAGAGACACACAAAAAGTGAGAATCTCGTTCCATATCAATAGAACAAGACTCACACACTATCAAACCCAAAAAGATAGATTCCGAAAGTAAGTTAATAGTTTTAGAATTCATGATCTTCGCATAAAAAATAGATGTGTTGACAAGGTCTATTTAATTTATCTTGCGGTTCAATTTGCGGTCGGTGGGGTCCAGTACGGGATATAGGGTTGCCAGTGTGGTGCGGATTTCCCGTCCCCTGCGGTTCAAAAGAGGATTCCCCATTGCCAGTGGGTCATGTTTCAGGCACTAACACACTAATTTGCAAACTATGTCAACCAAGTCAACTACATTGAGACATGTCCATGTTTAGGCTTGTCAATGGGGAGGGGATTCCCCGTCACCGCGGGGATCCGCCCCGAACAAGGCGAGGAATCCTCGATTTTTTATCCCCGTGGGGCGGGGACGGGGAGAGATCTCCCTCCGTTGGCGGGGATGGGGCGGGAACGGGGATTGATCTCGTCCCGTGGGGTTTCCGCCCCGTTCCCCGATACTATATTATATAAATTAAATAATATTTATTATATCTAATCAATATTATTATAATATAAATAATATTTAAAAATATTTATTATACTCATTTTAAATTACTATAATATAAATAATAAATTTAATTTATATATTATAATATAAATATTTTTTTTAAAAAAAATTGGGGGCGGGATCCCCGCGGGGGTGGGGATCCCCGTGGGGACGGGGACAGGGACGATTTTGTCCCCGTTTACTTGGCGGGGACGGGAATGGGAATTCCCCGTAGAAGCGGGCCCCGGTGACATCCCACAGGCTCATTCAAAAAATTTGATAACTCCTACGAGGAAATAGAGATTCCTATGAGCTTCCCTCCCCTCCAAAGACCGTGAAGGCCGCAACCAATGCCAAATCAACTTACTATTTATTTGCTCCAAATAAAAAGTTCATATTAATTTGTGTAAAATAATAATAATAAAATATTATTTAATTAAGAGTTGAATTTTAATGATTACACAGCGAAATTTAAGTGCAACTAATTAGAGATGGTCTTATACAACTGGCATCTTTCTATTAATCTCAAATTAACATATAAATTGAACCCAAATGAAATGCCGACGTAACATTATTTACTTTCACAAAACCTTGTTGTTTCCATTCCAATGAGTTGGGTTAAGAAGAGAAAACACATGTGGATTGAAGTGAACAACATTAGCAGTTAGCATTCAAGTCTTGTAAATCACAAACAAGTTCAAAATAGTTTCTTCCACCACAATAACAAAGTTACCTCAATCAACCACTCACGAGGTTTTTATCAGAAGAAGCCCTCAAGCCATCTTAGGAATGGGAACATTTTCAGACGGCGGCAATGTAACCGAGCGCAATAGCTCCAACGAGCACACAAGTCCGAGGAAATGTGACAGTATAGTGTTTGCAGATGCCTGCAAAATGAAGAAATATTCAGCTTTAATTACAACAATAATGTCGAAATGAATGAAGAAAAAACTTCAACGAACACCATTGATTTAAGAAATGTAGCCGATATAGGAGAGGGTTCACTATGCACCGTTGAGAATGTTGAATATATAAACCCGATTCAATGTAAAAGAGTAAGAGAAACGGGTCTACATGACATGATTTCTTTATGATAAGCACCCTCAGATTTAATGGATAATATAATGCTACAAAAAACTAGTAATGCTTCAGAATCACAAACAAGCTATAGAAGAAAACATCGGATTCTTATGGAATTGGATATTATATTACTACGAGCATGATATGATACGAAAAAGTATAAGCAAGAAGCCGGATGAAGGGTTTTAACCTGCACCAAGAAGACATCCAAGGCAAGAACGGGGCTACTACCGGGAGGGGCCTGGTAATAAGGAGCTGCCGAGTTTGTAAGAGCTTTCGCGACCAATAAACCAACAGTCGCTTGCATACCAAGTACAGCAGCACCCATGCCCAAAAGATTTAAGCCTATGCCATTTCTGAGGCTTCTAACGACATCTGCTCGGGGTGGGGCCTGCAACCATATACATTTATTATATATAAATACTATGTAAGCAGACAAGTAAATGATCAACATTGCAAGTCTCAACATTGCAAGTCTCCTGTCAACCCTTATCAAGAAAGTTTCAATTTCAATGCTTTATCTGTCTTGCCAACCTTGTGTATTGAGCATATGTTAGGCATCTCTTCATAGTTCTGGTTTATCCACAACTTACTGCTCTCTGTGTTACCTAGATATACAATAAACTCTGACATCCAAATCAATTTAACGTAAAAAGTTCTTGGCGCAAAATTTTTCACCGCCATCCATCGCAAACCACGGAAATCAGTTTAGATTATATCCATATCAGTTGTTTGCTACTCTGTAGAATGTATGACGACATTGTTCAGCTAGACTACCATATAAGTGCCTCAAAATCACACAATATAAGCAAACCATGAACAAATTGAGCTAAATATTATAGATGGCAATACCCTGGAGGGATCGTTGGCTGTCTTGCGAAGCTTTTCCGACAATCGAATGTAGCCAAATGACCAGAACACGGAAATGAATGCAGCTGCTATACCACCGGCAGTTGAATAGAAAGTAAACGGCGATGCAATCCATCCTGTGACAACAATCGAAAAGGAAAGTATCACCGCAGAAACAACAGTTGCAACTAGCTGGCTCCAGAAGCCGAAACTTCCCAATCTCTTGAAGTACCTTGAGGTACTCTCTAATCTCTTTGAGACCTGAAAGTAAATGATATCAAAGCTTAATCGAATGTTTGACTGAATATGAACAACGATTACATTCACATCCCATACGAAGTACCCAGGTTTTTTTTTTTTTTCTTGAAACAGTAACTTCATCAAGGAAGTGAAATCACTTTGGATTTAAAAGAGATTAACTTGACGCATAACTGGCCAACCAAACAGCAGAAGGAGAAATATCAGCGAAGAATCCCAAGAAGAAATAGACTCAACACATTTCCTCAGCACATTTTCGTAATAGCTACCTCAAATCGCACAGTCGTGCAAAATTCACCAACCACTTATACGTAAAAGTGAATCACCTTAGAACCCTCGGACAAATAGAGAGATAGGAATGAAAATAGACCTGAGCAAGTTTAGCCTTCTCAGAGTCATCAACCGGAGCATCATACGCAGCGGCCACGGGCGAAGTAGCTAGGGCTTTCCTACTGCGATTGTCCCAAATTAGGTACGGTGAAGGCAACCTCTTGAACAATGTAAACGAAGGTTTACATGAACCTAGCTCAGGAGCGCATCTGAAACCGTGCAGCGGCCGGTGTAGGCCGCGAAACGACTGTTTAAGAAACGCCGCGTCACACGACGGTGCAGCGGCGGAGCGACCCGCCGGCAGCAAAAGAGTTTGCATATGCTTCAGTTATCGAAGGGACGTCGGAGTTTGTTGCGGCGAGCACTTTCTAGATACGTTCAACCGATCATTCGGAGCTACCTACGAACTGTGATGGACTTTGGTCGGTGTGATTATTGCTGTGGTTTAATCACGTGAATAACACGTGGCTTTTTTATTTATGGGCGCAGCCAACCATATAATGGTAGGCCCATTTGAATGGGCCGTAACTAATAGGCCCATATTTATTGGATCATATCATTCTTTCGCTCTAAAAAATTCATAGTTTGTTCTAACGGAATAAACTACTACATAATTAAATTTTGGGTGAAAGATGAGTCAAGTCGGCTCGACTGAACTCAATTCTATCTCATGATTGTCAAGCTCGAGATTTCTTAATGAGCCGAAGTCAAAACTGTTTGAAATCTCACGAGCTTTTTATAATTTGTTTTAGTAGTCTTAAATATTTTACGAATATTAAGAAAAATAAAAACTTTCGACACTCGAGCTCTAGAATAAATTGTTGAGGTTTATGCCCTAAATGTCGTACGAGGATTAGATAGTACAAGGGCATTTGTGTAATTTTGATGTGTTTAACATTTGTAATTGAATTATTTGATAATGAAATTATTATTGTTTGTTTATTGTCGATTTTAGCATAACAAACAATACAAAGGCAGATTATTATTTCGTCTAAATAAATTAACCTTGCAGTCGGGTAATAAGACGAATTAATAAAACCCCAATATTTACAGTTCAGTTACTGATTCTGTGGGGACAGAGAGGGGGCACCAGTAAGCTGACATACTGTAATATTAAATTAAGTCCACAAGTCTTAGTCTCCAGTAGGGTGACTGGATTGACGAGTACGACTTGTCTGTCGACGGGTCCAAAATGGTTGTGCCAACCATTCACTTGGGAAATGGGAGCTCGTGACATTGATACAAGATGAATCAGGGGATTGTCTGTATTTGGACACTGACTCGTAATCGAACGATCACACGCTGGTAAAGTCGTTGATCGATCGATTGACTATAGTAGTCTACGTGAACCTTAGACCGAAAGGGTTAACTCGGGGTTGGTCTTAAGGTCTTGATTTGTCACTAGGCCCGAATTGCATGTAGCATGGGTCAGCGGCGAAATGCGGTCTTGACCTTTCGACGTGATTGCCGGTTATACCGCGGAGCGGGATTTACGGCCTTGATTAAATTGAAGGTTAACGTCCTATGCAGTTTCGATGTGCGGGAATTTACCTAGGCCTCTGGCCAGAGCATAAAACTGACTCACGAGTGTCGTGGAGGGCAGTTTTGGTAAATGTCACCGACACGAACATCATAGAGTCGAGTTCTGTAAGTTCGACTACGCGTGACTTTCACTCGACCGGGACAAACGTAAAGGGTTTATACGTAGTACGATAATCTATAGTCGGTTCGTGAATAATACCTATTCGTACTCAACTCGGGATCGGTTCGGTACCACGGGGCTGGCTAGGTGAATACCGAACTCCTGGATTCCTCCCCGAGCCGGTTGAGACGAACCAAGAGAGTCGGGCTTAAAAAGGGCAACCGACACAACGTCAATATGAGAATAGAGCAGGCTGGGACCTGGATTGAGAGATTAGGGTTTTGGGCTTCGTCGAAATCCTAAATGGCCGAAAATATAGTAAAATCGCGTGAGGGGCAAAATGGTCTTTTCACCTCACGAAATATTTTGGAAATATTATATTGGATATTTAATACTTAGTATATGATTTAAATGTGATTTAAATTTTTATTATTGTTTTAGAAAAATAATAATATTTAATTTGGGATTAAATAAAATATATATATTGGATATATATATAGTTTTCGATTTTAATATAGTATTAATTTCGAAATTATTAAATATATTTATATTGGATATTATATATTTAAATATACTAAATATAAAATAACTATAAATTAATATTAATATTTGAATTTGAATTTGAATTTTGAATTTAAATTCAAAAGAGAAAGACCAAGTCAACAAGTGACTTGGTATGCTTAAGTCGGTGAGAATTTTTCTTCCCACTTCACTTGAAAAATTCGGCCAAGACAAAGAGGTATAAATAGGGTTTTTATTCTTTTGAAAACCCTAAGTAATTTTGTGGCTAAAACGAAAACCCTAGGCTCCTCCCTCTCTCATCTCTCTCGTCTCTCTCACTCTCTTCCTCGGTGGCCGTGCGGCGCGCGCGTGAAGAGAAGGCAGCCAGCGTGTTCTTGGCCTAGCCGTCCAAAGCAAGGACTCGCTGCGACGTTTGTAAGGTGCCGGCGTGACGCTCTTGCCCCGTTCGTGCGCATTTGGTGCTAGGAGAGGGATACGACATCCCGGGGAATAGAAGGGTTCGAAGCTAGCCATCTCCATTGATTTTCGTCAAGGTATTATGGCTAAGACCCTTTACTTTCGTGCATACGTTCTCGTGTTATTACCGAGCGGTCCAAGGGAAGGCGGAAATCCCTAAAAGTTTTAAAATTTCGCCGTTCAGGGAACGAGGGCCTCGGGCCCCTACGGGGATTCCCAACATAAATAACTCGTCGAACTCGAGTGAGCATAAAAAATAAGCAGAACTCGATTCGTTAGTATGCATGACATATAATTTAAGAATTTTATCTTAATACGGATCGGGCATCGGGCATACGCACACGGACTCTCATAGGAGGAGAGCTGACTCCATAAGCTATGGACTTCCATCCTAAAACTAATTAATGATAGGTGGAATGGCTCATAAGCTTATATACTAGTCAATCTCATTTAAATCGATGTGGAACACAAGTGGGTTATTTTCTTTAACATATAAGTTGATAAGCTACTCCAACTATCACCAATTGGTTTTAGGGTGGAAGCACGTAGTTTATGCGGTCAATTTTTCTTCTATGTGGGCTCATGTGCAAAGGCCCAATAAGGAAATTTTACATGGTATCGGAAAGATCATAGTGGGTCGTGAGGTTCTAAAAGAATGGTGTTCCTCATGTGATTCTAATTGAAAAACAAAATTATATACGGCATGTTTAAAAAAGAGTGGTGTTCACGTCCGTTTAAAAAAAATGAATTTGCATGTACGGAAAAGTGTTAAATAACATAACTCACATGCACCTTATATCGACTAATTCGAAAGAAGTTGACTAGTATATAAGTTAATAAACTACTCCATCTATCAACAATTGATTTTAGGATAGAGGCACGTATTTTATAGGATCAACTCTTAGGCTCAATAAGAAATGTCACTAAAAATGATACATTTAGATGATATGGTTAAAAACAGCATATCTACCATTTATTATATATAGAGATAAAAACGTCACAAATATTTGTCTTGAGGTTATAATCCCATAGCAAGCATGTTCCCGCCATAGGAAACCGTAGTATGCACTTGACACGCGCGCCAATCACTACCCTTCACTATAATGCTTATCTATCCATCGTTTAACCATTTTTGTCCATACAAAATAGACATTTTTATTTTTATTTTCGATAAATTGATATCTATATGTGGCATTGATTGTGTGCTTAATAAATATTATTTTGAAAGTGAAATTTAAGGTCTAAAAAGGCTACGCATCCATAAATTTTTATTCAACGATGGCAAAAACATTTAAATCCCTTCTTGGCCAAAAATATCATATTATTCAAACACAATCCCTAAGAAGTCATAGTTTCAATTCTACTTGTACTCCTTTAACTATTATAGTTTGTGGATACTTGGAACAGTACGCATATAAATGAAAATTGGTCAGGCGGGAAGATGTAGTCATCATATAATCGACAATGAGGTTCAAATTCGTTTTATACTGAACTTAGTTGATGGGAACGCATTGATAATATATATATATATATATATAAACAAAATAATTATAGGATACCAATTCCAATCATAAATAATGCCCCACAAGCAGCAACAACTGTGGAGTGAAGCTTCGAGTAATGCACAAGGCGCGGCGATAAATGCCCATATTTTCTTCTATTATTGTATTTTTATCAACAAAATTAATATAATCAGTGAAATTATGAACCTTGGAACCTTAACGCTATTCATTTTCAAATAAAACTTAAATAGTCACCTTTCTAATCAATAAAACCTCATCATGATCGTTTATAGATGATCCAATTTTATCCTACATAAAAAGTTAAAACAAACAGAAAGAAGATAAAAGATAAACCAACCAAACCAAATGCATAACAAGCACAAATAATGATATTTCTCAAAATTAATAATTGTGTCTAAGAATAGAAAACAAAAATTGTCAACTACTCTTTGGTATGCTCGTCTCTGATTAAATGAGTCACATCGAAGTTATCAGACCCTATGTTTCGAACGACGTCGTTCCGATCAATATCTTACATGATCGGCATGTCCATACCCAGACAAATGGTCACCACAACCCGATCTATGTTCTATTTTCTCTCCAAACCAGACAATCGAACCAGAAGAGCTTTGATTATCCGTTAAAATGATAGTATTGGAAGAAAGAGAGCATCACAGTTACAAAAAGCTGCGACCATTTATTAAATAATAATAAATTGCACGAAACGACGTGTTTGAAGACATAACCAGGCGATATTATGACGAGAAATTGTAGATCTATAGACAATCATTACGAAAGATTATAGATTACGACGAAAACTTACTATTCATTCTTCCATTCGCACTTATAAGTTTTAATATATATCTTCGGTCAAAAAGCTCTCCAAATATTTAATGCAAAACTTCAATATATCACGCAAAATATGCTGTAGAAAATTCATTCTTTAAATGTTCGTTTCAACAAATAATTAAATATGGGATGCAATGCAACGCAATCAATTTGAAACTCAAAGTTGCACTTCATTTCATATATTCCAACGTGATGAACTACGGTTTGTATTTACGCCATGTAGGTTAAGAATGACCATTGTTTTTCAAAATTTCACATGCAGGTGACAAAATATCATATTAGGAATAGCTATATACTTATTTGCAAATGTCGGAAACATAAGTATTTAACATTAAAATATGATATATTTCCATAATGTGAAGTGATCATATAATATGCGTTCTTAGATACTAATTCTCACGATTACTTGTGAAAGAAAAATCAACCTTTTAGGTTAAATAAGAAAAAAGAATCAATATATTCATTTAAGTCATGTATTGGAAATGAAATTATATATATAATTTAAAAATAATGATACATATATATATAAGTTTTGTGTTAAAATACAGAGTGAAGCAGTCATTTAACGCAATAGTCGAAATACATATTGTGGTTTATTTTTAGTTTTCAAGATTAACACTTATATTTTAGTACAAACATCTAATTGACAGCAATGGTTCAATTTGTAATAATACTATCTTTATTATTATTACTATTATTATTATTATTACTATTACTATTATTATAATATTATTATTTATTCTGTCCGTTGGACACATTATGGAAGAGAGAGTAGGAACTAAAAACAATAACTTTGACTCACGCGAGGAGTGTGCAAATAAATATAGACAGAGTATTCGTATTAATATGGTAAGAGGTAAGGCACCATATTTATTTTGGGCAATTTAATGAGTAGTAAAATTTAATGCAGAATGTTCTCATGAATCATTACAATAACCACCATTAATTGCAACTCTTCATAATTATTAAATATATATATATATTCTTTTTCATAACTACTCTGGCAATTCACTTGCTCGTTTTGAACATATATATAATTGAAATATAGGATAGAATAATATATATATATGTGTTTGTGTGACTAGTTTATAAGATAATATTAATATACAATTTAAAACGTTATAAGAATTCAGAAGTCAAAAGAAGCAACATCATGACAACAAGACTTTAAACATGCATATCTAACATTTTTCATTAATTAATTCAAAATCAATATTTTAGAAAATTAAAATTTAGATATGTTTACAATTTAGGAATTGGATGGAAAGAAAAAATGACAATTTATGTCTGTTACAGCTTTACAGCTGTAAGGAGACCGAAAAAGATTTTAGTAGAAAAGGTGAAAATTCCACCAATATTTATTGTTAGTAGATGCCACTACAAGCAATATTGAAAAAGAAAAAAAAAATTATTGTTATTATTATTATTATTATTATTATTACTATTATAGAAATTTGGTCAAAAAGGAAAGTTTAAAATGTGTGAGGTAAAAGTTCTCAACCCATCATACCATTATTCAACAATTATTGTGTGGGGACAAAATACCTTAAAAAAATAGGTTAATTTTAATCCAATATTACTTTTATTTTATTTACTATTATCTTTTTTTTCCCTTCAATTATTATGGTTGGCTCGATCTAAAATTATTTTCATTTAAAATTTCAGTAAATGAAGCACAACTAGCTTTGAATTAGAATTCAGAATATTTTTTTAAATAATAAAAAAATCAGTTTTCGTTTAACAACGATTTTTTTTGTCACTATAGTTCTTATATTCCGACTAAACTCAGTCGAAAATGAATTTGAAATTCCACTATCGTCAATGGGACGAGTTCAGATTTCAGTGAAACTAATTTTTCTGGTTTGTATGTCCTATCTCAAGTCCACGCAAATATCAAAAGTCAAGGACGTCGAATGAAATTAACTCATTACTTCTATATATGAGATCTTGTTATCTAACCATTTACCTAAAAAATAATGAAATATTGAAGTAAATATTATGACATGAAACACATCGGAGTAAAGATTAATAATCATTCATCATCATCAACATAAATGATTTCCCTATGTTTGTGGGACTGTGACTTTACTTTATTATTCATGTTATTTCTTGATCATAGTAATAACTAGCAACCAAATAAGGTCAAAGATACGTACATATTCACGATCATTATGCATTCCATCATCCAATGTTGACCAAAACACATGGGAGTATGAATGCATGACGAATTTAATAAAAATATATCCAATGGTCAATTCGTAGAAAGTTCTTATAAAATGAAATGAAAAAAACTGACAAATCGAATAATATAATATTTATCGGTTTGACCACTCGCGTGCGCGATAAATGTCACATAATTTTTTTTTTTCTAAAACTTAATTTATTTATTTATTTTTTCATTCCATAAATCATTATGATTCTTCATGGCTAGAAATAATACAAAATATATACTTCTATATATATACATATAAAGAGAGCAAATTAATTAGCAACTATTTAGGGTGCGTTTGTCATGTAGAATTTATGTGTGGAAAGCACAATAGAAAACTAAATTAATGCATCAAATAATCGTACTTCACGCTTCGACTGTTATACATATACATATTTTCTTTTATTTCCTTTTTAAAATTCGCATATCAAACGTAGCCTTAAAGCTAGTTGGAACTCGAACATATTCTATTATTATACACTATAGAAGGTTAAATGCAGCTCTAAGGAAATGTAAAATGAAAGAGCACATAACCCTTCACTAGGAGGTCATGCATTCGATTCCTGGACTAATTGAGATCGTTGTTTCTGTGGACTTGAAATGAAATACTTAAGTCAGGAGGATTAGTCTTACTCCAGTCAGTTGAATGTAATCAACTGACAATGATGTATATTTATTTCAGACTGAATTTAGTTGGAATGTAGGAGATCCTCGAGATCGTTGTCCATAAATACTTGCGACAAGACACATATTTCAGAAGGATTAGTTATGCCGGAAGCCGAGGGACATCACAATTCACATAGCTAGCAATAAAGTTTATATTCGACTAACTTCGTCGTAACGTAAGAGTTGTGTGTTTGGAATGCAGAATTCGATAAGGAGATAAAAAGGAAATTTATAGAGGTACAATGGCCGAACTTCCACGCACGAATTTCGCATAACAAACGCACTCAAAGTACGGGGATTAAAAATAAAAAAATAAGCTTAATTGCCATTACAACTAAGCGTAGTTCAAGATTTGCAAACGTACGTATACAGTTCCATCCCCAATGCAATGCAATTGATCGTGCTAGGTCAAAAGCCACCCTCACTATTATTTATTTATTCTATTTTTATTGGAAAAAGTACTTAGTTTAACAGCTATACAGCCTAGCTAGGTAGCAAGAAACTAGGGTTTTCAGCATGTAAAAAGAAGACTATTGTCGCCTGACACAATCATCGAAGATAGCCCTAATGCCATGTAAGGAGAAAGATTGGCAATGGCTCGTATCTCTAGGTCAACACTTCCTTCATCATAATCATTCTTTTTCAACTTTTAACTAACTTCTTCTTTTATTTTTCTTCTCACATGCAATGCAATGCAACCAACGCATGCAAGTTAAGAATATTTATTACCTCATGTATGAAGAAAAGATTAAAGCAGAGATACCCACCTTAGAATAGTATATGATTGCTAGCATTAAATACGCATATCATCTTCATGTAGATGGAAAATATGATAGCAGGTGCCTTGCAGTGACTAAAAGGAAACAATATATATGTATTTTAGACATAAATAGAGAAACAAATAGGCAGAGATATTCTTCATTGCTTCTGTCGTTTCTCTCTCTCTCTCTCAAATTAATTGTCACTACCGACCCTCTTTGGCTTTTTGTTTCTCTCGATGATTGATTGGCCACAACTGGCAAAGAGTGCTGTGGATGGAATGGAAAGCAATTTGAAACCCTTTTTCTGCTTCTCACCATTGTTCTTTGACTTCTCCAAGAGTAACCCTTGATGATGATAATAGTGGTAATAATAAAGATAATTTATAGGGCCAAGAATGGGTTTTTTTTTTATTTATTAATGCGAGGTGCTGCTTGTAATGGCAGCATCAGCAAAGCCCCTGCAAGGAAACTGAACCCTTCTCTTCTTGTTAAAGTGAGATGATGGTGGCGGCGGCGGTGGTGGTGGTGGTGGTGAGGTGGTGCATGATTCAGCAGCCTCCCACGATTCGTCTGAGCTATCATCGGAACTGAAGCATGAGTCCACTACGCCGCTTGGGCTGTCCATGATCACCTGGCAAAAAGTGCGCTTATTTCTGGCGTTTGAAACCTTGTCTGAAATGAGGTTGCAGCACTGCTCAAGCTCTTTCTGTAATATAAAAAGAATAAAACAGAATCATCATGAGCTTGAAGAACAAAAGATCTAAATGAAATCATATTAAAGTCCACACCTTGCAGACTTTGAGTACATCGAAAAGCTTGTTTTCATGGTCCATGGCGCTGTAGGGCTCGACGGCTTGATGTATAACGTGAAGCATAGTAGCAGTTGCCATTACAGACGGTGGATAAAGCACGAATCTTGAATCTGGGATTTGTAATAAATCCAATTAATCACAGTGCATAAGCTCTCTACGATGATTGATATTCATACACATTACTACAATAAATCTTGATCAGTCGCCTGCTCACCTGATATAACAGAGAGGAGCAGATTTTCGCAGTTTCTGAGAAACTCCAAGTTTGTGTACCTTCTCAAGCCAAGCCTTCTTACAATGTGATCAACAAAGGAGAGTGGGGTCAAGGGATTCATCCTCCATTTGAGCGTGGAAAGCACCAAAAGCTCCATTCTCTGTATGGTTTTGGCCTCAAAGACGTACTTTGCACCCTCCACCTAGGATTTTGATTCAGTTCAGGCAACATTCTCATATCAAAGTTTTAAGTCTTCGGTTGTAATAAAAAAAGATCAGAATTGCATATAGTACAAGTGGCAAACATACTTGTAGGTCTAAGAGCAGAGGAACATAGGTTTCTTCAACTTTAGCAGCCAAGGAAAGGCAAGAAACAGCGACGAGCTGCATCATCCATGGCTTGTCTGGCTGAAAACTCAAGCTCGACACGAACCTGTCGAGGTAGTTCACTGCAAGAACAGCACATAGAGCTGAGAATCCATAATGGGAGTTGATTCTAAGGATCCACTCGACGGCTACTTTCCTAGCGAGGGAATGGACTTGAGGCGAGCTTGTCTTGTTGGGACTGAGGCGAGAGTCTTTCTCCTTCAAGAACAGAGACTGCAGCTCTTCGTCGTTCCATGACAAATCTTGGTCGTGTAAGAGAATAGGGCTATGTGGGCTGTCTCCCATTAAGGTTGTTTCACTTTCACAGTCATCGTCATAATCAAGCTCGACCCATTTTTCATCTTCACAGTAAAGCGCATCGAACAGGGTTTTCTGTGCAGTTTGGTCAACAGCCATTGTTTCTTACAAGCTTTTGGTCTCTCTCTGTCTCTGTATCTCTCTTAGAGCTATGTTGAAAACACAAGAAAAGAAGAGAAAGGAAGAAAGGCGAACCTCATTTGCTCTCTCTCTCTCTCTCTCTCTCTCTCTCTCTCTCTCTCTCAGTTCATTTCAAAAGAAACAAAGAACAGAGGGAGATAAAGAGGAAGATTTGATACAGAGTAGTTGTCACGCTTGTCCTATCTTTATGCATAGAGATGGTAGTATTATCAATTTTCATGATATATTTCTTTTTCCCACCTAAATTTTTTGCAATAATGCCTATTATATTATGCAAAGAAGAAAATAAAAATGAAATATTTTGTGTTAATAATGATGATCATCGGCTTCATTTGTTTGGGCAGAGGCACACACTTCAAGCAGGGACCCCGCGAAAACTACCTATTACGGAAGCAAACTTTAAAGGAGACATTACACTGTTGCAGACCAAAAGTAAATAAAAGGTTTTCCATCTATCTATATATTATTTTATTTAATATTTTTGGGGTAATGATAAAATAATATTTACTGATGTATGTAAAAGGTTAAAAAGTAATCTGGGGGCATTGAGTAACGTGTGAATTGGGAATGGTATGTATGGTATGAATGATGCATTATAATATCATCAATTATTGTGAGATCAATCGATATATCAGAGTTTTGTTGCAGCCTTGCTTGCAGTTACTTCGTTTAGTACATCAAAGGGAATATTGTATTATTATTTTCTTCAATAATCACTTATATATATATATATATATTAGGGATGAAATATGAGTCTAAACTAGGCCGAGTTTCTAGGGTCGAGTTGGAGCTTTAAGGCTTGATTAGCTATAAAAATTGAAAACAAATATAGTAAAAAAAAAATTAATTATGAGGCTACTCGTGAGCTTTCGATCACCCACGAGCAAGCTCGAGTTTGATAATTTTGAGCTTGAGCTTCAGTCGAGCCAACTCGACTCATTTTTTCCCCATAGTCTAACTCTAATCGGCTTTGAAACTCGAAGCTTGGTCAATTGAAACTCAACATGGGCTCATGATTATGGAGCTCGAGCTTTGTTGTAAATGTTTAAAAGCTTACGATCCTCAAACTCGACAATCATTAGCTCGGGTTGAATTTCGGTCGAGTCTGTCTGAATTCCAAAGTCTGAGCTTTTCATTAATTTTTAAATTTAAATTTAAAATTTTAAGCTTTGAGATCGAGCTTAAATATTTAATTTTTTAGTTGAAAAATATAAAACTCGTTTACCACACTAGGGTCTATTTGTTATTCGGAATTACACCAGATAAGACTAATAATAACTCTTTTTCGTATAGTTGGTTTCTTTTTTCTTTTTTCAACATGAGATTAAATACAAAGTCCATAGAAATATTAGTGGCTTGTGTATAATAGTCTAAAATGGATGAAATAAGATATAACGGCTTTTAGGTGAGCTTTATAACTAAACATTTATATATATAGAGGAATTTTTAAATATAAAGCTCCATGGAAATTACCCTCATTTACCACCCTAATACACATATATATGGAATTTTTTTTATTTTTTTAAGTGTGGTATGTTTTATTTGCGACAAACATCTGTCTTCATTTTATTTTTGACTTATAGGATTACAACTCAAATCCAAATAAAAATTAGTGGAGATTAGTTTATTCATTAAGAGTGAGAGTGTGGTAATAAGCCTTTTTTTATTATTATTACGTTACAGTTGTTATCCATATTAGTAGTTCACTGATAACTGCCGACATTTAGACATCAACAATTACGGCATATTTTTCGTGGGAAATCCCAAAATCGTTTGCATTATTTATTGTTATATCATATCAATTCAAAACAGTCAATGAGTGTCGTTGACAAAGTTAGTACAGTGAGATTGAATAATTTCGGAAGCTGAAATTTGATTTATCTATTTTTGTGGAAGGCGTTATTTTTTTTTTATTTTTTCCAAGCATTAATTTCACAAATGAAAAAGATTTACAGATAAGTCAAAGGCAATCCTCCAAATACATTCCATAATTCATTAGGAATTAAATTTATCACCCCCAAAACAGAAAACACGCTAGAAAGTCCCTTAAAAAGAGAAATCTGAAAGAGTACACGTTTTAGAATATGAATAAATACATCTAAAAAATTTATTACAAATCGAAACTAAAACTCAAATCTATAATATTATTCACTGTCTTCATCTTAAAAAACTCATAGTCTTCGAAAAGAATATTTCCAAAAAAGGGAAAACAGAGCTCATACGCGAAGAGACTCAAGCGCCGAAAGTGAGAGAAACGGCAAAGAGATGCACAAAAATTGCTGAAAAAAAAAATAAACCAAGGAGATGAAAAACTTTCCTCCCCATCATTACCAACAATGGTGGAAAAGGATTGGAGAGAAGGTTTTATTTTGAAATTTGGTTTCACCATAGAGAGGAGGTTTTTGAGTAGAGATAGAGATTTGAAAATGCTTTTTGTTCTTGTGGAAGACTTTGTAAAAAAATAATAATAATCAAAATTTCGAACTACATATATATATTAGACAACATACCGTACTATATATTTATATAAACAACTTCACATTCAATTTTATATGTAACGTGGAATAACGAACATACAAATAATAATTCGACACAGTTGAAACAAAGAAACATCAAACTTCAGATTCTCCAAACAAACGAATATATATACACACACACACACAAGTCTAAGTAATAATCAAACAGAAGCAACACACTTTACTCACTTTCATAATCTTCATCATCATCAAATGAAAACACAGATGCATCGGCAGCCATTGCTTTGAACTCACTAACCTCCCCAACCAAATCTGAGCCCGGCAAAGCTTTCTCGGTATTTTCTTTCTTAAACTCCGTTTGTGGTGAAGATTGAGTTTTCAATGAAACTTGCTCGGTCTTACCTGCGATATCTTCTACGTTTTTTGGATCCATCGTGCTCTGAGAGGGTGCAGAGTCGTTGTCCGAGGCAGTGGCTTCCTTGGCTTGGGCAGGTTCGGTTTTTGGTTGGGTGGTTGTGCCAGAATTTTCGGGCGTTTGAGTTGGAGTGTTTCCCGATGAAGCCCCGAATGAAGAAATGGCAGTTTCATAATCTGAAAGCACGATTTCGACTTGGAAACCTGGAGATGGCAGTTTTCTCTGTACAAGAAAGTTGTGAAATGAGATCGTTGCGATTTTATTTAGCAATCTATATGTGAAACACACCTTATCAAAGCCATCAAGGTCGCTTGTGTTGAGGACTTTGCGGTTTTCAATCATTGTTGTGTTCAGCCAACTGAGAAGTAGTAGAAATTCACGAATATGTTTGTTCGTCAGTGGTAGGTCAATGAAAATTATCGTGCACTATGAATCTATTGTACTTGAAATTGATTATATAACAGGGATTCGATGTACCAGTAGAAGTCTCCTTGGCCATCGTGAAAATGGACTTTGAAGTCCCCGGATAACTCGGTCAGGCCTGGCTCCCCAGGTAGAGCAAAGACCATTATTCCCTTCTTAGGTGCGCTGAACCAAAAGTCTTCGGGCTGCATAAATGCTTACAGTTAAAATTCTACACATCTCTCAAACTCCGAAACATATCGGAAGAAAAATTTGGAACATTTTTTTTGGAACTGTTTTGCCTTTTCAGAAAGCTTTTTGTGTGATATTATTTACTGTTCTATCATGAATGTGCAAAATATATATGCAATGATCAAGTGAAAGTGATTCGGCATATCGATATACTGCTGCAGTGGATGTTGGGAAGCTTTTTAAGAGTCTCTTCGTTAAGTGAAAAGTACTAACTGGAAGAAGGAAACTTACCGACAAGTCCTTGGTTCTTGGATGCTTTTTCGTTGTAAAGAGCACGCCTACAGAACAGAATTCATTCCATTAAACATATACTATATATATATATATAAGAGAGAGAGAGAGAGAGAGAGAGAGAGAGAGAGAGAGAGAGAGATGCGCAAAGGGAATAGTAGAATTATATGAAACCAGAATAAAACAGTGTCATGGCTCGGTCAAATATCCAATTAGAATATAAGACTGAAGAACAAGAACAGATAAAGCGTAGAGGATGGAGAGTGAGCTGTTAAGAGATATTGAACTCACCATTATGGTCAGACACTGTAATGGAAGGCCTGATCCAATAAGGGCATCTATGCAACCGAAAACCTCTAAGCATGCACCTGAAGTTTCACCATAATAAACACAAGTAACTGAAATTAGATTATTACTGAAGGCCTGCATCTCACACAAATAACTTATTGGAGGCATAATACAGTAAGGTATCAGAGAAAAACTACATCAGGCTGGAGATCAAGAGGTCCTATTACAAATATTGCACACCTGCGACCTGGTTGATTTTCTCCATTGAAGTACGTCAATATGCGCTCAAAGTACTTGACATATCTCTATAAGAAAAATAAAATAATAAATTCAAAGTTTTGAAGAAGCTTCATAAAGTTGAGAGTGAGACATATATCTAGGAATCCACTCACAATCTGACTAGGCAGAACGAGCCCTTTTCCGTCAACACACCTTTTCTGATTGTAATACTCAATAGACTCCTCTGCTGTCGGGAAGAACTATAAAAAGTGCAATTATCATGGAATCAGATAATAAACACGGCACTGTATCCCTTAAGAATCATTTTCCGCCTTCGCATCATTGCTTGTGGGAAACAAGATATGAATCATTTCTAGTAAATTGTAATAAAACTACCTTCAGATACAACAAAAGACTTGATATCATCAATCCAGTCCTAGCCATTCCAGCTTTGCAATGCACAACCACAACATTTTCAATATCTTCCTTCAACCATGAATATGCGCTCTCGCAAAAGGATTTGATGAGTTGTATAGGAGGGCAGTTATGATCATCGAAAGGAAAACTTGCCACCTGAAAGATGATATCGTCATCAAACTATTAAAAAGCAAAAAGAGTTAGTTCGAATAGTGATTAGTGAATACACAAACCTTTCCCTCAAATAATGATGCATCATATAATCTTTCAGAGCAGAGGTTGTATACTTTGTACTTGTCCTGCATCATTCGGTAGGCCCAAGTGAATTAACATTAAAGTATCTTATTTACTTCAGCCATACAATAATACTATGTAACAAGAAAATGCTGCTTAGTTTCAATGTTTGGAGAATGAGAAAAGATACCTCTCTAGTACCTATAAAATGGAAAAACGAATTCGTAGAACCTATTACCTTGTGATAAGTTTCAAAGAATCTGATCACTTCATCCATGTGGTTTCGATAAAATCCCTGAAAATTCAGTTAAATTTGGGACTATTAACAATAAACAGCATCCCCAAGCTTCAGAGAATCTACTGTACCTCAACATATCCGAAGAAGCCAGAGCTCATATCGCCAGCTGGAAATCCCATAGCAATAATATTCTCGGTAATGTAAGTCATATCCAAATCGAATCCTCCTTCCTAGACGCGAACAGAGAGATTGTCAGATAATCCAGCAATATAAATAAGTGATCAATAAAATGATTGTTATGACAACTTGCAATCAGAACAGAGAAACATTTTGAGATTAAGAAGATTTTAATGGTAAAAACCATAAGAAAAATTATAAGCCATAATCACTAGCGGACAAAAAAAAAACTGAGCTCATAAAGAAATGCAGGTTGTGAAACAGGAAAAAGAACCCAAATAAAAACAACAAACATCAATCTTAAAATTAGACAACCTGATATCTTCGTTTGTTTTGAGATACAGCACGGCGTGCTTTGACCTGCACAGCCTTCATTGCGCTTTTAGAAGAGTCAACTATTCCTCTTGTGATATTTCCCATAAAACCCGATTGTGTATTTGGCGACGTGCCACCTGAGCCTTCATCTGATTGAGGAGATCTGGGAGACAAGCGAATCCCCAATCCACTAGTTAAACGGGAAAAGGTTGACTTGGCTGAGTTTTCAGATGGCACTTCCTCCTGGGAACCAACGAATGGCTGAGGAATTTTCAGATTCTTGGCCCAAGTGGAGAATTTGGAAGACACATTTTCAGAATTGTTGGGCGCAGATCCTAAAGACGAATCTGAAGACTTAACATCCTGTAAACTTGATGATTCAGCAGAGACTGAACTCATTTTAGCAATTCAGGGCCTTCGATTATTTCTGAAAGAAGAAAACTTCAGGCTTTAAAATCTTTACCATCTAAAAACAAGATATTTGCTGAATTTCATGATTCAAACTTAAACCTAACTGGTGTTAGGCATAACAGTTTCCTGTAATATAAATCGTAATGTTGTTGTTTGGAAAGGAAAGGACATGTAAAGAACATGAATATACCAAACATAGCAAGCAAGCAAAGATGAAATCACACGCTGGATTCCCAATTACACCACGCACACTTTTAACAGTTCTCTAGATAATCAAATCGCCAGGTTATCACCACACTGCAACAGAACTGAAACCATCAACAGGCCAATCAATTCGCTACTGTACTTCGTCGTACAAGTTAAATCAGGTGAATGCGATTCTCATCAACAAATTACGACCAACAACAGCGTAAGAACACGCCAGCATAAAGTAACGATTGCAATCGTCAATTAACATTCCTAAACAACTCGTGCAAATCTCTTCCGATCTAAAGTTTTATAAGACAATTAAACTCAGAACAATCGGAATCTAAAGAAAAAGCACCATACCGGCCGACAATCGATAGAATCAATCATCCACGATGGTAAGGTAAGCTGACCTGAAAACAGAGCTAGCGTAGCGGTACTCCACTATCAAGAAACATGCGACATGCGAGGGAGGTTTGGCCAAAACGGCGTCGTAAGCTTTCAGTTTTGGATCAAACTGAGTTGACTTATTAATTGCGCATCCCTTTGGTTTATTATAATAAAATAACTAAAATAGCGATTTCTGGGGACTAATTAGCGACTTTTGATTTGATAATCGAACGGTGCATATAGTAGGGCACAGATTACTACCGTGCACTTGTCCACATCCAATCCACTTCCTCGCTAGGGTAGACACGACACCTCCACAACACTTCATCAGCACGCAGTTCTACGTTACAAAACTGCAGACTATTTTCTCTCTCTTGTTCCCTAGATTCCTCCGCCATCCATCGGCGTTAGCCACCGTAGCTTCAGCGTGGTGTTTATCTTTCCCTCTCCTCTATAAGTTCATCTCAAAAAAAAAACCCAAAAAAATTATCCAATTTGGAGAGGAAACCCTACCCGACGGAAGTCTCAGATTTTCGGATTTTTTTTGTGCTCCCTGTCCCTTTCTCGTTTTATTGAGATTTGTTTTAGATTGTGTAGAGAGGAGAGGGAATCAGATTGAAATAAAAAACATATAAATTTAATCCGTTAATATTTTTTGTTTTAGTGGAGATGGAAGCGCAGGCGCAGATTCAGCCACAATTGGAGGAGCAGAACACCGCGGCGAATGGCCAGTCTACACCCCTTGTGACGTCACTTTACGTTGGTGATCTCGATGCGAGCGTTACAGACCCGCAGCTGTATGAGATGTTCAATCAGATTGGGGAAGTTGTGTCCGTTAGGGTTTGTAGAGACACGGCTTCTTCTAGGTCTCTCGGATACGGCTATGTGAACTATGCCTACGCTCAGGATGGTTCGTTTTGATATTACTGTATTGTTGTTTTATAATTTGGAAAAAGGAAAAAAAAATATTTTTTCTTATCCTGAATCTGCTAGAAGAAGTAGTTGGCTTAATATTGGGTTATGGCTTGTTGTAGTGGTTGTACTCGTTTTACACCTTTTTATCAAAATTTTATTACTATTAGCCTATGATTGGAAAAAACACATTTTTTTTTTTGGATTGTGATCCCTGTTGAAATGTTCAATTGGCCTCCTACTTGAGGATGTTACTAAGTGTTGGTATTTAGTCTTCCTGCCCTCTTTAAACCCTTAAGTCCTGACAGTTTTTGCTTCATTTTGATGGCAGCTGAGAGAGCTTTGGAGGAGTTAAACTTCACTCCCCTCAATGGAAAACCCATTAGGATCATGTATTCTAATCGCGATCCTGCTGCGCGTCGCAGTGTCAATGGAAACATATTTATTAAGGTTCCGTTTTTGCATTTTAGCATTAATTTGCTAGGTCTTTTACATATTACAAGTTTCTGTAGTGTAGCCTTGTTGGTACTATGAATTTGGCTGATTGTAATACAGAATTTGGACAAGGACATTGACCACAAAGCTCTGCATGATACATTTTCATCCTTTGGGAGCATCCTCTCCTGCAAAGTAGCAACAGATGCTTCTGGACAGTCGATGGGCTATGGTTTTGTGCAGTATGCTAGTGAGGAGTCAGCCAAGAATGCGATTGAGAAGCTCAATGGGATGCTTTTGAATGGAAAACAAGTCTATGTGGGACCTTTTGTTCGGAAACAAGAAAGAGAGACGTCGGGAGATAGGATAGCATTTACTAATGTGTTTGTCAAGAATCTGTCTGAGTCGGTGACTGAAGAAGACCTCAAAACAATTTTTGGTGAATTTGGATCAATCACTAGTACAGTGGTGATGAGAAATGCAGATGGAACCTCGAAATGCTTTGGATTTGTTAACTTTGAAAATGCAGATGATGCTGCTAAAGCTGTTGAATCCCTCAACGGAAAAATGTTTGAAGACAAAGAATGGTATGTGGGGAGAGCCCAAAAAAAATCAGAGAGAGAACAGGAACTAAAATATCAGCACGATCAGGCGGCGAATGATGCAGCGGAAAGATCACAGAAGTCAAATCTGTATGTAAAAAATCTTGATGACAGCATTGACGATGATAAACTTAAGGAGTTGTTCTCTCCATTCGGATCAATAACTTCATGCAAAGTTAGTGAATGATCCTAACCTACAACTACACTTCCCTGCCCTTATGATTGAGTTACCTTTATTGCTAAGTCACCTTTGTCACGTTAGTAATTTTTTTTTAAATCTGCTTAATAAATATCAAGGTGATGCGAGATCCAAGAGGGATCAGCAGAGGATCAGGATTTGTTGCATTTGCCTCACCGGAAGAGGCTTCTAAAGCAGTTGAGTTTTTTTTTTTCCCCTTATACTTTGTCTTTCACTTGTTTCTATTTGACTGGCAGAAGGCTTAACTCTTGTCGGCCTTTTCCCGCTGTTTTTTAGATTGCTGAAATGAATGGCAGAATCACTTTCAACAAACCACTTTATGTTGCATTTGCTGAAAGAAAGGAAGACAGAGTAAATAGGTTGCAGGTATATGTTATTTTGCATCAGTATATGTTCCGTATAAGTGGCAAGCGCAGTGATCATCGATCAGTATAGCTTATAGCTTTAATGAACACAAGTACTGATATTCAATGGAGCAGCCTAGGTTATCACAATAATGGTTGCCTGTTGCCTTTGAACTTTCTAATTCAAATTATGGACTCTGGTTCTTGTGTGCATAGTGCCAACTTACTTGTAAATGGTTTTATTTCTTGTTGATTAGTGCTGCTTTTGCTGTGCCACTGTTAATAAGCTTTCTTGGTTTTGGATATATGGCCAATAATTTCGTACTAATTGACACAAGTTGCATGCTCTTCACATTTGTGTTCTTTGGTGGTTAAGATTGTTACAATTGGTTCCCCTAAACTGAATCATGTTGTTTCAGGCTCAATTTAGTCAAATGAGGCCACTAGCCATGATTCCTACCATGGGTCCTCGTATGCCGATGTTTGCTCCTGGTGCTCCTGGTCTAGGGCAGCAATTATTCTACGGACAACCCCCACCTGCCATCATTCATCCCCAAGTAAACATTCTTTGAATTACTTCTATATTTTATCAGCCTCTATAGTTGACCAAGATTTTTTTTAAACAAAGTTGTTGATACCCAAGTACTGTTATAGGACTGCTAAGTAAATTTAAAGGCAAATGACTACTTTCTTAAGCTAATTTTTCTTTTCTAGATATGGTTATCATAATTTTTTTCTTTCTTCATATGGTAAACATGTCTCTGATCCGCAACACGCCTATGACCGGCCTTTTTTTTAGAATTAAGACAGGACCAATGACCAATGTTGTCACATTAGTAACATCTCTAATTGTTTCTTATCAGAATGGATTTGGGTATCAACAACAGCTCCTTCCTGGTATGAGGCAGGCCGGACCTCTTATGCCGAACATGTTCATGCCTATAATGCCACAAGGACAACAAGGTCCACGCCCCGGTGGCAGACGCAATCATCCTGGCCCAACACAACACGGCTCACCTTCTATTCCTGAAATGCAGCCACAGGTTGATATCCATCTTAGACTTGCCCCCATTATCTTTTAAATTTGGGTGTAACCATCCTAAGTGTTGGTGTAATCTTTTGAGTTCTATATAATGAATGATATTTTTTTCCTGATGTGGGATGAGACTCTAAACACCTTTTCTCGCGTTTGGGATGATTATTTTAGCTACAAAGTTGCTTATATCAAATCTAATTAGACAATTCTTGATAATATGCATATCTAAACTGCCCTGAATAAATAATTGATTTGAGGGTTGTATTTTGAACTATTTTTGTCAAGTAGTAGCCTGATTTATATCTTGATTTGGGATTATGTTCTCACACATGTGCAATGTTTTTCCCTGACTTGTTTCTTCATCCTTCTGGGTGTAGATGCATCCAAGAGGACGTGGGTACCGTAACCCTCCTGGGCGGGGCATGCCTAATTTCTCCATGCAGGGAGGAGCTGGAGGTATGCTATCTGCCCCCTATGAGATGGGAGGCTTGCCATCGCGTGACGTGGGAATGTCTCAGTCAATTCCTATAGGAGCTTTGGCCTCTGCACTTGCAAATGCTTCACCCACTGAACAGAGGCTGGTGAGCACCTTCATATATATATAGGAATATATATGTGATGCTATATTTGCTTTACTACGAGTTAAAATATGCTGTATTTTACATCTGTCGCACGTTGATGGAAATATGTGGCTTGAAATGCTTGAATCATCCATTATGCTAGATGGAATTTTAGTACACAGTGGTGCTGACCTGAATTGAGTTATCATCTTTGTTTTTTTTCCCCCATCAGTTCTTGATTGTTAAATGTGCTTGCTTGATGTATCTTCTAGTTCAGGACTTGAACTAATAGCTTTTGGTAAACTTTGTGGATACTTTTCATTTTGCTAATATTTTTTTGTGGACTTGCACTAATTGCTTTTGTGGTAACTCTGAGGATACTTTCCGTTTTTAGCTGTATAAGATTTAGTTACGTTCTCATTAGTTTCGGGACTGTTAAAAGAGTATTGATGAGTTAGAGTTGAGTTTAAGAATCTAGTTTTATTGGGTCTAAATTTTACTTTTATACGATTCTTTTATTTGAAGCCCAATAAGTTGGACACCCCACTGAGGAACTCATTTTAAGCATTTTCTCGCTTGCATGTAAATTATTATTTTACATTATTAATGGAGTCTGTGGTATTCGATTTAAACTAAACGTAGATGTTGGGTGAGAATCTGTACCCGCTGGTGGAACAATTGGAGCCTCAAATGGCTGCTAAAGTGACGGGGATGCTCCTCGAAATGGATCAGACGGAAGTCTTGCACTTGCTCGAATCACCAGAGGCTCTTAAAGCGAAGGTCAACGAGGCTATGGACGTACTGAGGACTGCTTCTTCTCAGGAAACAAATACAAGCCCTACTGCTGAACGGTTAGCATCGTTGTCCTTGAACGAGTGATAATCTCACTTAGACAGATGATGTTGTAACAAAGCAAGGCAACGGTTAGGATATTTTCGCCTTAAATGTTATCGGATAGAATGTTTTGTTGTTTATGATCGTCCGGGATTTTGTGAACTTTGCTGTTTCGACTCTCTGCTTTGTTGTGGACATGTTTTCTTGGAGACTCTAGCAACATTTTCATACATTGATGTTCTTGTGAACGGTATTTTATCCTTTTTTCTTTAATGACGCTAATGGCTTTTGTTGTTGGTGGTGATTTACCACGTGGTTTTTTCTTGTTTATTTGTTTCATTTACACTTTAAAGGCCATATCACATCGGATGCTTCAATCTTGTAGGGTAGGTAGACAAGGCTGTATTATCAATCAGCTCATTGAATGAAGGTTAATTTTTTTGGGCAATTACGATTCATGCCCCATTACACTTTTAAAATAGGGTTAGGATCCTTGTAAAAAAAAGTTTAGTTTTAGGGACATATTGTGTAGAATTTAGGTAAAAGGACCCAAACTTTGAACCGACCAAAATACCCTTACAAAAGGATAAAAAAAATGGTATTGGATGCCTATTTTTTGTTATCATCTTATATTTTCGTAGATATACAAAGTGTTATAGGACGTCGTTATTGTGTTACTGTAGGATTCACAAGTGGTCTCAATAGAATAATATTTAACTTCTACGATAATCTCATGTACATTTTATTTTCATTCGTACGACCAAGTTCGATGTGTTCTTAAGTGTTAATATGATCTTCACTTCGTCGAATGTAAGATTTGTAAGGTTAGCGATAAGATTTTTTTTCAAAATTCTTGACGCAAATAAGAAAAAATAATTGTGAACAGAGTCATGTTTTTGGCAAAAATGTATTAATTTGAGTGATCTGTAGACTGCAAATTACGCTGCGCCTGGCTTCGTTCGTCGTTCAAAGTTAATGGCTTCGTTTTCTGTAATTTTCCTCGATTATGAGGACTCATGATTGAGGTCGATTTAACCTTATTCGGTTACTAATATTGGATATTTCAGCGATTTCAGCGGGTTTGGGTGTTGTTGGCGGTTTTCGAATCTTCCTCTTGGCCCCTTGCCTTTGGAAACGAATTGTTATTTTTTTGTATTATGTGTTATTTTTGCGACAATATTTGTTATATACTATAAGATATGTGTTATATTCGTTTAGAAAGAGTTACATCAGAAAGCAAGAAGTGTTTTATTAGTTGCAGAAAGTGTTACCTATGTTGAGTGTTGTGTTACTGAAAAGACAAACGTTTCAATCTTAAATTGCATCAAATCCTTCATTATTCTATAATTAACATCACTAATTCTCGTCGATTACTAAGACTCATGTTAAAATTGAGTCGAATCCACCTTATTCGGTCGTTAAAGTCGATATTTTACCCGTTTTTCAACAAGTTTTCTGAAGTGGGTTTAAACCATTATTTCATTATATACTTCGAAAATGTTCGTTGGTTATGAAGACCTATGAGAAATTGAGGTCGATTAACCTTATTTGGTTCTTATCATCAAGATTGAGCCACATTTCGAATATTTTTTTTGCTTCGATGTGATTTTGGTACGATGGGAGAGATGATGACAAAAATATGTAATTTCCGCAACAGTGAAGGGCATGCGAGTCCTTTCAGCCTAAATTGGTCATTCACTCTAAGACAAACATAATATGGGTCCTTATATAAAATTTTAAAAGCAACGAGCCTGAACGCTAATAGAAACTACTGAATAGGGCATGAACCCTAATTTGCTCTAATTTTTTCTTGCATCTAGCTATAGAATCTTTCCTTAGTTGTTTTTCTATAAAATAGCATATTTTTTCAGTTTTTATAAAATGTAGTGGCAGCAGCTGCGAACTCCTCGAACTTGAAATAATTAAGTTTTACATAAAAATCGAGTCCCAATTCGATCATCTACAAATTCTACACTAATGAAATCAAATACATACAATAAAAAGCCATGTGTGGAATACAAGAGAATAAAAGCATGTATTAAAGATTATCATGGAGTTAGGGTAAGTGATCGAATTATGGCATCTTCAGAAACATGTTATGAGTTTTAAACTTCTTGGTTATTATAGTTTGTGTGAATTTGGATGGTACATATAAGCCACGGGAATTAGTTTCGTTGGAAGTCGGAATCATTTTCTAGTCAACGATAAAGTTCAGATTCGACGAAGAGAAAAAGAAAAAAGATTAAATATGAAGTAAATAAAATCCTTTAAGAAAAAAGAAAGAAAAGATAAAGTTAAACAACAATGCCCATCCGATTAGGATAGTCCCCAAAGAATGACCTAGTGATAGAATTTGTGGACTTTAATAATAGAGATTCTAAGTTTGATTCTTACTAGCGATTTTGACTATTGTTGTTGGATGGAAAGTGAGACCTTCTTATCTGATTTGGAAATCAGTCTCATTCTCAAAGTGTTTGACGCAAGTTAATAGTCACTCTGAGGATGATGTCGAGTCGAAAAAAAAAAATTACAGCTGAGGATAAAAAGGTGCAATATTTAACCCTCAAAACACAATTCCGTTTGCTTTACAAAAGAGAAAAAATAATCCCAAGATAATAATCATCGTGGTGTTAGTGGTCTAAGCACTATACACGCTTTAATCAACATAAACAAATAATGATTCCGCGCTTTTGGAAAAAAAAAAAAAAGAAAAAGAAAAAAGAAGAGCACTTTGTTGACAATTGTTATAGAAATAATGATGCTTTGCTTCATTAAATAGACATAAAATGCTTACCCTTCCATTTCGTTTAGATAAACTTGATTTGAATAATAAATTAACATATAATTAACAGGTAAATAAACACATCCTATCAATCCATCAACTTCGTCTCATTCAATGAAATCAAGCCCCACCCTCACCAACCACTATCACTCGTTAAAATTGACACAATAAAAAAAAAAATTAGGTAGTAAGAGTAACGACATGGGAATGGAAAAAGTACGGTCATAAGCAGCGTTTGTGTGGTAATAATAATTCAACATACATACTGTTGAAGTGTCTCTCTCAAAACATATCTCACTCATCATGCATATGTATTGTAACTACGAATGCAACCTTCCTATATATGTTAGTAGTCAACAAAGCACATCAAATCCTTAGGACCATCTTTGGCTGTCTTCCTTGTATATCTTCCTCTTACAAATCTTAGTTAACCCTTTGATTGAGTGAGTACTTTTCACCCTCTTTCTTGGTTAAAATCACAGTAATACAGAGCTTTCTGAATACTGTCGGTAAGTACTTACATATGGGAACCCCCCACTTGGTAACAAAGTAAGTAAAGCATTTGTGACTCTCTCTCTCTCTCCTTTTTAATGTGTGTGTGTGTCTTTCTTTTCTTCAGTGATAACTGCAGCCTGGTGAGTGAAGTGAAGAGATCACTTCTAACTAGCACGAAGAAGTGAGTTTCGAGAGTAAGTTTCTGACAAGTTAGTTTTTAGTTTAGTTTAGTTTAGTTTCGAAGTTGTTTCTCAAACATCATTTTAGTATGTGGTTCATTAACTAACTGTTCTTGCGCCGTGGGCTCGTATGTTTGTATGTATTTAGGCCTTACAGCAATGGACCAAAAGACTTGGCTATGGAGAAAGCGTTCGGCTGAGAAGACGATTGTCACAAATGGTGGTGGAGAAGATAATGTAAGAGTTTTTTCCTTCTTTCTTATATGTCTGTAATATACGTTTAGTTTAGGTGTGTGTGTCCTAAATATGTTCATTTATTACGTATGATGATAATTTATAGGCACAAACAGCTCAGCCCGACCGAGCGACAGAGTTGGAGAATTCGTTGAAAGACTTAAACGAGAAATTGGCTTCTGCCATTGATGAGTGCTCCACCAAAGATAGACTGTTGCAGAGCTATGAAAAATCGTCGGAAGATGCTAAAGAAGGTGACCATTTTATACATACATATGAGCTAAGTTCTTTCTGAGACCTTTTGTCTGAAAAGAAAACTTCAACGACGACGTTTCAGACAAGCTAAAAGCAGAAGCTGAGATTCAACGTCTAAGCAATGAACTCGAAGAAGCCGCGGCGAAGTATACGAATGCCGACGAGAAATTGATTGAGCTAAACTCTGCATTGAAAGACAGTATGGAACAGTTGAATCTGCTCCGTTCCGAGCAAGAGCGAACGGTCCAAGAAGCCGTAAGAAAGGCGAACAAGGAGCTCGAGAGGTCGTGTAAGAAGCTCGAAGAGAATCTGTCCGAGAGCAACAAAGGCCTTGCGACGCTGACCGTGGAGAATTCTTACCTCACCAAGGCCTTGGTTGCCAAGGAGAAACTGATGGAGGGCATGAAAGAAAAGAGCCATCGAAAGGAGGCTGAGTTCGAAGCTCTGATGTCGAGGTTAGACACCGTGGAGAAAGAAAATGCTTTCCTCAGGTATGAGTTTCGAGCCTTGGAGAAGGAACTCGATGTTAGAAGCGAAGAGATTGAGCGCTGCCGAGGTAATTTAGAAGCCGTCAGAAAGCAGAAAGTCGAGGCGGGCAAGAAGGTTAAGAAGTTGGAAGCTGAGTGCGCGAGATTACGAGATTTGAATCGTAAGAGGCTTTCGGGCCCTCATTACGAAATGACTTCGAGGAGAAAGGGTGGTAATAAAGGAGAGTTTTTGCTGGTGAGGGATATGGAGAAAGAGTGTGCAGTTTTGAGGGAGTGTTTGGGTAAGAAGGAAGAAGAAATTTCTTACCTTCGAATGCTTACGGAGAAGTTAGGTTCGATCAGGTCGAATAATTCATCAGCACGACGGGACGAAGCGATCTCTTCTTCATGTTCGCGGGATTACGATGCCATTATTTCGAAGAGCATCGAAGCTTCTGAGATGAGTTTAATGGACGATTTTCTGAGGATGGAGAGACTAGCGATCGTTGCAGTGGATGATCCTCCGAGCAAGACGGCGAAAGATCTTGTCCCCTTCAGACACGACGACAGCGAGGAGTACTTCGAACAAGAATCTAAACATGCTTGGCTCGAGGATGTAAGGAAACTGATCTTGAAGCAGCACGAAGTTTCGAAAACGAGCCTTGAACAACTTCTCGAAGATATTACGAAGGATTTAAACAGTGTTATAAACCACGAATCGTTTAATTTGCTCCCCATCAGTGGATACATCGCATGGAAATCTCCAGGATCGTCGCCGAGGTCGGGTTTGACCGAAAACCCTAACGATGAATTAGGCCCATCCGATCTGATTAAGTCTTCGCTTCTCAAAGTCGCGGAACTCGTCGATAAACTCGGGAAATCTCCGAAAGAAACTGAGCACAAGGCATACGCTTTTGCATGGAAAATCAGTGATCTGAGGACAAAGCTGCAAGAATTCGTTAGTTCGTGCAAGAATCTTTCGGGTGGGAAGGTCAAGCTCGAGAAAGTCATCGAGGACTTAACTTTGATCCTCGCATGGATCGTTAACAGCTCAACTTATTACGAAGATAATCATAATACGGTTAGAGATTTGTTCGCCAAGAACCTGGGAGAAAAATCGGGGCCTGGGACTGCGCTGGGGCTCGAATCCGTGCAGAAGCTCATGTTAGAAATGGAGAAGATGCATTCGATGGCTCGAGCCCAAATCGAATCCCTGAGAGATGAACTGAACTCTATGAAAGAATCGAAAAACCAATCCGAAAGATCACAAACTGAAGGGTTAGAGGCGATGATGGAAGAAATGAGACAGACGTACGAGGATCAAATCGAGGAGTTAAAGGTCGTAAACACAGAAATGGACACTCAGCTCACCGTGACAAAGTGCAAGCTTCATGAAGCTGTAAGAAAGTTGTCGACGGTCGAAGCCGAGCTGGACAACAAAAGCCATTGCTGCGAAGAGTTAAAAGGGACATGCGTTGATCTTCAACTGCAAATTGAAAGGTCTGATTTACTACTTCAAAACTTATATGTTTTTTTTATATTTATTCATTTCGATATGTTTTTTTCCCCGGGATTTACAGCCAACGGTTCAGCAATCAGAATACGGAGAACGATCGTAACGGCGGTGATCAAGAAGATCTGCTACAGACCGTAAGTTTTCCTCAGCTTTAGTTCAACATTAACATATACAAGTTTTCAAAAAAAGGTCTGCTTTCTTTCACAGTTTTAAGGTTATGTCATAGATTATAAGATTATCCATGGTGAGATTTTCAACAGGGGAAGAAGATAACGAAGGCGTCGGAGAAGCTAGCAGAGTGCGAAGAAGCCATGTTCAAGCTTGGAAACCACCTCAAATCGCTCGCCTCAGCGAAAGAACTGTCGGTCGTGGAAAGAGTTCTTAACATTACGGACGGTAATAATACGAAGAGGCTGCTTAATCCGAGGCCTTCTTTGCGCGATCGGATGCTGTCCGAAGATCATAATGACGTAACAGATCCAAATACGTATGCCAAGTCTCGGGCTTTGATCGTCGTCGGGAAGAAACAGAGTGGTGGATTTGGTTTTCTGAAGAAGCTGATCTTCAGAAGGAAGAAGAACAATTTCAAGAAATCATCGCTTTGGTGATGAAAATACTATCTTTTTTACAATGTATAAATATGTTTGTATGCTTGTGTGTGATATGAATTGATAACTAATAATTTTGTGAGACTCATTTGCCAATATGAATAAAGCTTGCATCTGTTTTTCATTGCTTTGACAAAAATAGGATCCACAGAATAGGAAAATTTAGTTCTTTCTTCAAATGTTTGAAGTAATATTTCACATGAACAATTACTCCACATTCATATTTCCATTCTCGTAATATATATATTTATATATATAATATAGAACTATTATGATATCTGAAGAGTGAAAGCAAAGAAATGTGAGGAAAGAGGTTTAAAGATTTGTGGGTTAGGTTGTGAGATCAATTCCCCCTCCTACAATTGTTTGAATAGTCCCCATGAAATTTATTTTTCATAACTATCGTTGTGGTCGTATTCATCTAACCCTAGTGATTAGTCTCACCACTGGAGTGTGTGACGCAATTAAACCTCCGCCAGATCTGTGCGGCGCAAATGCCCATGCCGGTATTTAGGGGCTAGCCATAGCAGATCGAGTGGGCAGAACCGTAAAATAAAAAAATAAAAAAAAAAAGCAAAGGAACGTTGAGGACGATGCAGTTGACTTGTAATAACTTAACTAAGAACCTCAATACTGCGGTTAATGCATGTGGCATATTGTAAAGCACGTGACATTACATATATATATAGGAATTTTATATATGATTCATGTCATATCAACGTGTTACGTCAACATCAGAGATAATATGACAGTAATCGACACCTTCTAGATGACATTAATCAACACAGACCACGATGGCACATCAGTGTCAGATATATCACTTAGATACCACATCAGCATCAGATGTAATGAGTAATAACATCTAGAAAGTGTCACTGTCACATCATCTCAGATGTTGATATGACACGTTAATATGACACAAATCAATGTCAAATCAACATGTGTCCACGCAAGTTGCTCACATAAGGTGAGCGCCGTAAAATTCTTCATATATACATATATATATATATATATATTATAATATATATAAACTCGATCAAGGGAGAAAATATCAATAAATACCCATTACTACATCACCTCTAAGCACTTGACCAATATCACAAACTAAAAAAAAAAAAAAAAAAAGCTCATTTTTTATTTTCTCTGCAAATGGAATCATCATCAGCTGATCATGCTCCTCGCCACATTACAGATTCCGACCAACAACCCCTAACCCCGACGGGCAGCATATTCTTACAGCCCGAGATAAACCTCACCATCAACGGCGCCCTCACCTTCGAAAATCCCATAAGCCTCGAAGCCTTCAGAGCGGAGGTCGAAAACTCCGCCATGCTCAAGCACCCGAGATTCTGCAGCCTCATGGTAACAGACCCTTCGAAAGGAGGTGGTAGCCACCGCTGGAAGAGAACAGAAGTCGACGTCGACCGCCACCTCATCGTCCACCACGACGAGCCCATGGGCAGCCTCGGACAGCGCTTGCAGCATGTCCAACGAAGACATCATCAATGACTACCTAGGAGAAGTGTCGTACTCGTCGTCCTTATACATGGACAAGCCCTTGTAGGAGATTCACGTCTTCATGGCCCATAAGGCAGTTATTTTTCGTGTGCATCACGCCCTTGGAGATGGCATCTCGTTGATGTTCCATGTTGCTGTCCAGTTGCAGGAGAGTGGACGATCCCGACCAGCCGCCGAGGATCTCCGGCGTAGGTCGGCAATAGTAATAACATAATTAGAGTTATGAAGCTTAAGCTTTTCTTACTAAATCCATGTGTGTATTTCCAACTGCATTATATAGGAGGGCAACGAAGAAAGACGACGAGGCGAGATGGGAGCGTTAAGACACTTGCTAAGGTCGTATTGTACACCTTTTTGCAGTTGTTGGAATAGTTTTGAGGGTATTCTGGGTAAATGACGAGAATACGGTATTGAGAGGAGGCGCCGGGGTGGAGCATTGACCGAGGCCGGTGGCAACGGCCAAGCTATCGATCGATCACATGAGGATCGTGAAGAACGCTGTCCGAGGATCCGTGATTTACATTTTATGTTTTCTTCTCCTTTTTCTCTCTTTTTCAAGCTTCTAATCGACATGTAAGCTCACAGTACGTCTTTCGTGCAGACGATAAACGACGTCTTTTTCGGAGTAGTATCAAGCGGGATATCGAGATACTTAGAGATTTCATCAGTTGAAAGTAAGAAATATACATAACTATAATAATAAAAAAATATCATATCTTTAATTCTATACAATACCATCAATACTGTTGATCTTTGTTACACTGAACTGAACTAACTCTCAGCTGTAAGAAGAGAAGGGCTTCAGATCACAGGGGCGGCTTTGTTCAACCCACGACCACAATCGGGATTAGAGGTGAGCCTCGGATTCGATTATACTTTTAGGTGGTGTGGTCATTGAACATGGTATCAGGGCTTAGACCTAGAAAGTTCATTAATACGAAACCTCTCGACCACCCATTTAAGAAAATTATACGTATGAGGTCATATAAGAAAGAAATCCGTCTAGACGTGAGAGAGCATATTCGAAATAAAATATATAAAACTCAAATCTGATATACTGCCTTCAGGCTCAATATTTTTAGGGCGGAATGGACACCATATTTCCTTTGCTATAAAATGACGCCTAATCTGTAGGAGATGTCAAAGCTGGAGTGGGGAAACAAAATCGGCATGCTTGTTTTACCCGTCAGTTACAACAAACACAGCACAACACATCCGCTCAATTACGTAAGGAAAGCGAAAGCAACGATCGACGAGCAAAAGATATCCTTGATGATCCCTCTTTGGTATTTATTTGGCAATCTCATAATAACACTTCTAGGGACTATGGTACATATTTTTTGTTTTCCCATATAACAAACCAAGCCTCAGGCAATGAACTGAGCTCCCTCTTGTTTTCCCCGATTTTGCAGCTCGCTAGCAAAATAAACTACCGAATCTTTAGCAACAAGACGTTCAGCATCACAAACGTAGTTGGGCCTCAAGAGAAGATCTCCCTAGCAGGAAACCTAGTAAAGCACATTCGGATGATACACAGCAGCCTACCTAAAGTAATAAAATCTCATTCAACATTACAATTGTATTTCCTTTGAAGGGTGTTCTTATTTGGCTGACTCTGAGGGAGTTTTCCTACAGGCATTAGCATTGTCAAAGTTGAGCTAAGATGGTGTGGCTGAGTTGCAAATCTCGATGGCTAAAGACATAATACCCAACCCTAGAGTCCTAGCTAGGTGCTTGGAAGACGCCTTGTTTCAAATGAAAGAAGCTGCCCGGGACAACAACTAAGATTCTCAAGAATTCTATAACCTAATAATTCTGCAATAGCCTGCTACATCGTGTTATTGTCGTATCATATCACAAAGTTTTCAGTGTATTCCCCAGACTTCGCTTCATGAAACTAGCAAACAACTGAGCTAGCCATCAAGGTCAGACACTGATCTAAGACTAAATTTCAAACAATTCAATCGATCTGGGAAACAAAGAAACACAAGGTTTATGTCCGAAACTCAACTCACTGCTATAAAGATCGCCTTACTGAGCAAAGGATGGATCTTTTGGCCAACTAGGACGAAATGCATTAGCTTTTAACCTATAACTACTCAAAGTAAGAATGGGCCTAACGAACCACCCATAACACAGCAATCAACAACAGAGTAACACAATCTCAAAACCACTACAATTATCATTCATGAAATCCATAGCACAAAATCTTAACCCACAGACATGAAAGATAATTATCAGATGATAAAAGTCGTAATGTAACATAGCATAAAGTTGGCCAGTTCGAAATAGAACATCAAACTTATAGAAAAAGCTGCATAACCAGAAAAGGGAAAAGGCGTCGACTTCTTTCCTCAACGGTAAGATTTCTGGAACCTCGCGCGAGCACCACGCCCACCAAACTTCTTAGGCTCGCAGCGCCTGGGATCCGCCACGAGCAGGGTCCTGTCGTAACCCCCGAGGATGTCCTTAATCTCCTTCTTCGACTGCTCGTCCACGTACTTCTGGTAAAAGGCCACGAGCGCCTTGGCGATCGACTGCCGAATGGCGTAAATCTGGGAGGTGTGACCGCCTCCATTGACGCGGATGCGCATGTCGACTCCGGCGAAGCGGTGTCGGCCGAGTAACAGCACGGGCTCGAAGACCTTGTAGCGCAGGATCTCCGGCTGAATGAGCTCGATCGGCACTCCGTTGATCTTGATCAGACCACGGCCGCGCTTGCAGTGGGTGACTGCGATGGCGGTCTTCTTGCGGCCGAAGCACTGGACGGATTCGACTTTAGTCGTAGCCATGATTGTTAGGGTTTTTCTCTCACAGCTCAGGATTCACCACAGTCGCTCACACCTATTCATTCGTATGCGAAATGAAGGTTCCCTAAATATATGATACGTCTAGGGTTTCAGTGGGGCTCTTTGGGCTATATACTTAGGGTTTTGACATTCAGGTTAATGGGCCTAAGCCCAAATTACTAAACTACTGTATTGGGCCTGTAAATGAGTCCAATAACTGCAGAATTATTTCAACACTTTCCTAGTCATAGATCGGATTAGGGGTGAGCAAATGCGGAACCGAAATTCGGATATACGAATTTTCAAATAGCTAAAAATAAAAACTGCATCCGCTCCGATTTCATTCGAATATCCGGTTTTCGGATATTCGATTTATTCGGATATTTAAAATCGGATATCTGCATCCAGTTTTTAAATTTAGAATTGAACTTTATTTTTCTATAATTGATTCTTATTTTTCAAAAAACGTAGCATATTTTTCTTATTTCTTACCCAATAAAACATATATATATGTCACCAATAAATTTATACACATAATAATTCACACCAAACACAAACGCAGTTAAAATATAGTAGTATTTTAAACGCACTCGATGCATGTGTTATCATATATATATGATTTTATAATTTAAGAATTATTTTTAATTTAAGCCTTTTAGTAGATAAAATTTTAATTCTAAATGTTTATTATTTTAAAAAAAAATTATTTGTGGAATATAATTGAAATAAATAAAAATACAAAGGGTAAAATTGTAGTTGGAAATAACATATCAAATTATTTGATTAGTGATTACTATAAGATACTAAGCGTTTATAAATAGGTTAGATATGATCCATGGTCGGATTTGAGCATGTGCATCCTGACCCATTGTACATAACCACAGAGTTTTAGGCCAATTTAAAAGGTCAGGACCACGTTTTTAGGCAAAAATTTTAATATGCTTTTATATGGGCCCTCATTTTCCTAAAAAACCACTGGGCCATCAAAATAAAAAAATGACCCTGATATGATCTAACAATTACAGCACACGATGACAATTAAAAATTCACATGATAGTTATCTCATTTTCCTTTCTTCTCTTTTCTTCATTTTCTTTCCTCTGATTTTTCTTTTTTTTTTCGATTCTCTATTCACGTTTTTGCAAACATAATATAAATTTTTCCTTTGGGCCACTTTTTTCTTGTTTTTTTTGGGTCATTATTTAATTTATTATATTTTTTACAATATAAACCGGATACCGAATATCCTAATTTTACGTTGGGCACTATCCGCATCCGATCCGGTTCATCTTAAAATAAAGCGGATCGGATACCCAATCCGGTTTTTCGGATTTCGAAAACCGGATATCGGATCGGAATCCGATTTTTGGATAAAGCGGTCGAGCTTCTCATGTCTCTTAATAGAAGTGAAGGATTCGATCCTACTTGAAATTCTTGCCTATGGAGTATGGGTGGATAGGGGGTTTCTCTGGTTGGAAATCGGGTCATCTCATAGTGGACGACGAGGATCATATTCGTCTCAAAATGAATGTTAAAATAGATAACCCGATAACCCACATAAGTTCCACATCGATTAATTACGGAGAGATTGACTAGCTTATAAGCTTTTGGACTACTCCAACTATCACCAACTATTTTTAGGATGGAACCCATTAAAACTTATGCGACAATCTCTCCCCATGTACGGGCATGTATGCGTAGGCCTGGTGACGAATTTTACACTCAACTTGTTCGGAGAGCCTGAAATACGGTGGCGTTGTGTCCTAATCGAAAAAAATCCTCTCAAATAATCAGTATCATTACTAGATTATCCCAATGGGGCTGACCCAGTAATTGAGGAGTTGTTAAATCCCCTTGATCACGGGTTCAAACATCATGAATGTCGATGTTTGTTGTGGCTTTATAGACGTTTTATACAGACCTTCGTCCCGCTGAAATTTGAATGGTCACTTAGTCGACAACGAAATATTCGTATTCAATTCAAACTAAACTTATTCGAACCGTGTGAAATATTATTGCGTTGTGTGTGATAGTTATATATATATATATATATACCATATATTAAGGGCCTTTACATCATAGTAATTGTCATGGTATGTCAATTTCAATTTCATTGATTAATACTAATTTACTCTTATTTTATTTATTTATTTAATTCAAATAACATTTTACCGTTCAAATTTTAAATTTATTATATTTATATCCTTACAAATCAATTTAATATTTTTATATACCTAAAAACAATATATGATTAAATTTTAAATTATAATTTCATCAATTAAATATTTTAAATATTTATAAACTAATTATATATTTATATATTATATATATAAGTCATCCCCACATTGATATATGTAATAACCGTTTACTGCATTTTCCCAATTTTTATTTTTTTTTCAAAGATAAGTACGTTCTTATATTTGTATCCTATTATTAAGTATACGGTCGGAAGTCTATCAATTCAATTTGCCCTTATCTAGCACATACATTATTACATTAGCCTCTCCAATATCCATTGGAACGCCATAGTCACAAAGTGTCATGAAGCATTGAAGATAAATTACGTGTATGTATTTATTGACATCTTTTTATTTATTTATTATTTTATTACCTTTATATGTATATTCAAGGGAAGAATAGACTAGGAACGCCTCTTACTCTCCACCTACTGTTCATTCACCGCAACCGTCAGAGAAAAAGAGAAGAATATTAGTACAAAAAAAAATAATATTACCCTTTCGCAGGTCGATCATCGATTTAGAGGTTTTATTTCAGGCCCATGTGATGATACTATGTTTTAATTAAATTTTTTCCCCCAGATATCTGATGTTGCTTAGCTGAATTAGTTTTGCTTTTTTCAGTTTTTTTTTTTTTTTGGTTTTTTCAGATTATCACTGCATAGATTTTCTTGGGAGCCGCCTGAGATTGAGATCGGAAATCGTATAGATCTTCAGTCTAAGAGGTCCAAGCTTTTTTTTTTTTTGACCTTTTCTGTATTGATCTCTAATCATTATTATGTTGGCCCATTTTGTGAAAGTGTTGAATTTCTGTTTTTCATGTCTGATTTTCTGCTATTTGTCATGAATTTGATTCATACGAGTTTCAAGAGTATAAAGATTTTAGCTTTGTGCTGTGTCTTTCTTTAAGGAAGAAAACTCTTTGGTCAAAATAGACTTGTTTTGGGTAATGATGTTTACAAAAGTTTCAATCTTTATTCGTTCTGAAATCCGTCGATTCTCCGATGTAATTGCTTTGTCTTCCATATTCTATTTCACTGTTTTTCTTTCAAGGACCCTTTGTTGAACCTCAAGGTTATTCAGTTCCTTGATGAGAAGGTAGCTTATGTGTGAGTTGTTTTATTTCCAATGGCGTCAATTCTTTTTTTTTTTCCTTTTTTTTTTTTTGCAGTGTATATTCAAGATCTTCAGCTTATCATTTCACCGTTAGTTGCGATATATTCCGCCTTGATTCTGCGTATTAAGTTGCAGATATGCAACGCCCGAGAAGTGGGCTCGACCTATTTCCCGAGACAATCGACCTGAACCAAGGATCTGTTCCAAATAGCGCCTCAAATGCAGATACTATTCATCCCCCTTCTTGGCGTGAGAACACTATCAATCAAATGGAAACTCAGCTTCCTACTTACATGCGTATGACCAATGGCGATCCAAGTGTTAATCCCGTCATTACAGCTACTAATGACTCCGCCCCGAGTTATGGCGGGTGGGACCGTGGGGAATCCAGTTCGGGTGGGTTCAACCTACAAGACGAATCTTGTAATGAAGTCTCAAAATCAAGACTTGGGTGGTCCTCATCTTCGTCGTCAGAAAGTTGGTTCTTCGAACCAGTTAATATTAGTGCCAACGGCACTGTAAGACCACAGAGCTCTCAAAGCTATTATGGCGCTAACCATGGCTCTTTAAACATAAACCGAGACCATGGGCATGTAAGGGAAGGTGAGGGCAGCCAAAGGCACGTTCTTGGAGCTGTGTTGCCTCATAACATCTATAAATCTGGCCATCACGAAATCGAACAGCTTCCTAGTTTTTATAATCCATCTTCTTCAAGTAATATGGGGAACTGTAATAATCTCGTGGAAAATAGTGCTGCTGCTTGGGGCGGTTCTTCTTGCAAAAGAAAAGCTGCGGAAGGGACTTCAGGGAGTTCGAGTAATATGGGGAACCATGGTAAGAACGTGATGCAACATCATGGTGCTAGCTGTTGCAATAACAATCCTGGAAATTCGATTATATCCTCGGGCCTTTTAAACCCTCCTACGATGAATCAGTCAGAACCGCAAAATACAAGCGCCATGTTTGGCGTTATACTGCCCCCTGGCCGAAATTCCAGCTCAAGATCCAATCTTGGACAACAGACAGTTCCGCACGATGCAACTGTGAGTTCTTCTTACAGGATTTTCGGGGTTAACCGTGATTTATCTCGACCTGTTTCGACTGCACTTACAATCGATCCAAACGGCTCCTTAAGCCAGGCTAGTTCGACAAATGTAACAGCACATTCATCTTCGTCTCCATGGAATGATTCTTTAACCTCACAACATGGTGGTAGTTCGTCAAGATCTCATCTCTTTGAGGAGGCAAATCACTTACGAAGCTCCCGAGGAAACAGCCTTCACTGCCCGACGAATGCTTCTGAAGCGGAGGCACGAAACAGTGTTCTAACGGATCAAATCGATTGGAGCTTTGCGCCCGAGACATCTTCGTCTAGAAACCGCCCTTATGGTTCTCGCAGTGGGTCGAGCTCTAATGATGTAAGGGCCTCCACTTCTTCTTGGTTGCCGCATCACTATCACTATCACCACCATCATCATCATCAAACATCGCAGAATCACCATCAGAGATTTTCTGAAGCTGCTCCTTGGGTACAATATCCTCGCATCGAATCAGAAGCTGGTAATAATAACAGTGGTAATAGTAATAACAGGAGAAGTCACTTTGGGTATATCCCTTCTTCGGTCTCGTCTTCTTCGAATGAGGCGGGTTCGAGCAGTCGTGCTCGGCGTCAGTTAGATCAAAGGTCAGCAGCAGCTTTGCTAATGGATATTTCTGGCGATGATGTCAATGGCTGGCATTCTATCACTGCTGTTGAGGAAAGACATAGGCTGGTAATGGGAATTCCATCTCTATTGCTTACTTTTCGGTATATTTATGGAGAGATTTATTTCTATTTCTTTCATGGACTTGAATTATATGCGTTATTTTACCATGCCCGAGAGGGTTTTTTCTCGTCATAAAAAGGTGGCATGTCTAATAAAATGAGATGTAGCATTCTGATCATTGATAAAAACTCCCTAGAAATATTATGGTAAAAGTGGTATTTTGTAGACATCAATGAATGTCCATTGATGTTACGATTTTAAGCTTGTCTGAAGTATTTGGGATTATTATTTTTAGAGTGAACGGCGAATTTAGTGCGTTTACTATACAAAAGTCTAACTATTGGTGCTAAAACTTTTAAATGCGCCGTTTTAGTTCCTGGATTTTGCAAAAAACGTTCCTTTTTTGTTCTTTTACCGGTTGTTTAGGTCAGAAGAACCCAAGAAGAATGGTTTTCCAAACATCATAAACTAAAACGGCGCATTTAAAAGTTTGAGCACCAATAGTGAGACCTTTGTATAATATAAGCACCAAAATTCGCCGTTCACTCTTATTTTTATTACTATCACTAACGGAAAAAAAAATCTAGATTTGTCGTAATCAAGAGTACATTTTTTTTTTTTTAACTCTCGACATGCTTTTATGAACAGATTCGGCAGGTGTTGAACGCCATGAGGAGAGGAGTTCATCTACAGGCAGAGGTATTTTTTTGGATCTTTGTAATTAACCAGACATATATGTATAATAACTGCCTTGTCTCATTATTTCATGCAATAATCTTGTACATAAGCACTTCATAATGATTTTTTCCACATTTTTCTTAAGCGGGATTATCATTTTCTTCGTCAGGATTATATGGTTTTCGACCCTTACATGGATGAATTCGCCGAGCTGCACGACAGGCACAGAGACATGAGGCTCGACGTCGACAATATGTCGTATGAGGTAATAAAAAATCCATCAACACTGCCTCCTACTATTCGAACGTCTCTTTCCAAGTACAAACGAAAATAAGAGAAACTCTTCGACCGAAAAAATAGGAATTACTGGCCTTGGAGGAGACAATAGGAAACGTGAGTACTGGACTAACCGAGGAAAAAATAACCGCCTCCATAAAACAGAGGAAGCACAACAACTCAATGGAATCAATGCAAAACTCCGAGCCATGTTGCATCTGCCAGGTTAAACCCATTTTCTATATGATAATCCTACGATATTATTTTCTTGTTCGGTGGTTGATAATCCCATCTTACAACCTTTTTTTTTTCTTCTTTTGTTAGGAGGAATATGTAGCGGGGGATGCCATCGGAGTATTGGATTGCTCGCATGAGTTCCACACGGGCTGCATCAGACAGTGGCTGACGCAGAAGAATCTGTGTCCCATCTGTAAAACGACGGCCTTGGAGACTTGAAAATTTATACGTTCTTGACGGCGGAAGTGTCGTTCGTGCCCTTACTCCCCAACCCTTTTATCGTATCTTTCTTTTTTCTTTTCGGGTTTGTTGTTGCTATAATTTTAAGAACTGTTAATCTCTAGGATAATAATGTATTCATGCTATATGATGATACCATCTGTATTGGAAATTCTATATATACCATCTGTGGTTTTTGAAAGATGTTTCATATTCTTTTTGCCTGCTAAATCATGTTCTTGCTATTTATTACATTCTTAAAAACACCATATACATAGTACTCTGGCTTACGATCGCATGGTCGATCACGCCATCGTCCCAAAGCCTAGCAGTCGAATAATATGCACTGCCATCGTCCCGATCATACGCTTCCACAACTTTCGACTTGAACTTCTCCTTATTCTCCCGATCATATGCGCAGTCGAACTACCGCCGCCAGCCATATGAAGATTATTAACAACATTCCTTCCTATTGCAAGTCCTTTTCTGTAGCATGCTGAAAGCAAAGCCGGGAATAAAAGGAGTTGGGAATTGACCGACAAGAAGCCAATGAGGGAATTCATCGTGCCAAGTTTCATTTTGTCTTTAATTAGATCATCTCCAATCGAACCCAAAAAACTCATAAAATGGAGTAAAAATGTTCCAATTATACCTAAACGCATACTCAAAATGCGGTTTTTTTGTCCTCTCTCTCTTCTGATTGAAACCGAATATTTGCGTTTGAACGCAAATAATGGATTTGAAGTTTGAAAAATTGCAATACATATCCTTTTATTTAATTTGAACTATTAAAGCACCACTCTAATTTTTTTAATATCATATTATATATTATATATATATTATTTATAAGTAACATAATAGTTAAATATTATTTTGAACAAAACTATAGAAGTTAAAAAATATAACAAAATATTCACATTAAATATTTTTTTCCTTATGTTAGTGTAATTTCCATATTTTTAATTATTTTTTATGTTTTTTATCTGTACAAATTATAATTTTATTATTAATTTTAATAAATATTTTCTCAATTGATTTTGAAATAATATTGTAGTCAACTTTGTGAAGTTACTAAAATATGTGGAAAGTACTGAAAAGTTGTAAAAGTTGGTGTGAAAGACAATATCCCGATAATATTCTTCTGAATTTGGAGAAGAACTAGTATTTGAGACGAATACTGCATTTTGAGTCTGAAAATGAATTTTTCAATTGGAGATGGTCTTATACTAATCGACGATTAAGTATAATGGAAGTGAACAATTTGTAAGTTAAACAAATTTTGGAGTACTTCTAAGCCCAATTCTACGCTGCACTCAATGACCCGACCTGTTCGAGATTCCTAACCATGGCGTTTATGTTTATATCCATCCATGGCGCAAACACACAGTTGACCATTCGTTTAGATATGAAATATAATCTTCCGAAATGCAGAATGAGCCCCCTTATTAGCATAACGATGATGTTCTTAGTACACGGCAAAAACGCGTCGAAAACCTACTGCTGATATAAACTTGTCTAAAACTACGCAATGTAAGTAGAAAATAATACGAAGCACATGACAGATACGTTTCAGGTACACATCACTGAGATAGACATAAACATCGCGGATATGCACGTAGAATGTGGGAGTGGCATCATCAAGAATACTGACAAGCACTATACTCTTTGTCATCTATATATAGATGCGTCCTAAAATCTGCAGAGCGATGGATATTATCCGTCATATTTAGTTAGGCAAAGGGGCTTTCGCAGGGTGTAATAGTTCTACCACGGTCCTGTTAGCGTCCTTCGCAGGCATCTTCGTTTAGCTCCGAGGGGCTTATCATTCTCCGACGTCTATAGACCAAAAGAGTTGATTCATGTAAGAGAAATTGGAACATATTTTTGTGTGAATAGAAAGCCATTGTAAGGAATAATAAAGCATATCATCTACAGGTTAGTGAAAGGTTTGAGGTACCTCATTTTGCTGCATCTTCATGAGTTCTTCCTGCACGAAAATAAAGATCGTGAACTTTTTCAGGCTCTGTCGACATTAAGGTAATAAATTGTCAAATCTTGAATATGAAATATCTATACCTGTTTCTTCCTCAGTTCCTGGTTTATTTCTTTGAGCTTCGCTACTTCTGCTTCCAATTCCAGCGTATAGGCCTACACGTCCCAATGGAACGAAATATGTTATTCGTTGGGTCAAACAGATATGGACTACATTATAAAATATGTAACTGAAATATACAATGACCGAAAAGTAACCACGGAAAAGGAACTCTATGCAATATATTACATTTAGCTGAGTTCATGATTCGGAGACGATAAAAAAAAAAAAAAAAAAAGCATTGTACAAACTTTAGGATATGTTCATTTATGGTATTTAAGCTTTCTACAATGCAAGGGGCATTCAGGTATTCTGTCCAGATGTAAGAGAGGGAAAACATTAGACAGAAAAGCTAAAAACATGTCTTTAAGAACACTAGAAGAAGCAGGTGGAGACGTCAAACATGCATCTCGATTGCTGCTGTCACGCTGTATACTTCAAACTTGAATAAGTATATTTCATGACAATTCACATCATTACATCATCACCATATCAACGAAATATTACCTGTTTTCTAGCTCGTGACCTAGCTGCAGATTCCCTGTTTTTAATCATTCTCCTCCGCCTTCGCTCAGCTACTTTCTCCAAAGAAGCAGACGACCTCCTTCCTCGTCCAACTTCGCCAATGTTATAAGGCGAAGGAGATTCAGATGCTGTATCTGTATTACTCTTCCCATTCACGTCGGAGTAAAGATTATTCGCAGGTGATACTACACCATTCTGCACCACACTTGTGGCCATTACTCCACTTTGGACCATGCCATTGCTCATAGCACTCATTATTTCAAAGACTGGGCCATTTGATCCCGGGCTAGGCTGTTGAGCAATGCTTCCAACTTGATTAGGTGATGAAAAACCCATGGTTGTTTGCTTCGGAAACAGAGGCTGTAACAGATGCTGAGGCTGCTGAATATGATTCTGAGGAGATCTTACCAAGCTTGTATTAAGGTCATTTAAGTTAGTCCCTAAGGTGGACGCATTAGCAACGATATTAGTTTGCAGATTTCCCAGCACACCATGACTCATCATTGATTGCTGAAATCCCATAGTTTCCGGAGCAGTATTGTTGGCATTCATCTGAGGAAAACCACCGAATGTTCCCATGCTATTTGGTGTTATGGAGGGCTGTGTCTCTTCTCTTACCACACCTGCTCTTGCAAGAAACTCTTCGAGCGTTATCTCACCTAAAGTGGGTTCTCTCCCCAAATTTGAACCCACACCGCTTTCTTTAGCGTCAACCGTGTCTTTGAAAACGTCTCTCCAAACTTCATCAACAGTTTTCTGGCTAAGTGTTCGTGGCAGTGTTAGAGAACCCTGCCTCTGCAAATTGCTTCCAGAAGCAATCCCATTGGCTCCAACTGTAGGGGACAAAGTTTGGTTCTCTTCAGCTGACCAAATGCTCTTTAAGAGATCCTCCATGTTCATAGATCCAAAGTCCTTCCCAGATCCACCCAAGGAGCTCTGAAACTCGTCAAAGGTCAATGAATATATCGAAGATTGTCGAGCCAATGATTCATTTCCAGCTGGCCTTCCGCCATTATTGTCGTTTTGCGCTGTGAAGTTTAGGTAAGAACCCATTGTTGCAGATGATTGTAGTATAGCTGCCAGAGTTCATACAAAGCGTCAACTATTAATGCAAATCGTTTTAATGCACATACAATTCTTCCTATTCAGGAATGTGGAAAAAGCACAGAAAGCAAGCTTTTTGTTCTTCACTCCTACAGAAAATGAAGTCATCTTTCATAAAAAAAAGCATTTAAATATTAACTAACGACTGCCAAAGGGCATCCATGCTTAGCTTCAAAGAACTGCCCAAACTTATCCTTCACTTGAAACCTCACAAAGACCTCTTATTGATCAGCACACAAACACCATTGCTACGCATGCCCTCCATATCTCATTTCATTCACTAGACTTGCGTTTTTCTTCTATTTTAGATCGAAAGATAAAAAAAAAGACCAATTATGGCTTCAAAAACCCATGAAACAGCACTCATACATGAATGTGCTTTCAATCTCGAAAATCCAATATATTATCTTCTTCGCAATCATTACAGCAGTTCCTTCTGCTTTGCCTCTGCCCCGTCATCATTTCGTCAGACCTCATTGTCCATAAAAAAAAAAGGTTTACAGACGACGACAAATACGAGAAAGATAAAAGGAAATTCTGGACAAAAAATGAAAACCCAACGCTTCAATTCTTGAATCGGACAACCCACAATTTCAATCTTCATCAAATCTTCACAGAAGCTAAACCCATTTGAAACCACTACAGCTAATAATGAATCGAACAAATCTTCATCAATTTAAGATCACTCTCAAAACACTGAACGCATCTCAGCCTCGTAATTACTCCAGCAGCTACCGAATTACGAAACGTAAAACGAACCAAAAAATCACATAACAAAAAAAAAAAACCAAAAACAAAGAGAGGAGAAAATCAACTAAATTTTTTAGTGAAGTAGAAATTGTGAGAGACAAAAGTACCCTTGCTTGGAGGAATCGAAATCGTGTCGTTTTTCCTTCGCCTTCGCCGGATGGATGATTGGTGGTATCGACAAGTGTCTTCTGTACCTTACGCCTTCATTTAAAACACTTTTCTCTCTCTCTCTCTCTCTCTCTCTCTCTCCCCTTTTTTTTTTTTTTTTTTTTAGAAATATAATATAATATTATTATCGTGTAATATTTTTATTGCAGTGCGGTCTATAATTGAGCAACTTGGACCAATGAGAATGGCAGATTTGCTTTCTGAAATGACGCGTCAGCCAATAGAACGGAGCAACGTGAGATGATCTCCTCCGTTGGATCGACTGCGATGATCGCGAGGAATAATAGTCTGCATCGGCGTGCACTGTAAGCAACAATAATAGTCACAGTAGTCCCACGTTCTCCGCGTACTTTTGTTTAACTGTATATGGAAAAATGGACAAGAAAGGAAAAACTAAAGTGGGCTTCTACAATTGGGCCAGGCCTTAAAACTTAGGCCCACGCTTGTTTTCTGAGTTAGTTACGCAGCCCATATATAGTCCATTATTTATTCTAGGTAACTAAAATCAATACATGGAAATATGATTTTTATATGTAAATAAATAGCTATATGTAAAAAAGGTAAATTAAATTTGCTTGTAAAAGCTAAATTTTCTGCTTCATCCGGCCAGCTAATACAAAGATCGCCTAACGGTCCTCACCTTAAACACAAAATTTCCAAGATTTTTGTTGAGTTATATTATGTTGTATCGAATGTCAACGGAGATGCAAAACTGATTTTTAGTGTCGATTACTCGATGCTATCATTAGATGCTATGTCCTTAAAATGATATTATTCCTATCACAATGCTTACAGAATACAACAATCGTGTCCCAAGATACAACAATCAGTCGTCTCGTAATAAGAACACTCCAAATTATGATATCAACTAACTTACTCAAAGTATTTCGGACTCTCAGACGAGTTCGAATATGAAACCTACTTAATATATTTCAGGATGAGAGAAAAAAAGTGCCAAAAGGATTCCTACGATGATTAGGAGAGAATGAGATTCGAGTTATAGGAAATGTGCAAATGAGCTTTTCCTATTTATTGAGGGACTGGAACCTGCTAGAGAGTTATATCTGTTTAAGATTGGTCACAATACTTTAGCTTTCAGACATATCTTTTGGCTTAAGATGTACTCTTTGCAAGGATACTTATTTTTTTTCATAAGAATTATAATCATTTAACTAAATAAAAATTAATTTCTATTTTTACTATAATTTCCTACACTTATTCTTCCAACGATAATTATTTTGTACCTTCTCCACCCAGTGGGACACACGCTTGATCATCGTTAATTGTCATTGACCTGATCCCAACAGAGAAAATCTGCTTGTTCCATCCGAACAAGAATCATTACAAGGGTCGGAAATACTATTCATACCAATTGTTGGAAATAAAATTTCCCTACTTCATATTAAGTCATGCGAGGTTCAATCTATACACAATTGGTAACAGAAAGTAGTTGACAAAAGTATATTATATAAAAAAATTAACCATTTTCAAATTCGTTGCATTACATTACATGTATTATATATGCCCTTTACGTATATAACCAAACCAATTATCAAAGTCAACTTAGTATAGAAGAGAGAAGGACCAACTCAACATCATTGAATGCAATTTTTTTAAAAAAAAAAATCTTTGATCGATGATTTACATATCCTACCTATAAAGATGGATGGGACCATATATATCATTATGATATTTCATTTGTAGTAATTAATTGATAGATAATATCTAACATCTTATCTTTAAGGTTGGTTGTTGCGACTCATGACATCACAGAATAAATGAAAAATATCTTGCTCGCAGTTCCATTAAAATCTCTTGCATGTATATGGAATCCATTGACTTTTGTTTCTTCATATAATATTAAAATATTATAATAGATATTTGTTTAAAATATAAAATGTAATATAAGACACAAAACGTTATCCAACGATCCGTCTCTATCGAATATTATATACTAAAGAAAATAAAATATCGCAGAGCGTGAAGTTAACGCGCGCGTGGGTTCATGGGCACGAAAAATATCTGGGCGAGGTTTACGAAACCTCAATCCGACGTGGCACACATCAGCTTTCACAGACGCGTGTAAAAAGCGCCTCCCATGTGGAGCCTTCCTTCTCCTTCATCGCGCCTCTCTTCTCTCTCTCTCTCTCTCTCTCTCTCCTAAAGAGGATTTTTCTCTAGCGAAGGGTTTTCAGATTTCCTTTGACCATATTCTAGGTGTTTTTGTCCCTCCTTAAAGCTGAAATTAGAGACGTTAACTGGGGATGGAAGGAGATACGAGTCTGGAGAATACTGATCGGCGCGGCGTGTTGAATCGGTCGTCCTCAGATGTGTCAGCTCTGACTGCCGTAAATGTAAAACAGGTATTATAGTAATGTTGCGATTTTAAAGTTCGCCATGTGTAATTTGTGCTGTGAATATGTTTGTCTGGTTAAAGGTTGCGATGTGCTTTTTGAGGTTGTATATCGTTTTTCTTTTGTTGGACATGCGATCTTGCGGTTTGGTTGTCTGATTTCGGGATCTTTTGTGGTCATTGCTTATATCCAGGGAGTGGATTCGGCTTTGTAGTCTTTTTTTTAATTGGGATTTCGTTCTCCTTGCTTGATTTGTAAATTTTGAAAGTGCATTTATCATAGTGGAGGGAATCTTACCAACAAAATGTTGCTAAACTCAGCTCAACTGAAAATTGAGGGTCTGAATTGTGAATACGTGTTGACTCTTTTGATAGCTTTCTCGGTATTCGGACAGTAATATTTTTGAAACATGTCGCTAACTAGTAACGACAATGAATCTTAATGAAATGTAGGTTTTTATGTCAGTTTTTTACAATCTATAGAACTTTTTATCTAACGTGGAATCGTTAGAGGAATTTGCTACTGCTGTGTGTATTTAGTAAAAGTTTTGTGTGATATTGTTGCAAGCTCATTGCATTGGTACAACTAACATGGAGTATGAATGATGACTTAGAGGACACAATATCGTTGTTATAGTAGTCATCAGCAATTCAATTTTGTTCAGTGTGATAAACTTACATTGCGCTTTGCTGCGTATAAGAAGTAACTCCACCAATTATGTTTGCTGATAGACCTTTCTCAGAATTGTATCTCTTGCATACAAAAACACATCCCTTCTTTGATTCAAAGGACGAGAGATATTTGTCATTGGCACATTAAATAATATTTGGATGGCATTGATATCACCGAGGACTATTGTACGTTCTCTTACACCGGGACAGTGGCATCTCATTTACTAAGAATTTGAAGAATCTGGCAGTTTTATTTCTATCATTACGGATTTTCCAGACTCCCAATTGTTAAAGAATGATTTTCAATAATGTTCTGCATCACATTGAATGATATTACTTTTTTGTATGCTATATTTCTTCACACGCCTCATTTGTGCAGGGCGACAACAAAGTATGGACAGATGCGAAGCACATCTTGTATCTTAATCGCCTCGAAATGTCATTTGTTACACAACTGAACCAATCCAAGGAATTGCCCATAAGATCTTCAGATCAGGGCCAGAGAAGCGTTGATACTTGTCAAGACGTCTTTGCAGATATTAATAATGACTCAGATCAGGTCATACGAACTCACATGTTTACTTTTTGTAAATAACTTTATAATTGAAATCCAACCCAAGAATCTAAAGTGTGAAATTCATTTCGCATGCTGTTTTATTTCAGTTCACTGTCTTGCGAAATGGCTGTTGGCTGAAGATTAAGTATCAAAAGAATGGTCTTTTTTCTCGTACTTCGGCTTATTCGGTCACTCGTTGTAATAAGAGTACCACGGTGGTCAGTTTCAAATCTAGGGATGTTCAGACCCCTTCGTTGGCTGGTTTGCACAAGTTGAAAAGGTTTTGCGAAACAGAGCAACGCGAGAAAGAGACTGCACCGCATGCATTGTCGAAAATTTCCTCCATTAGTGATGATTCTGTTCTATGGACTAAAGGTAATCCTATCATCATCCTTGTATGTGATTGGATTCTTTTTTATTTGAATACCTTGGAGATGCAAACTGGGTTGCATGAGATTCTTTCATCTGCTATTGTCAATATTCATATCTTTTCTGATTGGTAGTTTATCTCGAAAACATACTACCAACAAGGTTAACTATGCTTAAGAACACTTTATCTTAGCCTACATACTTAGTAGCACGTCATGATTCTTCTTTATATATATCTCCCTGTAAATCAAATAAATAACGAATGGAATGCTACTGCAGAGGGCACTGGGCAAAATTTTCAGGATGATGATAGTCTTGATAGAACAATTATCGACTTTCCAGCGAAAAGACTTAGGACCGCTTCAGCAGAGACTCAAGATCATCATGTAACATTACTTTCAACTTTGTCGTTTCATCTGTATGTTGATATATATATTAGATCAATTTAGGCTAACATCTTGTTCTTTCTTCAGGTTGTTCCTTCCAGGAAATCTTCCGGGACAGAGACTAACTGATCGAAACAACGATTTTGTACGTCCCTTTTTTAACTTCATAAGCTATTTTCAATTTTTGGGTTTCGCCTAAAATATCCTACTGCCGTCCGTGCTGAATGAAGTAGATGGATGTCGTTCTGAGAAAGTGATGTGCTAGGAAGTTTTGCCTTGCTAAATTTTGATCCACAATTGATATATAATTACTGTTTGTGGGATGTGGTGATAATGTTGTTTATTTCAATCTTTGTTAATTCGTATTACTTGTCAGGCATGAAAGAATAAACCAAAGGAAACGGTTACCATCTGCTATGCATGCTACTAAATCTGAGTTTCATTACAGAGTATAGTATAGTATCACTTTGCCACGTCGGTTAGTTAGGTAAATGATGAAGTAGCAGCTGAATCTGATGTCAACAAAGCGAGTAATAGTTTTAAAAAAGGGAGAAAATCCAAAATGGTTACCGATGTTTATTCCATGAACCAATTTAGTCCCTAATATTTTGCGTGGACTAATTTAGTCCCTGATGTTCTTGAAAATGGATCAAATTGGTCCCTCCGTTAGTATGTCCGTTAATTTGGATGGAAAGGGACATGTGTCTAGGGGTGTTCATTGGACGGTTCGGTCCGGTTTTTTCAAATTTCGGTTCGGTTTTTCGGTTTTCGGTTTTACAGATGCCTAATCCGATATCCGAACCATTTTAATTTGGTTCGGTTCGGTTTTTTACACTTCGGTTCGGTTTTTTTCGGTTCGGTTTTTCGGTTAACCGTTAAAGGTTTTAATTCATATGTGTGTATATATTATATATACATATATATAGGAATTAACTCTTATAACATATATATATATTATAATTGCATTACATATATATATATATATGAATTAAATAATATTGATATGATAATTGCATTAGTTATATGTGCGTAATTCGTGTATACCTTTTATAACATCTATATATATATATATATGAATTAAATGTTATAACATAGTGCGTTATTAAATAAACATTGTACTTTTAATTATTTTTTATGAAAAATATAATTATTTTGTTGGACTTTATTATCACTATAACTATTAATCACTTTCATAAACTACAATATTTTAAACTTGTCTAATATAAATTATATATAATTAAATATATTTCGGTTTTTCGGTTATTTCGGTTATTTTTTCTGAAATCCGAAAACCGAACCGAAAAACCGAAATTTTCTAAATACAAAACCAAAACCGGCCGAAAAACCGAATTAACCGAACCGAAAAAATCGAAAATTTCGGTTCGACCGGTTTTTTCGGTTTTATCCGAAATTTGAACACCCCTACATATGTCGACATGTGATTCGTCAGAATTAAAAATAATACAATTAACATAAAAAAGGATAAAAAAGAAAAAGAAAAATATAATAAATAAAAATAAAATAAAAGATTAAAAATAAAGAACAAATAAAAATATAGTAAAAAATAATCAATAAAATAAAAATAAATAAAAAATAAAGAGAGTGAATAAAAATATAAAAAATAGATAATAATAATAAATATATAAAAAATATAAATAAATATAAATAAAAAATATATTTATTTTTTTGTTTTATTTATTTATACAAAAATTTCAAAAAAAAATTAAAAAAAAAGTAAAAAATACCACTGGAAGTTTACTGAAAATCCTCATCCCCGTCCCTGCCAAGTTAATGGGGACGAAATCATCCCCGTCCCTAATTACGTATCGACACGTTTTTCACTCTTTTTTTTAAATTTTTTATAATTAAATAAAACAAAATAAATAAATATAATTTTTATTTATTTATATTATTATTATCTATTTTTTTATATTTTTTATTCACTTCTCTTTATTTTTTATTTTTTATTTTTATTTTCTTTATTATTTTTTACTATATTTTTATTTGTTCTTTATTTTTAATCTTTTATTTTATTTTAATTTATTGTATTTTTCTTTTTCCCTTTTATCCTTTTTATGTTAATTTATTTTTTTTAATTCTGACGAATCACGTGTCGATACGTGTCATTTTCCATTCAAATTAGCGGACATACTAACGGATGGACCAATTTGGTTCATTTTCAAGAACATCAGGGACTAAATTGATCCACGCAAAACATTAGGGACTAAATTGTTTCATGGGATAAACATCGGGGACCATTTAAGGTTTTCTCCCTTTTAAAAAATAAACAATATATGATGCTAATGATGAGAGAATAAAAACAGCCATTATGTAAGCCAAAGGGACAAGCCACAACATGCTTTATTAGAGTTTGAAAAAAAAAATGAATAAATAAATAAACTAAGACTTGTTTTAATGTGTACAACTTGAGGAGGAGATTTATATATGTGTCTTTGACATGATAAAATAATATGAGGCGGCGGTTCGATGTTGTTATGTTTGGCTCTTCTCTTGCCCCTTCACTTTCTGCTGAGACCTGACCAGTCCACAGTTTATTCTATCATCATCTCCAAGTTTATTACTTATTGTTTTTCATCTTATTACAACAACATTGATTTTCTATTCTTATCTTTTTCCTTAATTACGACGTACGTGTTTTCTCAATTAAAAAAAAAAAAGAGAAAAATATTTTGCCTAACATACCAAAATCATGTCTATAATTAAACTATAGACACATTATTGGGAAGCTCCACCCAGATTATGAGGATTACTCCCACTTATGGAATTGGGATTTTTAATTTTGGAGTTTGAAATCTATCAGACTAAACTTTTAAGAAATGTTCAATCAATTATAAAATTATCTAAATGTTAAAAAACTGCAATGCTTTCCAATCCACAACACATATTATAAATCCATGTGGCGTTATGCTCTACCATACTTGATATAAAAGAATAAACAAAAACAAAAATGGAGAGAAAGGCTCGGCCAGGATTATATATATAATTCGCAAATATAATTTTATAATTCAAAGACGTAATTGGTGTGTTTATGTAGTGTTGGTCCATTCATTTCTTATGAATTAAAAGTATATGTATATATATATATATATATATGAAAAAGGGAAGTAACTCTGTAATACTTCCAAGAGACTCATGCAAACTAAGCCAATTCTAAACCAATACTTATCAACTTCTCTCATCACTTCCTTGGCTCCCTCCAAGCGTCATCCACCGCCACAATCGTTCCCAACCCCATCGTTATGTTTCAGTTTAAATATATTATTATTCTTGTACACCTGATGAGACGACGTTTTAATGACATGTGTAAATTAAGATAAAAGTGACAAATTTAATGAATTAAGTATTAAAATTAAAGTAATTTAAGAATACTGAAATTAAGAATGCCAATTTTAATCTTGTAAATATAAAAGTAAAGCAGTAGTTAAACCTAAAAATCTAATTTTAGTCCAAAATTTATACAAGTGATCTGATGCCGATATTTTGGACTAAAATTGTCACTCTTAACTCAACTGTCATAAATTTGTTCTAATTTTGATACTTACATGACTAAAATTGGTATGTCTTAAAACGCCACCGCAAATATACATTACTATTTAATCATTATATTTTTTTATGTAAATAATATAATAATATATCAAATTCAAATTGTGTACACTTTTAATATATAAAAAATTCAAATTTGATGGGAGAGTAAGTAAACTTCTAAAGCATATTCATCGATTTCACATGGCGTAGCCTCCCAAGAAAACCTCTCAACACTATTAAACAAATGACCAAGCAACCAAAATGAGGAAGAAAAGTGACCTTTTGCAACACTGAAGAGTCCACAACTCGCCCACTCTCTCAATCAACACTTCCTAACCTTTAAATCCCATCTCTTACCACATAATCCCAAAGCACACACCCCACCGTTGCTTGTAATAACAATATCACAAATCAAAAGACCAAAAATGGCATCGCTCTACGTCAGGTTCATGGCGCCATCCCCGCCGGATTCCGGCGGCAAGATGTTCAAGACCATCCGAGCAAATGCTATAGCCCCGCCGGTCTCCTCGAACAACCCCCCCGCCAAGGTCGACGCCGAGAGGCTCGAGCCAAGGGTCGAGGAGAGAGGTGGATACTTCGTGCTGAAGGAGAAGTTCAGAGAAGGCATCAATCCCCAGGAGAAGATCAAGATCGAAAGCGAGCCCATGAAGCTTTTCATGGAGAATGGCATCGAGGAGCTCTCCAAGCTCTCCCTCGAAGAGATTGAGAAGACTAAGTCCACCAAGGAGGACATCGACGTTAGGCTCAAATGGCTCGGCCTCTTCCACAGAAGGAAGCATCAGTGTAAGTTTAGTCCCATCCCATGTCAACTGTCATCTTCTTCATTACCGTAACTTCTTCCCATCTGATTTTCCGACAGACGGTCGGTTCATGATGAGGCTGAAGCTCCCCAACGGCGTGACCACCAGCGCTCAGACGCGATACTTAGCCAGCGTCATCGAGAAGTACGGCAATGAAGGGTGCGCCGACGTCACCACACGGCAGAACTGGCAGATCCGAGGCGTCGTCTTGCCGGACGTGCCGGAGATCCTTAAAGGGCTCGAAGAGGTGGGCCTGACGAGCTTGCAGAGCGGCATGGATAATGTAAGAAACCCAGTCGGTAATCCCCTGGCTGGGATCGACCCCCATGAGATCGTCGACACAAGGCCCTATAACAACTTGCTGTCTCAGTTTATCACCGCCAATTCTCGCGGCAACCCAGCCTTCACCAACTTGTGAGTGAGCCATTTGATGGATGAATTGTAAGAAAAATTTGTTGGATTCGTCTGTTGATTTGATAATCTCATCGATTTTATTGCAGGCCGAGGAAGTGGAACGTTTGTGTAATAGGTTCCCACGACTTGTACGAGCACCCCCACATCAACGACCTAGCCTACATGCCGGCGACCAAGGACGGCCGCTTCGGCTTCAACCTTCTCGTCGGGGGATTCTTTAGCACCAAGAGGTGCGCGGAGGCGATCCCACTCGACGCGTGGGTCGCCGGCGATGATGTGCTCCCCGTGTGCGGAGCGATACTCGAAGCTTTCAGAGACCTCGGATTCAGAGGGAACCGCCAGAAGACGAGGATGATGTGGCTCATCGATGAACTCGTAAGTATATTTTATTACAAGCGCCGCGCCATTGATTGGCAATAAAAAAAAAAAAAGGACAATTTTAATTCTATCCAAAATGATATTTTCATTGGATTCAATGTTTTTTTTTTCAACCATGATTTAATCTATCATCGCATAAAATTTTAAGCTAATTTCATATATTTTAAACCTTAAATGTATAAATTTTAAATAAGTGGCCCAATTCGTATTTATGACTTATCTTAGCATGAACTACGATAACATATCTTAAGTTTAGAGGAATTGCATTATATTTTAATTTTTAGCTAATTTCTTTCTCATCTAAGATGTTTAATTTTATTAAATAAGTGGTCGTGAGAATTCGTATTTATGACATCTCTTGGCCTGATCTCTGATAGCAGTCTTAAACTTGAAGGAATTGCATTATATTTTAGTTTCATATACTTTATTTCCAACACCTACATACTGATCCCATTTACAGGGAATCGAAGGGTTCAGAGAAGAAGTCGTGAAGAGGATGCCCGACCAAAAATTAGAACGCGCCTCGTCGGAAGATTTAGTCGACCCAAAATGGGAGCGGAGGGAGTACTACGGAGTCCATCCTCAGAAGCAAGAGGGGTACAGCTTCGTCGGCCTCCACGTCCCAGTGGGCCGTGTCCAGGCGGACGAGATGTTCGAGCTCGCCCGACTCGCAGACACCTACGGGTCGGGCGAGCTCAGGCTCACGGTGGAGCAGAACGTCATAATCCCCAACGTGGAGGACTCTAAGGTCGGGTCCCTCCTCGAGGAACCGCTGCTGAAAACCCGGTTCGCGCCCGACCCGCCCGTCCTGATGAAGGGCCTGGTCGCGTGCACGGGCAGCCAGTTCTGCGGGCAAGCCATCATAGAGACGAAGGCCCGGGCGATGAAGGTGACGGATGAGATACACAAGCGGGTTTCCATGGCCCGGCCCGTGAGGATGCACTGGACGGGCTGCCCGAACAGCTGCGGGCAGGTCCAGGTGGCGGATATCGGGTTCATGGGTTGTATGACCCGAAACAAAAGTGGTAAGGTTGTCGAAGGGGTTGATGTGTATGTTGGTGGTAAGATTGGGAGTGACTCTCATTTGGGAGATGTGTATAAGAAAGGTGTGCCTTGTGAGGATGAGTTGGTGCCTTTGGTGGTTGACTTGTTGGTTGAAAGGTTTGGGGCTGTTGTAAGAGAGAATGAAGAAGAAGAAGAGAGTGAAGATTGAATTTGGAAAAAAAATAAAATAAAAATAGTATCTTGTAAGTTTTCTAAGGGTTGGATTGGATTGCATATGCTATGCCACTTTGGTATTTTGACTTTTGATGTATGATTTAATTTATATAGGTTTTGAGTTTATTTTGAGTTATATTTCCTAAAGTTGATTAACTCTATATCAATATGGTCTATAATCTGAAAAAAAAAAAGGTATATAAGATGAGCCTAATCATTTATTATCGAGCTCAAATTTAGGAAATGGGATAGATAGGTGAGATATTAAATAGGTTAAATGGATGATAATTGGAGGGCTTAAAATTGAGATAAATTAGGCAACATAGGTCCATGCAGGGCCCTATTAAAGCACAGAATCATCTTTTATTAGGCCAGTAGTATTAGCCCACCAATATATCAAATAACATTCTTCCCTTAGTTTTAACCAAGGTTTGAAACCGAATTTTCCAATTGGATCGAAAAATTTACTAGTTTAAGCTTTAGTGATTTATTCGGAATAAAAAAATCAGTTCTCTAAATATAATAAAAATATATTTTATGAATCAATCTGTCAAATAACATAGTAATATAGAATTAGAATTTATAAATTGGGGGCACTAAATTAAATAAAAGTAAAATGTATTGAGAAATAAAAAATAAATTGTAAAATGAGGTGTGAAAATTTAAATTTATAAATTTGGGGCCGTCAAAAGCTAATTATAAAATAAAATGTAGTATGAAATTGGAAGGAATCGAACACAACCCAATATAAAAACTAACTTTCAACAATATTTCTTGAGTAAATTAGCAATACCCTCGTGTGGTTATACTGAAAGGCACATAACTATTCTGTATTTTTTTTATTGCACAAAACTCCCTCATGTTGTCTGAAACTTAGCACAATATCCCCAATGTTGTTTAAATCAAACTTAGCACTGTATCCCCCGTGTTGTCTAAAACTTAGCATCTTACCCAATTATGGGGTGAAAATGACAAGGATGAGATTTTACGCTATTTCCGAAACATAGGGATTTTGATGCTTGTTTTTCAAACTACAAGTGGGTTATAAGTTATTTACCCATATTTCTTTACTACATTTTGTATTTTATTTTCTTATATATACTATATATTAAGAGAGATCACCCTAGAGTAACTATCATCAAATTGATTTTGTATGACAATGCTAATTATCAGTTTATCCTTGATTTTAAAATTTATTCAAATTATATCCCATAAATCATTAAAAATAATTTGCAATTAAAATTAATATTATAACTTCATATTATATAAATAATTTTATATTTTAAGCACACGCATCGAGTGTGCGAAAAATACTAGTTTTTATTGAAGTACAAACCGAGATTTTGATCGGTTCGAGGTTTACCGGTAAATCCATTGTTTTATTTTAACCTAACTAGACTACCAAGTACTCTAGAATAATCATTTGTAATAGGTTTATATTGTAATGTAAGTGACGTGACATACGATAATTCTAGATGTACTTGAGGGAAAAAAGAGAGATGAAAATATTAGTATCAATACATCGGATTATCTTTTACAACGTTTGTGAAAATCAAACGTAAACCAAACCGGCAAAATATAGCAGCCGACATTTTACCATATTAAGTAAACTCAAACTCAGCCACACAATGTGTGTTTTGGCCATGGACCATCTTCACATGTGCACACACATTCATGTCGTGATTGATCGGAAAAGTATACACTGACCGACGTCGACTGTTGAAGTGGAAGAGAGAGGGAACTTGTGATAAAAAATAATTATTATTTTTTTTAGTTTTAGAAGTTTGTAATGTCATGAGGTTGGGAATATGTATTAATTAGTCTAATAATGAAATTAAGGAATTAGCTACTAGTCTACTAGCTTTGAGTTTGATCGGTGATTAGCGTTATATTCAAGATTATGATGCGTAAAAATTCTTTCGTCTCAAATGATGCGTTGGGAAGAAATTGATAGTATGAGTCGAAATCTTTGCCTCCGTCGAATACGTGAAATATTACAAAATAAGGCGTTATAACGACGAGTGGCGTTGCATTGCCGGCTGTTGGGATATCAAAATCAATCTCACATCGGATAGATAAGATGATAATGAAATGTATAAAAGCTTGTGAGTTACTCACTCGATCTGTTGTCAATTGGTTTTAGAGTGGAACCCCACATGTGCTTATATATTTGAATTTCTGGAATTGATTCGATCACAACACATCATCTCTCCGATGCTCAAGTTAGTCGGTATATTCTTTCTATCCATATAAAAATCATAGAGAGAATTTCGTGTACTTATTATAATTGTCTATCTCTCTTGGTACGAATAAGCATGCCTCACATATATAGGAAGTTCATGAAAATGTCCAATAATATTACCTTACATATATACGAGTTTGTTTCTTTATTTTGTTATATATTCACAACATAAATATCATTACCGGATATATATAATTAGATATTACTTAAAATACAGTAAAAGCTCTATAACTTAATACTAATGTGACCATCAATAGCTGTTATTAATTTATATATTAATTATTATTTTATTAATTTATAATGTAATACTTAATTTACAAACACATTTCAAACTTCCAATTATTACATCATGTATGTATATCAAACGAATGGCTCAATTTGAAAGAGTCCTTCATTCTTCTACCTTGTCATGATTATTACGTTCAATATATCACTTTATGGACATTAAAAATATTTTCTATATAAATATAAAATCAAACTATGTTAGCACAAACAAATCATAAATACAAGAAAACTTCATAAATTATTTATTTAGTAAATAATATGTAATATATAATAATTTATTAATTTATATTTTATATACGGTCTACAAAAATTATAAAAATGTATTATCTTATAATTTTTGCGAATTGTTAATTTAGAATCCTATTCCCGAGTAGAAACATACCAAAATATGAGTTTAGTAAATAATCGAGTATTAATTTATCGACTTTTTAGCATATAGTATAGTTGTTTCCTTTTTCACACTTTTAATAATATAAGAAAATATCTGATTAATATCTCTTGCGTCTACCTACGATTAGATTCATGCTTTTGGCAATGATAGGAATTAGTGAAGCTCAACCAATTTAGTGCTTGTTTGGTTAGTAGGTTTATATGTAGGAAGATTTAAACTAATAAGGTTTATATAAAAAGAATTAGTGGGTATAAAATAAAATATCTGTTTGCTTAATGAGTTTATAATAACCTATGTAAGATGCTGTGTTTATATATAAACTCATATTTTATATAAACCCGCAAACCAAATACATCCACATATCCTAAATCGGGGTTCAAAATTACTATACCTATGAAACAAATACCCCCTACTATTAATACATTTATGACAACGTGGTGGGGCTGGCACTAATCCTCATCCCGCCCCAGCAATTACCAAAGAATCCTTGTCCCATGTATTTTGTTAATGTCTAATTTATTATTTACTTTCTGAGAAGTGCATCATTATCTTGATAAAAAGAGAAAAATAAATTAGAATTTTGATATTAATATTTTATTTTAGTAATTTCGTATAATAGACCCCGTTAACTCTGGTCATTTCACCTAAAAACTTATGTTTGAAAGAAGCGTAACATTTTTTCTAATTTTATATGCTTTATTTCCAAGAGACCCCTACAAAAAACATGGCGGAGACTCTCGCGGAAAGAGAAGTATAATTCCCATCCCCGCCAATGGGGATGACACATTTCTGTCGTGTCCGCCTTGCAAGGAGAGGGAAATGTGGAGTCATGTCTCATTGCCAAAGCAATACATTTAAGGGTTTTCTCCAACTACAGTTTTATGATACATGCACCTTTATACGTCTATCTAATATTAAAAAATAAAATAAAAATATTTAAACCTTATTAATTAATAAAGCCATAAATAATGTAACGAATGATCTAGTTCGAGAAAAGACTCGAGATTGTTATGTTACCATCGTTGAAATGGACATATGATCACATGTGCAACCATATGAATAAAAATCCAGATTATTCAAGAAATATATGTATGTACTGTGAATAAATAAAAATTCGACAAGAGGGCAATGAACAGTTACCTAGTCATCTATCATTCATTACAACATAGTCATTCACACATATTGGTTGATGAAGTGGTCCATATCATCCTCAGTTGGTGGGTTCAAATCTAACACCGCCACACATTAACTATTCCTCTATAAAAAGAGCTAAACCCTTTCTCATTTTCCTCGTTAATCTGCTTAATGATCTCTGTCTAAAGTGTGTTCATAACTAAATTAACTACCGTGTGCTAGCCAGCCCTAAGAGAACCAAGAAGACGACGACCAAGAAAGGATTAATCCCCAAGCAACTGAGATACTACAATCATATTATTATCTGCTTTCTTTTCCTTACCTCGTTATTTCTGTGAATATGAACATCTTCTCCATTACTGCTGTTTCCATTCTGTTCTTTCTTCCTTGTCTAGTTTATTACCATGTCAAAATATACAAGAAATATGATCACGGGATATTGCGTAAACTACCTTCAGGTTCAATGGGCTGGCCTTTCGTCGGAGAGACGCTCCAATTGTACTCCAAAAACCCCAACTCATTCTTTTCTGATAAGGAAAAAAGGTCATTTTCTTGAATTCAATTCAAACCCTCCTTGAATATCAAGCCATATTCATGGGTTATTATTTTTTGTTCTTGCAATGATATTATTTCTTGCATGTATAATATACGTACGTGCAGATACGGGGAGATATTCAAAACACACATTCTTGGATGCCCTTGTGTGATGCTGACTAGTCCCGAAGCTGCTCGGTTCGTGCTGGTGACCCATGCGGATTTGTTTAGGCCAACTTATCCGAAGAGCAAGGAGAGGCTCATCGGCTCGTCGGCTCTATTCTATCATCAAGGGAAGTACCATTACCAATTAAGGAAGCTTGTTCAAAGCTCTTTATCTCCCGAGGCTGTCAAGAAACTAATCCCCGATATTGAATCGATAGCTGTTGCTACTGTGGAGTCGTTGGCTCGAAGTCAGAAGGCCATTAACACATTTCAAGAAATGAAAAAGGTGTGTTTATATATATAATATATATGCATACCCTTTCTTTTTATATATATGAATGTTGATAATGGGATAGAGTTGATCTTACATGGATGATATGTTATTCTTGTACATAGTTCTCATTCGAAGTGGGAATATTGGCAATATTTGGACACATGGGGAAACAACAAAGAGAAGAGATGAAGAGGAATTATTGCATAGTGGATAAGGGTTACAATTCTTTCCCAACAAACCTACCAAGAACATCATATCACAAAGCTTTAAAGGTTAAAACAACACACATTATATTATATGTCGTGAAGCTTATGTACAACGCTTTGTCGTCTGTCGATTACAGGCTAGGGAAAGGATAGGTCAGATCATCGATGAGATAATCTACGAACGAAAGGAGAAAAAATCGCCCGAGAAGGATTTGTTGGGCTGTCTTCTCACCTTCAAGAATGAGAAGGGATCAGAGACATTAACAGATTCTCAAATTGCTGATAACATCGTAGGAGTGTTGTTTGCTGCTCAAGATACCACTGCTAGTGCTATGACATGGATTCTCAAGTACCTTCACGACGATGCTAAGCTTCTAGAAGCTGTTAAGGTATAGGAGAGCTAATGAATCATCTGAACACATTTTCACTAAGAATTCTCTGAGCTAAACAATATGAGAATTTACTCCAGGAAGAACATAGATCGGTGTACTTGTCCAACGATGGCGGAAAGAAAGGTTTGACTTGGGCTCAGACAAGAAACAACATGCCACTGACTCATAAAGTAGATCAAGACATTAACATTTGTGTCATCTTTCTGACATTAGTTACAGTTTGTTTAATCCTATGACTATGACATCGCAGGTGATACTAGAAAGCCTGAGGATGGCAAGTATAGTTTCTTTCACTTTCAGAGAAGCTGTGGTTGATGTAGAATATAACGGTAAGCTTATTTATTTTTTCTTTTTCTTTTCCCCACACAATTGAAGTAGCACAAACACAAATGATAATTAAGAATATTTGAATCATTGGGCAGGTTATATTATTCCTAAAGGGTGGAAAGTCATGCCATTATTTAGAAATATTCACCACAATCCTGAATATTTCAAAGATCCTCAGTGCTTTAACCCATATAGATTTGAGGTAAAGAACATCATCTCTTTCATTTTTTAGTATTATATATATAACTGTTTATTGTTAGTGTTTTGTAATAATATATTAAATGTAATAGGTGTCTCCAAAACCCAATACATACATGCCATTTGGCAATGGGTCACATTCATGCCCTGGGAATGAACTTGCCAAACTCCAAATGCTCATATTTATCCATCACATAGTCTCCAGGCTAAGGTAACTTTGTCATAACGCATTTCATTCATTAATTGCTATTTTGTTGTGATTCATTAATTGTTACGCATTTCATTTCATTTTTTTCCCCCTAAATTATTTATTTATTATTGTGTTTCTGTTCTGCAGGTGGGAAGTGGTGGACAACAACGGCATGGTGACTTATAGTCCATTTCCAGTCCCATATAATGGGTTACAAGCACGATTTTCTTTGGACGATCATGACCAAGAAAATTAACATATATATATATATATATATATATTATATTATAGCATTATTGTTACTCTAGTGGTTATATGAAATATTCCCAACAAAACCATATCTTTATTTTCTCTCCACAATTTCTATGTTCCATAATTTGGAGTATACGTAGATAGTAGTAACTTGTAGAACTATAAATGTTTAATGAAATAAATAAGTCGTCATGTCATGATATCTCCGGGCGAAAATCATAGGTTCGAATCTACTTTGACTCATTTGCAGCCATATATGTATAAATTTGGAATTGAATATATTAGCCGGGGGATTAGTGCCCCTGAAACCTAGAAGATGAGTTCATTTCATAGCCGATAATAAAGTTTAAAGTCATTTTAAATTGAACTTAATCGGAGCATGAGGAATGCGACATTAAAAAAAAAAAAGAAATGAGAATTTAGAGGCTTCTCTTTAAACCACGTTTGTAATAAGATAAAGCAAATATGTTTTAACTAATGGAACACAAATAAGTGAACTGTTGATCGATTATTTAATTACACAATGAGAGTCACGTGAAGCAGTGGGCATTCTCATTAGTCATTAACTAACATATAAACTAATTAACAGATTTCATTTAACGTCTCTCAAAAAGGCCGTGACATTGACAATAATAAAGGGCTTTTTTTTAATTAAAATAATCCCCTTTAATTATTTTATTAATTAAATGTGTTTAAATTTATACTAATTAGCATTTTCGTGATCATTAGTCATTAATACGTTTTGTTTTGTTGGACCAAAAATTCGGTCTATTTTTATGAGTTGTGTTGTCTTTTCTAATTCACGGCCGCCAATGATAGAGTCGTTGTGTCAATTAAAAATTATAATATTGCATTTAAATAGGTCTATTATATATTCCGTCCAAGAGAAAACCCCAAAAAACTAGTCGTAAAAAATTATGGTGATTGGCTATTTTATTAAGTTTTATAGATTTAAACCTATTTAATTACTAACCCAATAAAAAATGATTAAATAATTAAAGAAAAAAAAAGGCAACAATAACAAACCAAAAAATATACAGATATATTCATTAATGTTTGTGCAGTGGTAATAATCAATTTCATCAAACAAGTAAGGTTCTTCACGTGATGAGATTGAGATTGAGATTATTATTAATCTAAAGTATATACTAAGTAATTTATGCACAACATGTGCTTAAAAAAAAAAAAACAAAGTCGCCATTTCAACACTAACACCATAAAGTCTATATTTATACTTTTTTTTTTCAAAAAAATAAAATAAATTATTTTCGAATTAAAATATTGCAAAGCCCATTTTCGTGAAGCTTCAAAGCCCTTTCCACAAGTATATTGGCATGTTATTTTCAATAATTATCGTGTTAATGAATTCACCAATCTTCTCTGTTGAGAGAAAATGAAATACATCTCGATCAAATATATCTATAATATTATTTTATATTTTAAGAGTTATTTTTAATTTAAAATGTTTAATATATGAAATTATATTTAAATTAATTGATTAATTTGTAGAACATAATTGAAATAAATTAATAATTTGAGGGTAAAATGGTAATATACTTGGCATACCAAACCAAATTAATTAAAGAATAGCTACTCTATGTGTGTATACCTATTCCATTATATAATTGGTGATGCGTTTATAAAAACTAGGTAGGTCAATTTTTAGAAAAACATTAGGTATGTCAATTTGACTATAATTACTGTTTTGTCATTAATCTATTGACAATTACTATTTTGCTATTAATAATATTAATGAAATATTAATGAAAATTAATAAATATGATTTATATAATGTTGGAATAAAAAACAATATATATATATATTATATATATACTATAAATTGCTTAAGAATTTATTAAAAATATATATTCTTAAGCACATGTTGTGCATAAATTAATGGTAATTATAAATCTACAAAGAGCATATTCTACGATTTAAGCTATTATTTTAAGCACAGTTGATATGTGTGCTTTAATATATATATATATATATATATATATATATGTGAATCTACACTTCAATACCTATTTCTATAAAAAGTTGCAATTCAGTACCATGTCAGAAAAAATTTATATTTAAGTACCTAACTGACTATGTGTACCATTTTACCATCCTTGATGTACCTTTTTATATGTATATTATGTACTTTATCACGCGTTTATATGGTATCTATATATGTTTATTTATGTTACCTAAATTTATTATATGATGTATCTTTTCCTACGATATTATGTACTACAATACGTTTCTACATGGTACCTAAATATACTTATATGATGTACCTGCGGCGCAAGCGGGTACTTATGTGTAAAATTTTTATTCTATTAGGTACCTACATGTAAAAAAATTCTGACAAGAGACTGAATTGATAATTTTATATATAAATAGGTATTTAAGTATAAGTTTCCCATATATATATATATATCTATATTAATATTATATTTTAAGAATTATTTTTAATATAAGATTTTTATAATAGATGAAATTTTAATTTTAAATATTTTTATTTATAAGTGTATATATATTAAAAAGAAAATGAAAATTGAGTTGTGGGGATATAATTGGAATAAAAAAAATATAAAGGATAAATTGTAATTACAAATGACATACCAATAAGTAGTTACTATGTGGTGTCGAGCCTTTATTAATAGTATAGAATACTATAGATATATCTCCTTCTAGAACTTGGGCTATTATTTAAACGTCAAGCCCAAATATTGAACAAGTCTAATGCGATGCGAAAGCCATCTAAGACCATCTACAACCGAACAACAAAATCTCAAAATATGGAGTAAAAATCCTCCAATGGTATTCCAAATTCATACTCAAAATGCATTTTTCTATTTCTCTCTCCTGTTTCAGACCCATTTTTTCATTTCAACTCAAAAAATGAGTTTGTAATATTGCAACAAGTCCCTTTTTTGTTTTAATTATTTAAGTGGGAATGTTAAAAATACAAATAAATAAATAAATAAAGTAAATTAAAAGTAATTGAATGTTTTAGTTACTAGTAATACTCTATAAAAATACTAGTAATATTAAATTATTTAGTTTTTTATATTTATTATATGTAATATAATAGTAAAATATATTTTCGAAACGTTATAAATTATGTGAATGGTATTGAAAACTTGTAAAAGTTGTTATAGAAGATAATATTTTAGGAATACTCTTTTGAGTTTGAAAATGTGTTTAACGGTTAGAGAAATTTTGAGTTTGAGAATAAGTTTCGGTTGTAGATGGCCTAAGCATAAACTAAATGGTGGTTTATAATAATATTATGTTTTAAAATAGTCGAAATTCTTATTTCATGAAAAAAAAAAATTTGATGTATTGTCTAACAAAAATGATAATGAACAATTTCTAAATTCTAAGATATTTGGTTAATTTTATTATAAATAAACAAAAGTATGATCACAAAATGTTTCTGTTGGAGAAAAGTCGGTATTTTCTCAAATTCTTTATTACTAGTATTTAATCCACAATCAATGTTTGTGCTAGTATATAAATATATATATATGATATTACTTTATATCTTGAGAGTTGTTTATAAGGGTAAATTATATTTTACCCCACGTGGATACAATGAAATGCGCATTACTATCTTATGCTTTTTTTATTGTGTGAAACTCTCATGTGAGGTCCAAAACTTAGCATCGTATCCCCCATGGTGTCTAATACATAGCATTGTACTCCCCAATTGGGGGGTGAAAATGACAAGGAGTACACGATTAAATAAAAACGAGGGTGTTTTACGATATTTACAAATCATATGAGTTTTGGTGTTTATTTAAAAAATCAGGGATATATTATATGCAATTTAGCCTATTTATAATTTAAAATGCTAATAGATGAAATTATAATTTAAAAATTGAATTGTTCTGTGAGGTTAAAATTGTAGCCACCGAACTCTTCTCTTTAGAAGACACACACTACCCGCAGCTCTCCCCAAAACGCATCAAAACCCTAAATCAAAGAATATTTCCGTCTCCCCCATTCTTTTCACCATTTTTTGGTGAGGAATCATCACGTGATTTTCATTTTTTGGTTTACGTGTTTGTATTTTTATTTATTTTTCGTTGTCCTCATTTTCGCAGGTGGCTTTGTTGTGTTTTTGTTTTCTTTTTCACTGTCATGTAATCGTTTATTTGTTGATTGGGTTGGGTTGGGTTGGCTTGTGTGGGTTGTATCCGTTTATGGGTGGGGTGTGTTTGCTTTTTGTAGAGCGGAAAGTTTTGGCCTGAGCCCCTGGGCCGGCTCGGAAAAAAGCGGGTTTGAGCCTAAAAATTTTCAGCCCGAAACATGAGCGGGCCTCTTGGCTTGGCCCAACATGCCCGACGGGCTGCGGGGCCAAACGAGGCCCGCCCCTTTTTATATTTTTAATTTTATTATATATAAATATTTTATAAAATTCAATTTTATAATTAAAAAATATATTTTATGTGTATATACATATTTGTTTTTTCAAAATTATGTATTTGTATTATTGTGTATAATACTTAGGTATAAATTATAATAAATAATGAATAATTACGTAATTTTTAAAAATTAAATTTGAAAAAATAAAAAATCAGGCCTGATGGGCTAGGACGAGCTAGGGCCTAGGATTCACAGGCCCGCTAGAGCATCGGTCTGGCCTGGCCCGTCACTTAATTTTCGGGTGGCCCGCTTTTTCCGGTCCGGTCTAGCCCGGTCCAATTTTCAGCTCTTGCTTTTTGTGAGGGTTGAGTTGGTTTGCTTGACTGCTTGTTGCATGGTGGTGTTTGCTTTTTGAGTGGGTGTTGTTCCTCGTGCTTGGGAGCTTGCTCTGTGGTTTGTTTCCGTTAGTTTATTTGTGAGCTTGTTTTTGTTAGTTGGTTGTGTTTGTTCGTTTGTTTGAGAGCTTGTTTACTTATCTGTGGGTTGTCCTTGTTTTTATTCGTTTGTTGTGTTTGTAGTCTCTCGATTTTGGAAGTTTGTTTCTCCTCTTGTAGGAGCTCGTTTCTCCTGTTGTGGAGTGCATTTTCAAAGATGACGAGTTTTTTGAAGTTGAAGAAGAAGGTAGTGGAGAGTATTATAAAACTGAGTTTTTGACTCGATTTGTAATATGTTCTTTAGATGTTTTGATTTAATTTCTTAAACTTGTTATCTTTCGGATATGTATGTTTCTGTTTCTATTTATTGTTCATTATCTCGGTGTACGAGAGATTTTTTCCCTACTGGATTATCGAATATTTCCAGATGGACGCTCTTGGCTCTTTAGCCACATGTAAATTTTTTTAGTATTTATGAAACTATCATTTGAAAATAAAATTAAATTGAAGTGTAAAATCATAATTAATCAAATTAAAATAAATAGAAGAGTAAAATAATGATTTTACATCACATACCAAATTAAATTTAGAGTCACTTCGATTAAAATAATATTTTCTTTTAGAAAAAATGTATGAAACATTAAAGTAAAAGGTATATTTATTAGTAGTATCTATTCTATTATATTAAAGCTCAAGGCCTTTTAAAAACTGTAAAATTCTAATTTAATTTGGTCTGTCATACAAAAGTACTATTTTATCCTTTAACTTTTAATTTTTACAAATAAAATTACTATTTTATACTTATTTTATTTTAGATTGAATAATCATTATGCTACCCTTTAATTTTTGATTTATTGTAATCATATCCTCATAAATATTATTTTCTTTTTAGATACTTATAAAGAATACATAATTAATGTTAAAATAATATTATATCTTTATATATTAGAGCACACGCATCGAGTATGCGTAAAATACTAGTAAGAATTATAGACGAGCAAACATGGCATGTCATGAGATTAGGTCGCCCTAAATTGTCACAAAACCCTTCGAAAACCTAACATTTCATCACCATCTTCCTCAATTATTTCATATATTGCATTTACATATATACTACGGTGAAAATACTTATATGGATGGAACCACATTAATCAACTAAGAAATTTATCGATGTAGGATTTTGGATTTATTATCGGAAAAAGAAAATCCACGAGCCATATTGTTTTGATACAAAATAATATAGTGAACGGAAAAAAAAACTAGTAAGCTTAGTTATCAAAATTTATAATTTTGCATTGTATTAGTGTTGTAATAATATAGAAAGCAATTTATATTAGTGCCAAAATCCAAATAAGAAAAGATGAATCAGTATATATATTTTGATTTGTTTAAAATGAAAGGATAATTATACCCAAAAACTTAATTCAACCCGAAATTTACATATGTGGCGCCGAAGATGCTGATTTGGACTAAATTTATTTTCCATTTCCTTAATTAAACGTCATTTCATAGTCCAAGTCAGCATTTTCGGTTCCATGTGTATAAGTTTTGGGCCAAAATGATGTTTTTAGGGTTAACTTTCTTAAAATTGCTTCAATTCTGATACTTGCATGACTAAAATTTATTCTCTTTCCTCTAAATGCTCTTACTTATTTTTTTTACTTATTACGTGACGATTAATTGGAGGAAAGAGAAAACAAATTTAGTTCAAGTCAGCATTTTTGGTGCCGGTGTATAAATTTCGGGCTGAAATTAGATTTTTAGGTTTAACTGTCCTAAAATTGCTTCATTTATAATACTTATAGGACTGAAATTGTTATCCTTAACTTAAATGGACCTAAGCTGCTTCAATTTTAATACTTACTGGACTAAAATTGTCATCCTTAACTTAATTGTCCTTAAAACGCTAACATATCGGATTAAAAATATATTTAAGTCTATATAATATGATTAGCTTTTTATATTGAAATTTGAAATAATTATAGTGAATATTTTCTTTTAAATTAAAATAAAGAAGCTTACCTGGTACACTACACTCTGTGTGTGTGTGTGTGTACCGCCAACTCTTTCTGCAAGTTTAAAATCGGCACCGCGGGAGAATTGAACAAGCGGATTACGGCCGAGAATCGGGATGGAACTCGAAGGAGAATGTCTATCTCAATCAAATTCCAATTCGACCGATTCCGAGCCCGATTATGATCTCTCCCTTGATTCCGACGATGAAGATACGATGTCCACACGCTCTGCCCCTGATAGAAAGTCGCAGAACGTCGATGCCCTCGTGAGGTTTGATTTTTTTTTTTTCTAATTAGCAACCGTTGATGTGGAGTTTGAGTTTTTGTATTTGTAGATTATGTGTTACTTATGTGGGGATTTGGTCTGTAAATGCTTGTGTTTGACTATGATTGTGCTGTTGGAAGCTAGGGCTTTTGTGGGTTTATAGAAATTTGTGTCTGGTAGGGCGGGGGGTTTTGTCTGGTCGGGGTTTTATGAAGTTCGAGTATGCCTTTTGGCCTTCTTTGGCCTGTGTTCAAATGCATGTGTGCATCTCTGTAGATGTTGGGAAATGTGTTGAAACTGAAGATAGCATTCGATGAAATAACATGGTACGTATACATTTTTGTTTCGTTATTTATGTTCGAGATGTGTGATTTTTCTTTTTTCGTCCTTTTGAGATAATGAAGTGATTTTAAATTTTTTGATCCTTATGTGTGGGCTGCGTTTAATGCTCATTTGGACTCAATTTAAGACATTGCTGTAATGAAATTAGGGGGAACCTAGAAGTGAGGACGCAATCTCTGTTTCCTCGTGTCTATTCTGTCAATGCAGATGCCACTTTGCGAAAGCCATTCAAGCCTCCTGCTTCTAGTGGTTACTCTGAAAGCAAAGAGCAGTTGGCGCGCCGGCTTTGGGCTCGCAAGAGATTTGTGCCTTGGGGTTCCACTAGGCTGGTGTTATTGAAGGTCACAAATACTGTTGCTAGTCCTAATAGTACTGAGAATCATGAGCCAGAGGAGAACATAGAATTGCCTCTAGGAGTCGAGCCTCTAGTTTTGTGGCATCCTGAAGAATATAAAGTGGGAGGTGATGACGTTTCGCCTATAGTTGTAGATCCTTTGTTGGTGAAATTTCTCCGGCCTCATCAAAGGTACAACTTGTTCTCACTTAGTTTGCTTATCCATCGTTGCATATTGAGATAGTTATTTTAACGATAATTATAGATTCAATATCCACTTGCCAATGTTCATGATATTTTTGAGATGCTACTGAGATTGTTTTGCATCTGCACATCCTCGGGTTAAATGTTCTTATCTTCACTTGAAGGGAAGGGGTGCAATTCATGTTTGACTGTGTGTCCGGAACTTGTGCTGCTGCTGACATCAATGGGTGTATTTTGGCTGATGATATGGGGTAAAAGTTTCATAACTTATTAAAACAATTATTGTGTTTAGATTCACTATTTTTAATGTTTAGCTATTATCTTGACAATGATCTTCTTCTTGTTCAGGTTAGGAAAGACGTTGCAATCAATCACACTGCTTTATACTCTTCTGCGTCAGGGATTTGATGGGAAGCCATTGGTAAAAAAAGCAATAATTGTTACTCCGACCAGTCTAGTGAGTAACTGGGAAGCTGAAATCAGGAAATGGGTTGGTGAGAGGGTGAAGCTTGTAGCTCTATGTGAGAGTACTAAAGAAGATGTTGTCTCTGGCATCGATACTTTCATTAGTACTCGCAGCTCTTTACAGGTAATCTGACAGTACTCTCAAAGATTCATTGCAAGATGCATATCATCTAACATTTTCTTAGGTATTAATCATTTCATATGAGACATTTCGGATGCATTCTACAAGATTCGACCAAAGTGGATCTTGTGACCTGCTGATATGTGATGAGGCTCACAGGCTGAAAAATGATCAAACTTTAACCAATCGGGTAAGGAATTTTTTTATTTGCAGTTTCCATTACCTGAGCCTTATTTATGATTAATGCGGGTTTTAGATGACTTCAATAATATCTTGCACTAGGCACTAGCTGCTTTGTCCTGCAAACGCCGCATTCTTTTGTCAGGAACCCCCATGCAAGTGAGATAAACCCAATCACTCTCACTTTTTCTGTCTCACATTAACTACCTTATTTAGATGATTCTTTCTTTCTTTTATTTTAAACTAGAATGATCTTGAGGAGTTCTATTCTATGGTTAACTTCACTAATCCGGGAATTTTAGGCGATGCTTCGTATTTCCGGCGATACTATGAGGTAATTGTGCAATGTTAGAAACTTAGAAGTTTGTTACTGCTATTTCATATGCCTCATTTCAAACAAGCTTTCAATGCTTTCTGCAAGCCTTCTTTCGATGTAAATAGAAAAATAGAACCGCATTGAATCAATGCTCTTTCATCGGCCACTTCTAAAATTATTCTGAATCAGATAAATGAATTTTTCTTTCTAACATTGGATTTAACTATACTTTTGAAGCTGCCTATTGTTTGCGGCCGAGAGCCCACAGCAACCGAAGAAGAAAAAAGACTTGGTTCAGAGAGATCTGCTGAACTAAGTAGAAAAGTTAATCAGGTTGGTTTTTCAATTGCATTCTGGAGTATGACTGTCTTGATTGTTTCCCGAACTATCTCCATAGTTTCCATTGCAATAACTTAACAAATTTGTGAGTTGCAAATATTTATTTCGTTAGAGCACATGCACGAGTCACTGTAATGGACATAACATTGGTTACTTTAGCATCTAATAAACACTCGTTGTTGTCTTTCAGTTTATATTAAGGAGAACAAATTCACTTCTCTCTAACCACTTACCCCCAAAGGTAATATATTTATTCTGATGGCATCATTTCAATATATTTGAGTTTTCTGTTGTTGACCACAACCTAATTCTGTAGATAGTCGAAGTTGTGTGCTGCAAGCTGACTCCTCTTCAGTGCCAGCTGTATAACCATTTTGTTCATTCAAAAAATGTAAGATATGAATTTGCGCAACGGTGACTGGATTTTTTTTTTCTCGTTAAAAAGTTATTTGAAGACTTCTAATATACGTCCCTTTAAATCACAGGTTAAACGAGCGATTTCAGAAGAAGCGAAAAATTCGAAAATTTTAGCATATATAACTGCCTTGAAGAAGCTCTGCAATCATCCAAAGGTATGTTTATGCTAAAAATGAGATGCTCGCCACTTTTCAGCTATTAGTGGCTTTCATTTGCTTCCATTAAACAGGAATTTTACTCAATATTCATTTCAGTCTTCCATTGTTGTGATTTTACTTTATTAATACACGATTTTTTCCTTACTAATGCACAAGCAGCATGTTGCTTTATATGACAACAATATGGCTATGAAATGCTGCTCATTGGATACGCCATTGCTGTTCAAAGGCATCGTATATAATATATATATTCACGTTTCAGTGATACTTGCGCATCAGTGATTGTTTGTGAGTGATGACTTGAGTTGTTTTATATGCATGGACTTCTGTTCACCTGTGTGAGGTCTGCTTTCACTTTAGTTTCGTTCTCATTCAAAAACATAGTAAATAGAGGAAAGCTAATTTTATCCAAAATGCCCATTTTAACAAATACATAACATATGCTGTAAGGTGTATACTTAATTCCACATCTCTCAAAGCACTTCCATAAAGTACATTTGATTTGTAGCTTATATATGACACCCTGAAAAGTGAGAGTCCGGGAACTTCAGGGTTTGGGGATTGTCTGCGCTTCTTCCCACAGGAAATGTTCTCTGGAAGGTAATTTAACTCTTCATTCGCTTTGCTTTGTTCCTTTCTTTCGACTATCCCCTTTCCATGTCTTCTTTGACCTCATTTAAACTTGACAGAACAGGTCAGGATCCTGGACTGGGGGTGATGGTATTTGGGTCGAACTCTCTGGAAAAATGCACGTATTAGCCCGGTTACTTGCTCAACTTCGTCAAAAAACAGATGATAGAATTGTTCTAGTTTCAAACTACACTCAGGTACTCCGGTAGTGTGAAGAACAAATTGAGTTGACGCATTCATATCATCACCTCCCTTTCTAATGTTCTAACTGAGAGGTCAAGAGTAATAATGGCACCCCCTAATGTGCATCCAAATTCTTCAAGTTCGTAATATCGGCATGCATATTATGTCAAGGTGATATCTGGGCTTCACTCAAACATTGGTTGAAAGAGCTAACCTATTTGGGATAGGGAAAAATCATTTAAGCAACTGTTTTTGGAGTTTCCTTAAAAAAAATTTTTCGGTAGAGGTTTGACTGCCACTTCTGACTTCCATTTGATAACTTGAAGATATACATGATTTCTCCTCTGAGTTATAAATTGAAAACTTGGCGTTAGTTCTTTTCCTGCATTCATCACCTGGAATGATCTTAGCTGTATGCATTTGACCATCCTCACCATGTTGTACATCATTTTCTGATGTCACTTGTGTTTTTGAGTTTGTAGATATCTCTTTGCACTATCTTTTTTTAGTATGATTAGATGGCTCCTAAATCCTTTTGCAGACATTGGACCTTTTTGCTCAATTGTGCCGTGAAAGAAGATACCCATTTTTAAGGCTAGATGGAACCACATCAATCAGCAAAAGGCAGAAGTTGGTAAATTGTTTCAATGATCCATCCAAGGTACAAGTCTTCCCATTTCCTCTTCTTGGTGTGATCATTTCCGTTTGGGCTTATCAACATTACTTTTTCAGGATGAATTCGCATTTCTCTTGAGTAGCAAAGCTGGAGGTTGTGGCCTCAATTTAATAGGCGGAAACCGACTTGTTCTGTTCGACCCTGATTGGAATCCAGCCAATGACAAACAAGTAATTAATATTCTAATGCAAAAGACCAATTTGATTTCATATCTGAAACTATCTAACTTCAATAGATACGCTGTTGATATATTAGAAAGAGGTTTTTCCCTAAGTCGTCTAAAATTTGCAGGCTGCGGCGAGGGTTTGGAGGGACGGACAGAAAAAGAGAGTCTACATTTATAGATTTTTAAGCACTGGAACCATTGAGGAAAAGGTTCAAATGCAGTTAGATCATTGACGTTTGTGATTTCTAGCCTAAACCGTTCTTAAACAAGTGTGGAAAGCTAGAAAATGAAGAGTCTTTAATGCAGGTATACCAGCGTCAAATGTCTAAAGAAGGGCTTCAAAAAGTTATTCAGCAAGAACATGTAGATTCAGAGAAGGTAGCTCATGCCTATTTTGAAATTCCCTTACATGTTTTGCACTTTATATGGACCTTTTTCATGGCAGGGAAATCACTTCTCAACAGAGGATCTACGTGATCTTTTCACATTTCACGAGAACGTGAGGTATGTCGCAGCTCAATGCTCAAAGTACTACATTAGATTGTAGAAATAGCATCTGCTGTAACGACACGCTCGTGCAGTTCAGAGATTCACGAGAAAATGTGCTGCAACCGCTGTAAACACCAACAGGAGATTATTCCCGATGAAGCCATCGAATCTTCTAGTACTGACGAAAAATTCCAAGACAATGAAAAAGACATAGGAGGATTCGCAACTATTGCCGGGTGCTTCGACAAGTTGCAAAGCCATGAGAAGCAGGTTTTTGTCAATATCAAGATAGAGATTTTTTAAGTACATAGACACACACACACACACACACAAGTGATTCGTTTAGAGTGTGCCTTTATATATCATATCATATCATATCATATCATATCCTCTAGGTTGGAACTCCAAAGGAAGAGGATTTAGCCAGCTGGGGCCATCATCTTTTTGCATCTTCCGTGCCTGATGGTTTACTTCAGGCTTCGGCAGGAGACGAGGTTAGAATTCTATTCCTTTGTGAAATAGTATGAAGAAAATAAATTATGTAACAATGATCAGTTAAGCAATGCATGATAAGGAATATATACCCTCCCTCCAATATATTTATCGGTTATGCAATGTCAATGCCGCTCGTCATTGCAGGTTTCATTTGTTTTTACGAATCAAGTAGAGGGAAAGCTCGTCCCGATTGAGTCAAGAATGAGATCTTCGAACATGGAGGAGGAAAAGAAGGCCAGTTTTAGAAGGCCTCGGTCCCAAAGAAGTGAAGTATCGTGTAAGAACAAAGTGATATTGCCAACGAAGCTGCCGAGGGCAAAATTCATGAAAACCTCGGAAGGTAACTCTCATGTCGTTGTGCTACCGAAAAATAATCGAACACCTTCATCAAATAGATTATTAGCACCCAAAGATGATTCAGACGATGATTTTGTGTAACAAATTTTCATTCTAATTACAAAGCATCCAAATATTGGTTGCTTCCTCATCACTACTAGCATTTCTCTCATGTTTAGGAAGCGCCTAAGTATGTTATTATCTATAAAATTAAAATGTAAGTTTGAGAAAATGTTACACAATTTGAAATACATATATATATATATATATATATATATATTCTACTTTTTACGATATAACATGTCCTTCACAAGGACAAAGAATTGGAGGAAAGAAAGTTGTTTGATTCATCTGTTTTATTTTTTTGTTCCCATAAGGTATTCCATCAATCAGGTGTTAATACGTGTTCACGTAATTTAACCATGGAGTGGATAGAATCAACATGTAGACACATGTCAACACCTGATTGGTGGAACATATGATTGAAAAACGAAAGTGAAACAGATGATCTCAGCATTTGTACATGAGTAATATATACAGGTATGTAATGAGCAAGCATCCTAAAGTATTGATTTGGTATGGCACGTAAAAATTCAAAATTACCCTTTAATTTTTCTATTTATTGTAATTATTGCTGGGGTGAGCCCGTATCGACCGACGGCGGCCCCCGAACAACGCGACGTGGACTTAGCGGAAGCGGAAGCGATCCCGTAGTGTAAGTGCCGAATTTTAAATTTTTTATCATTTAAACTCGAACGAACACGTCCCGGGAGGTACCCGAGGACCCGAGCCCTCGGCCCGAGCCCTTGGGAGACCATGAAAGCTCTCTGCCATGGTCCACGGCCTGAGACACCACGGCCCACGGCCGTGGGTCTGCCTTGGACGAGAATGGCATCGAGCTGAAGTGGTCCACGGTCTGGGCCACCTTGGTCCACGGCCGTGGACCACTTCGAGCCTCTGTCCACGGCCAGGACCATCACGGTCCACGGCCGTGGACCTTGTCCAGGCTCTGCCCACGGCCTGGACCACCCTGGTCCACGGCCGTGGGTCTTATGGTTCACGGCCGTGAGCTTTCTGCTCGTGGCCGTGAACCGCGGCTGCGATGCGACGGTTTCGTTTTTCGATCCCGAAAACTTATCCGACGATCCCGAAACTTTATACCATGATTCCATACATGTCTTAAGACATTATCATGGATCATTCGAGGTCTTTCAAGACCTTTTCGAGATTGATCAAATCAACCTAATCTAAAGGTTCGAAACCTTACCGTTGTTGCGCGTGGCTAGATCGTCACAGCACGACGTTCGAAAATGCGAAGCTTGAGCAAATCCTTCTTCGTCTCGGACTGACCCGAGCAAGTTCGAAACGCCGACACGCACTCTTTGGCACATCGGAGCAACCCACGGATGGCTAGAGTTGCTAGGAGGAGGTTCTAACTTAGCTATGAAGCTTAAGTTGAACTTGGACACAAATTTTCTTTTTTTTCTCACAAGATCCTTGATCTTTTCTCTCTAAGAAACACTTAAGTTCTCATTCTTACAGTCTCATCCACTCATCAAATGAGCCATTTTTGTTCTTAACAAAAGGTGAAAGAAGAGGAATCAAATCCATGGACAAAATGACACAATGTCACTCTCATAGTTGAAAAATCAAGACCAAGTCATTTTCTCTCAACCAATATTTCGTTTTTGTCCATTAAAGTTGATTAGTGACACTTCAATAAACCTTTAAATAAGTGTAGGCCATGCCAACATTTAAGGTTTTGCAATTGAGCCTTTGGAAAAATCGAATAAGTTCGCTTGAGTCCGAATGATTATAATTTGATCAAATAGATCCAATCCAATTAATCCAAATTCTAATCAAGCCCAAACTTAGTTAATTAATTAAGTACTTGATCCAATCACAAGTCTTAATTATTCCCGAGATCAAATTCGGAATTTAACTAAGTGTCTATACCCCGTATAGACGTGCCACTGCGTCAACGAATTCTCAATTCGTTACGCACCTTTGAAAAGTTTGTCCCGACCAATAGAGATTGTTATCCTTTTTAAGCGTGACTCACTTGGTTCGTCTCAATTAGCATGGGAGGTATCCGCGAGTCCGGTATTCGCCTAGCCAATCCCGCGGTACCGGACAGATCCTAATTGAGAACGAATTTTGATCCAATCTAAATTCTGTCGAACCGACTATAGATATTCGTTTAATATTCTTATGCCCTTCACCTTCGTCCCGGTCGAGTGAGAATCATGGTTAATGTCAAACTCACTAAACTCGACTCTATGTTATAATCAAGACTGCCGCGATTACGAAACTACGTTCCGTGTCTCACACGAGCTAGTTTATTGCTCCGGCCGGAGGCTTAGTAATCGCCGTCCTCAATTATCTCATAGGACGTTAACCTCGTTAATGAGGCAGTGAATCCCGAGAGCACTCAAAGCCCGGCAATCATCTCCGTAAAACCGGCCGCGTTTTGCCGCTAGCCCATACCCTTCATCAGAGTATTTAACGGGCCTAGCAAACTAGCGTCAAACCGGAATTGCGGTAACAAATCCGTCGATGAGCCTAACGGTCTAAGGCTGCTATAGTCTTCGTTCGATCGTTGACATCCCCGCGTTAAGCCCTGCGATCGAAACGAATATCGAGCCATGTGTTCGAATACTCCGATGCCCCGATCGGCAATATTTCCGTCACGACCTCCCATCTTCCCAAGATGAACGATTGACACAATCGTTGCATTGGAGCCGTCAACGAACAAGTCATAATCGGTAATCTAGTCACCCCACTAGATTCCTAAGACTTGCGAACAATTATTTAGTGCAGAGAATAAGATCCGATCGGTGTCGCCTCTCTCATCCCATGAGAATCGATCGATCAACTCGTGCACAAGTGTTTTATTTATTTACCGCACTACCGGAAGCTAGTAGACTTTAAACTCGATAAATAAATAATGAATGCCTCAAATTAATAAAATACAATATTTTATTAATTAATGGTTACAATAAACCATTTCCATTTTTCGAACTTATACAACATGGGTCACCCCATTCATCTCAGTCATCTGAACGGCATTTCGAGGGCATACCTCCTAACAATTATATCACCATAAATTAATTTTTTAAATACTTACAAATAGGAATGTCAATGGGGCAGGGCGGGAATCTAATCCTCGTCCTCGTCCCCGACAAGAAACAGGGACGAAATCCCCAGGCGCGGGGATTCCCGTCCCCGTGATATTTTATTTTAAAAGTATAATTTATATTATATTATATAAACTTTATACAATATTTAAATTGTATTTTGAATATTATCTATATTTTAATAACATAAATTGTTTATTTTTATAATTTACATTATCGGATCCCCGCGGGAAACGAGGCAGGGAGTACAATCCCCGTCCCCTCCCGTGGGGATAGAAAGTCGGGGATTTCCCGCCCAATTCGGGGCGGATCCCCACGGGAACGGAGAACTCCGCCCCACTGACAACCCTACTTACAAATAATACACAATTAAAATTAAAATTTTATCTAATAAACATTTTAAATTAACAATAATTCTTAAAATATAAAATAATATTGTTTATTTATATATTAATGAATGGATGTGATTAAAATAGTAGTCTTAATAATGTGTTATTAGATCATCTCCAATCGAGCTACAAAATTCCAAAAAATGGGATAAACATATCTATACTATTTATTAAGTGGGAGTGGTGTATAAAACCCGTCAATTGGTGTATAAAATTTATTGCAATTTGATTCTTTTTTATAATTTATTTTCATATGGATAATTATTATTTTACTACTCAATTTTTTATTTATTATAATTACATCTTTACATTTATTTTTTTAAATAATATTTTATCTATTAAATAATAAAAATTACAAATATCTCAAGTATAAATCAATATTATGTATTAATATTGTAAGTGTGCAATGAAATACTAGTTCCAATAGTACGTCAAACTCATACCGAAAATGAATTTTACCATTTCTCTCTCTTCAACTAAAAGCATATTTGTGTTTGATTTCATAAAATGTGTTTCATGTTTAAAAATTGCATCCAATGTCCTTTTTTTATTTGTTTTAATAATTAAAGCACCCGAGTAAAAATAAATAAATAAATAAATATATTAAAAGTAACTAGATAGTTGCTTGATAATAACATTTACTAGTAATATTTTTTATATTTATATTTATGTAATATAATATTAAAATATTGTTTTAAAAGTTGTAAAATATGTGGATAATATTTTTTAAATCTTGTGTGAAAAAGAATATTCTGATAATATTCTTAAAATGAATTTAATGCTTTGAGAAGAATTATTGTATGATGTAGACGTTACTGCATTTTGAGTTGAAAAATGAGTTTTTTCGGTTGGAGATGGCCTTGCACAACAGCTAAGTTCATAAATTAATTACAGTTACTTTATCTTCAAATAACCTAAATTTAAATAATAATAAATAATAATAATCATCATCATCATCTTATACATCAAAAAGTTGGATGAACACCTCAGCAGCAGCTCAAGTAATCCCTAAATGCGCCACAAGGAGCTTATGGGTTACATGCATGCATCGTAATTAGATGTGTTTATGAAGGGATGGATCAATATGATTAAATGTATTTCATTGAACGTTTATTAATATATATAATTAAATATCACCATTTGTATTTCTGTTAATAAGGTTAACTTATTGTATTAGGCGCTGATTGTCGTCGTGATATTCCATTCCTCCACCAATTGGCATTGGCTAATTTATTATTACAATACAATGTCGAATGAAAGTCAGTTGAGTTGAATATCGATCACATAAAATCAAACGTCTATTCCTCAACCAAACCAATGGATATGCTTTTATTGGATGAAGAGGGTTGCTGACTGTTTAGTTCTTTGTAGTATTCGTTGTTGTACTATTTTATTACATACATACATACATACATACATACATACATACATGTGTTAGTAATTGATTTATTTCATTATGAGTCTTTGTTTTTACTTACATGGAAATTTACTTACATATCAACTTTAATTTGTTAATCCTTCTGTTCTGGTTGGACAATGATACATTAATGCATTGCATGCTTCAATATCACTCACTCTATGCGAGTGGATCATTTTCAAGCATATCTTCGCAATAAATGACTTTTTTTTATCAATGCTTTGTACAACTATTTTTTCCCATGTTGTGTAGTGGTGTTAATGCGACCATCACTATTGGAATGAAAAAGGCCTTTGAATTCTATAATTTTTTAGCCCGTAATAATAATAATAATAATAATAATAATAATAATAATAATAATAATAATAATAAATAAATAATAATAATAATAATAATAATAATAATAATAATAATAATAATAATAATAATAATAATGATAATATTATGAAATATTAAAATAAAGATGTGGATGTATATTATTTAGAATGGTGGTTAAGTAAAAGGATTGGTTATTAAGTTAAGAATGAAGGTTGAGAAAGTTAGATTTGATTATTTTATTGATTGGAATGGTAGATGTGCTTTTTGTGTGGTTGATGTAATATGTTATTTTGTGGATGTAATTTGAGAGATTTGTGTATAAATAGGTGATTTGGGATGTGTAAAAATATATTGAAAGTATTGAATAAAAGAAGTTGTTTATCTCTCTAGTTATATCTCTAATATTTATATAACCGTCGTTAGTAAAATACTTAATGGTTATAATATTTTATAACACGTTATCAGCACGAGAGCTCCGATCCTTCGAAGTTCGTCGACGTCATCACCCCGAGCACGAGAGTTTCGTCCTCTGAAGTTTTTCGACGCCATTACTCCGAGTAAGATGTCGAATCTTCAAAAGCTTGATATTGTCGCTCTCGATATCACGGGCCAGAACTATCTATCCTGAATTTTGGATGCCCAACTTCACCTTGAATCAAAAGATCTCGGAGATACTATAAAAGCCAATAATAAGGCATCGAGCCAAGATAAGGCCAATGCCATGATTTTTCTCCGTCACCACCTTCATGAAAGTTTAAAGGTTGAATATCTTACTGTGAATGATCCACTTACATTGTGGACTGATCTGAAAGAAAGATACGACCACCAAAGGACCGTGATACTGCCAAATGCTCAATATGATTGGACAAATTTACGATTCCAAGATTATAAATCTGTAAGTGAATATAATTCTGCTATGTTCATAATTACTTCTCAATTAAGATTATGTGGACAAGAAATTACTGACGCTAATATGCTAGAAAAAACATTCAGCAAGTTCAGTGCAGCGAATTTGGTGCTACAACAACAATATCGAGAGAGAGGATTTCAGAAATACTCAGAGTTAATCTCTTGTCTCCTCGTAGTTGAACAAAATAATGAATTATTATTGAAGAATCACCAATTGCGACCGACGGACTCTGCCCCTATACCTGAAGCCAACATGAATACATATCAAAATGATCGAGGTAATAGTGGTCGCGGTCGTGGCCGATACAATAATCGTGGCCGTGGACGTGGACGTGGCCGTGCTCGTGAATATGATGACAATTATGATAGTTTTCCCCAGAAAAGAAAAATGGAAAATAAAGAGGAAATCGGTGAGCAATATAAAAAATGATTTGATGAACCATGTTCTCATTGTGGTATGAAAGGTCATTATGCCCGTACTTGTCGCGTGGCAAAACACCTAGTTGATCTCTATCAAAAATCGCTTGACGAAAAGGGGAAGAAAGTTGAGACAAATTTTATCCAAGATGAAGGCGGTTCTTCTAATCTCAACTTCAACGAGATTGGTGACTTTGATGTTGATGAATTCCTCACCGATCCTAATTAAGCGATCGTTATTATTGTGTACTATTTTATATTTTCATATATGTTGCGTGTTTTTCATATATGTTGTGTATTATTTATGTATTATCACATATGTTGTGTATTGTTATCATGAATTTATATAATTAATGTTTTGATATTTTATTATTATTTTTTCTTGAAGAATGAATACACGTGGAGATATATGTCTTGTGGATGCATTCTACAAGATTCGACCAAAGTGGATCTTGTGACCTGCTGATATGTGATGAGGCTCCGCATAGGCAGCCTTACCGCCTTGTCGGCACTGAGCTTCAAGATCGAAGGCCACAACATGACTGTGGTCGAGGCCGACGGTCACTACGTCGACCCGTTTGTGGTCAAGAACCTCTTCATATACTCCGGCGAGACCTACTCTGTTCTGGTCCGGGCCCGACCAGAGCCCATCCAGGAACTACTGGGCCAGTGCCAAGGTCGTCCGCAGGAACAGAACGACACCCAACGGGCTCGGGATCATCAACTACTACCCGAACCACCCGGAAAAGAGCCCACCCACCAACCCCCCCGCGGGCCTAGATGGGACGACGTGGCCTCGAGAAAAGCCCAGAGCGTCGCGGTGAGGGCCCATCAGGATTTCGTCTACCCTCTCCCTCGGGATTCAGAGAGTCATCGTCCTGCTCAACACGCAGAACCGGATCGACGGGCACGTCCGGTGGTCAGTCAACAACGTGTGTTTCGGGCTGCCACACACGCCGTATCTGATCGCGCCCAAGGACGGGATGCTGCACAGGTTTGACCAGAATCCGCCCCCGACGGCTACGATTTTGAGAATTACGACATCTACGCCATCCAGAACAACAGGAATGCTCGACCAGCGACGGGATTTATCGGCATCCAGAACAACAGGAATGCTCGACCAACGACGGGATTTATCGGCTGCGTTTTGGGTCGGTGGTGGACATGGTACTGCATAACGCGAATACGATGAACCCGAACAACAGCGAGACCCACCCGTGGCATCTCCACGGGCACGACTTTTGGGTCATGGGTTACGGGTCAGGGAAGTTCGACCGGGCCAACGACCCCAAGAAGCACTACAACTTTGTGAATCCGATAATAAAGAATTATTTAATCTAATTATGTAATGCATTTTTAATCTAATTACTGACAGTTATTATGTTAGTTTATTTAATTTATCATATTAATTTATTATATAATACTTATTTTTTAATATTTTAATGCTAAAATATTGTTAATTTATTATATAATGGATTTTTAATCTAATTTATTGACTTATCATGAAAAGTTCTTATTTATTATACAAAAAAATATTGTATTAATTATTGTTAATAGTAATACAAGTTGTTATTTATTTTAATATTTATTTGAGCGTTCTTTGTACGGGGAGCCATCACTGTGGCGGTTCAGCCCTATGGATGGACGGCGTTGAGGTTTCGGGCTGATAATCCAGATGTTTGGGCTTTGCACTGTCACATTGAGTCCAATTTTTATATGGGCATGGGTGCGGTTTTTGAAGAAGAGGTTGACAGAGTTGGGAACTTGCCCAGGTCTATCATGGGATGCGGGGCAACCAAAGGCCGACGAACAATCTTCTTTTTTTAATAAGAGTATGTCTAGTAAGTATGTCGATATCTTTTCTTAGGAATTATCATATCAGTACTATTTTGCCCAATTGTTCTTGAATATTTTCAAAAGTTGTGGCGACGAAAACACGATTTTAGTGCAATACTTTGATAGCACATTCACTCTGTTGCAGAGAAGAGTTAAGTACATACTTGTTCACCAAGACGTGTCTAAACCTTTACTTCGGACCTTGATTCCTCATTCATATGATTATTGGTAACAACTAACTCGTATGAAAAAGTGGTAAGATGGTAGATTTTTAGTCAACTCTTTCAAAAAATGAATAAATTATGGAAGTATCCAACATAGAGAAAGGAAGTAATAAGCTAATGGATTTGAGAACAATGACAAGTCCAAAGTCAAGGATGGAGGAAAGTTGGTGTGCTACAATTGAGCTGAGTAATATATATCAAGAGAAATTGTCCGAATCGAATGAGGAAGGATAAGAGCGATGTGATAATTCCACACCGGTGGTAATACATGATATGGTTTACCTTGGATTCATGCATTTGAACGATATTGGATGATTTTAAATTACGAATTTAAAAATTTTAACTTCAAATAAAAATATATTATTTGACAAACATTAAGATTTCAATTACGGATTTCATCGAATCGACTCGCAAGCTTTCGAGCACAATTTCAAGCTCGAGCTCGATTTTAACGAGCTCAAGTTGAGCTTTTTCCGAGTTGGTTCATCGAGCTCGCGAGCCAACTCGACATTGGATTTTGAAACGGACCATTCGTCTTTGCATTTCAAATTCAACGAACAAATCAAGCTCTGATTTGGAAGAAATTCAAATCCAAATCATTTTAATTATCAAACGGGTGATTTGAAAGAAATTCGAATTTCAATTGAAATCCGGATATCCAAACGGATTATAATAGAATTGGTGCCAAGAGAAGGAAGTAGACAGAGCAAAGCAGTCAAATGGATAAGGGATTCAACTTCAAAGTACCATTTTTATTCCAACAGAAAGTATTTCAAAAAATATGAATACAGTTTGGTTCTATTGATGATGGATATCGTTGCGAAATTCGAGGTGTTGGAACGCTGAACATCAAAATTATTGGCGAAGGGCTATACACTTTATGTGATGCTATCATTATCCCAAAGTTGCGTAAGTATCTAAAATTCTTGAGGCAGTTAGGTTCAATGGATTATGGAAGTTTAATAGTATGGGGAGTTCGTTCTCAGACTCAAAATCTCCAACCATTAAATTTATTATCAAATTTAAAAGAATTTTCTTGCAATATTCTCTCTAAACTAATTTTTACAAAATTTAAATACGATCCATATATATTTTACAACTGTACAAGATTAAACCACGGTATTATATTGAATTCGATTGAGAAATATATGATAAAATTAATACTAAAATTATAATCCGTGCAATTGTTATTTTCCATGATCTGATGTATTTGTTATTTTAAGTACTTGTATGTTATCTTAATATTTTCTTTATTATTGTTGCTAACTCAATATTATATAAAAATAAATAAATATAATAATTATAATATAAGAACAATATATCTTCTGATTATAATTAAACAATTTTATTGTATATATAAAAGAAACTATATTAATAAATATGACATTAATAGGAATATAAGAAAAATAATTCGGACAAAAAATACAATTTATGTGATTTTGAAATCTTTAAGATGTCTTCAACCATCAAATCTAAACAATGATCAGCATATGGAGACCAAAATAAATTATTTTTTGTCTCAAAAAGTTGCCCCACACAATCAAATAACTTATAAATATATATTTGTTATGAAGAGATGAGATGGAAATCAAATATTAACCATGGGTTGGAGGATTCATCAAAATGGGGCATCATCGACATTAGCAACTTCGACTGTAACCGAGCGGATTGTTATTCCCTGCAGATTATTGCACGAAACAGCTGGTCGAAGGTAACAATTAACATCCCAAGCTGGACATGGACGTGGACGTGGCCGTGAATATTATGGCAATTATAATAGTTTTCCCCAGAAAAGAAAAATGGAAAATAAAGAGGAAATCGGTGAGCAATATAAAAAACGATTTGATGAACCATGTTCTCGTTGTGGTATGAAAGGCCCGCAGCATATGGAGACCAAAAAAATTAATTTTATATATTTTTTTATTTTTTTCACTACGGCGGGCCGGCCCGCCAGGCCCGCAGCCCGCCGGCGGGGCGGGGCGGGCCTTCATTTCACAGGCCCGCTGAATGGCGGGCCGGCCCGCGCCCGCCCCGCCAAATGGCGGGCTTTGGCGGGCTACGGGCTGTCCCTCCCCGCCGGCCAGTTTTGACCGCTCTAAGCCCGCCCTGTCCTGCGCGGGCCAGCCCGCCTACCTAAAAACTGCAGCCCGCCCCGCGGGCCGGCCCTCGGGCTTTGGGCCCGCCTAACAGCTATAATATAAAGTAGTATTTCATCACTCTCGATATGCGTTGCTATAACATAACTATATCTAATATTAGCTTATAATTTGAGTTATTCTGTAATTTATAATATATATGTTTAATGGTTGAAATATTATTTTTAAATATGAAAAAATGAAAAAAAATAATTTATGATGATATAATTATATTAAATAAGAAATTATGGACAAAAATGTAATAATGAGTAAACTAGCAATTAAACTTGGACCGACCAAAATATGACAGTTTCTATCAACAACTCATCATTCGTTATGATTTTTGTATCAATCTTTTAGACTTTTTTGCATCGTTTATGAAATTTTATCTAATACTTTCAAAGTCGATCCTTAAAGTTGAATGAAACATAAAAGGGTAATGACCTGAATTCAAATAAAAACATGCTAATAGGACCAAATATCAAATCGGTCAAGCATCTTAATATCACCAACATCATCAATTCATAGCAAATATCATCCAAGTCAGTTGTACCTCCTTTTCTTTGACTCAAATATCTTCTGCAAAAATTTAGGCAACAAAACATAAATCAGTTGGAGAAAAAAAATGACAAAAAATTTATATAATATTTTTTACTTACCTTTCTCCTCTTCAGCTATGATCCAAAACTGATAAAACAAATCAGAATCAGCCACCACGCAGACAAATCCGTTAAATCCAAATCCAACGCCATGGGAATTTTGGATGATAAAGTACGTCTTCTTCTCATTGTTCGTCTTCAATACGAACTTGCCAACTAATAAGGTGGTGGCCCGATCACCTGGCAATCTATGAAGCATAAGGTGGTGGCTCAGTCGAGCTGTGAGGCAAAGTATATAGCAGCTGCTAACGCTGCTTGTCAAGCATTGTGGCTCGCTCGTGTGTTGTCTAAAGTGCGAGGAATAACAGCAAGAGCGCCAATGCTGAGGGTTGACAATAAATCTGCCATTGCTTTGATCAAGAATCCAGTACTCCACGGACAGAGTAAGCACATTCGAGTGAAATATCACTTCATCCGGGAGGCTGCAGAAGAAGGCTTGATTGATGTAGAGTTCATCAGAAGCGAGGATCAGTTGGGCGACATTCTGACGAAGCCGCTTTGAAGGACCAAGTTTCATGAGCTACGAGGCAGGATCGGCCTAATCGACACCAACGGTGGACACAAGGCTTAGGAGGAGATTGTAGGAAATAATCCTTGTGATTCGGTTTCCTTAATTAGTTAGGATAAGATTATATTAGTTTAGGAAGAGATTGTGTTTTCCTTTATAGAGTATGCTAAATTAGTGGTATGATTTTAGGCATTTAATAGCTTCCATGTAAACTATTATTTAAGGAGGACAAAGGCTACAGAAACAGTAGTCGATTTCAGCTACACCATACAAGATCGTGTTCATTCATAGTGTTCGCGTGAGTTTTTCCAACAGAGAATGCAAAGCAAGAAAACTCTTGAGAATGCCTCTATATGAGAATGCAAAGCAAGAAAATCAGTTTTCCTCTAAATAAGTTGGCCTTTAATTTAACATTGATTCCTTCTTCAGCACATATAGATTTGGTATAAGAATTTTGGGACAACTCTACCACTCGAATGAATGCCTCTATGGAAGGAACGTATTGGTCTACTAAATGAGAAAGCAAAGGAATCCTAAAAAATCAGAGATGATTTAGCTCTTGAGCGAGCACAGCAAAATAACAATACAAAAAACAAAGCATCTTCTCATTGTCTTTTTTCAACATAAAAGTACAGCTGTGATTATTAGAAGAATATTGATGGGCTTGGTTTTGAAGTTTTGAAACAGAGCCAACGTTAATCTACATTTTTGAAACAGAGCCAACGTTAATCTACATTTTCCTAAAATAAAATTCCAAGAGCAGCTTCAGAGTTACTGTGTTTCTTCTAAAACATTATATATCTTTCAAGAACACATACGCAAACAATGCTCCGCAACCACAAGAAAAATAAACCCAACCGAGCAAGATGATGCAGCAGCTGCGCACTAACAGCTGACTAAGGCTTAAAAGACCTTAAATGTTTAATAATAGCAAGGGTATAATCTGTATAAATGAAAACCCTCTCTTTTGCTGTTAAAAACAGCAGATAGTATGAAGACGATGCGAAACATTGATATTCGTTAGAAACAGCAGATAGTGAAGACGATGCCAAACCTTGATATTCGTTAGAAACAGCAGATAGTGAAGACGATGCGAAACCTTGATTTTCGCTGTAAAAATAAAAGATAGTGAAGACGACGTGAAACCTTGATATTCGTTAGAAACAGCAGATAGATAGTGTGAAGACGATGCGAAACCTTGATATTAGAAACAGCAGATAGTGAAGACGATGCCAAACTGATATTCGCTGTAAAAATAAAAGGCTACATTCATCTTTATATATTTATATATATAGGGAGAAATTTTATGGTGCTCACCTTACATTAGCACCTTGCGTGGGCATCTGTTGATATGGCACTGATTCGTATCATATTAACATGTCACGTCAACATTAGATGTGATGTGGCATTATTTGACACATTTTAGGGTCCATTGATCGACATTTGCGATGCTGATGTGTCGCGTTGACGCCTTACGTGGCACTCGATGTGTGACATTGATATGTGTCATGTTAACATGCCTCATCAGCATCGAAAATGTCGATCAATGGATCCTAAAATGTGTCAAATAATGTCACATCACATCTGATGTTGACGTGACATGTTAATATGATACGAATCAGTGCCACATCAACAGGTGTCTACACAAGGTGCTCACCTTAGGTGAACACCATAAAATTCGTATGTATATTACATATGCAGCAGAGGAGAGAGAGAGAAATAAAAAGGAGCTATCTGTTATGCATGCCAAATAACAAAAGGATATAGACAACGAGATATACTCCGTACCGTATCAAGTGGGCCCCATTTGCCACAGAATTGTCAACTCAATGCTCTCTTTGCTATTATCAAATACCATGATTTTATATATATATATATATATATATATATATTATTTGAAACTTTTTAATACGGAAGCATTATAATTAACAATAAATAGGAGACACGTGTCAATAAATTATGAAACATACATTTCCCTATATATAAGATAAAGCAATGTTAGATTCAATTTTAGAAAAATGCAAAAACGAACAGCAATAGATACTGTTGTGTTGGCACATTTTGATCGTCTGAAAAGCAAAAGGTAGTGTTGTTGGCAAAAAAGATAAATAAATAAATATAATAAATTGTTAGTCAAAGGGTGTGGTGTGGTACGGTCGGAGTATATTTAAATTTACATTTAAATACCTTTTTATATAAAAAATATCAATTCAGTCCTTCGTCAGAATTGTTTTACATATAGGTATCTAATAGAATAAATTTTTTACACATAAGTACTCGCTTATGCAGCAGGTACATCATATAAGTATGATGTATAAACATTTTGTGGTACATAATACCGTAAAAAATGTATATCACATAATAAATTTAGGTAACTTAAAGAAACGTATATAGGTACCACATAAACGCGTGATGTGGTACTTATTTTACATATAAAAAGATACGTCAAGAATGGTTAAATGATACACACAACTAGTTGGGTACTTGAATATAATTTTTTTCTCGCGGGTACTGAATTACACCTTTTTTATATAAATAGGGATTTAAGTGTAGATTCACATATTTCTTAATACATTGAAAAATAGAAATATATAAATTTTGACCATTGATATATTTAGTAAGATTTAAGAGTGAATATTTGTCGAAAACTAATATTTTTCAGATTAAAAATACATTCTATTCCTATAATAGTTTAGGTGAAGTTCAAAGCGAGAGAATAAAAGACCTTTAAACCTAATTAAGTCATGTAGTGTGCCATTTCATTTGTTTAGTTCGTGACAAATATTAGTTACCGTTTAAAAATATTTTAGTTAATTGGTAAAAGCTTGTCTGTCAAAAAACTCGAGTAATAACATATTATCATATAGAATTATAGTTCGTCTCTCAATCAATCTAAAATGAATATGAACTTCACCACCCAAGTTCAGAAAAGTTGAGATATCATTTATGTTTCCATTAAATCAATTTCTATTAACTTAGGTTAATTTCTTCACTTACATAATAAAATAAAATAGGCCCCCACTTATCCTCCAATTTAGGCTTTTTTTTCCATTTATAATGCATTTTTTAAAATGGATATCAAAAATAGGGTGAAAATGGAAATTCTTAAGGGCCTAACCGCGTTATACGACGCGCCACCCTCTTTATTTCCTTCTTTCTCTCCCCTTTTCTTCTTCTCTCCCCTTCTCTTCTCTCCTCTTCACCCAACACCTCCCCTGTTCCTATTCTCTTCTTCTATTAATCTCTGAAATTGGTCTAAAATTAATCCTTAGCACCGTAAATACGAAGAAAATACCCATATCTACCATCTATAGTAAATTATTCTCAAGATAAATTTTTATTATTTTCCTAATTTATCTTTTAGTTTTTCCCGGATCTTAAATCGCTGGCCTACCGCCGGCGAGTGGTCGTCACCGTCGCTTGCCGGCCGCCAATGCCGCCCTCTCGCCGGTCGCCGGCCGCCGCTCGCCGGCTCCGGCGCGGCTGCTTTTTTTATATAATATAGTATATAATTATTTTATTATATTAGTTTATTTAATTTATTATATAATGCATTTTTAATCTAATTAATGACGTTTATTATGTTAGTTTATTTAATTTATCATATTAATTTATTATATAATACTTATTTTTTAATATTTTAATTCAGAAATATTGTTAATTTATTAAATAATGCATTTTCAATCTAATTTATTGACTTATCATGAAAAGTTCTTATTTGTTATACAAAAAAAAAAATTATTGTATAAATTATTGTTAATTGTAATACTTTAATTAATTTTTTTAATTAGGTTAAATAAAGTTTAGTTATTTATTTTAATATTTATTTTTATTATAATTTGATAACAGATGACAGAGCATTCTTTGTACGGGCCGAGGGAGCTTTCTCTCGACACAACAACGGGCACATCGTTGGACGACAATACTTCGATAATGAAGAACACCGTGGCCGTTCTGCCTTATGGATGGACGGCGTTGAGGTTTCGGGCTGATAATCCAGATGTTTGGGCTTTGCACTGTCACATTGAGTCCAATTTTTATATGGGCATGGGTGCGGTTTTTGAAGAAGAGGTTGACAGAGTTGGGAACTTGCCCAGGTCTATCATGGGATGCGGGGCAACCAAAGGCCGACGAACAATCTTCTTTTTTTAATAAGAGTATGTCTAGTAAGTATGTCGATATCTTTTCTTAGGAATTATCATATCAGTACTATTTTGCCCAATTGTTCTTGAATATTTTCAAAAGTTGTGGCGACGAAAACACGATTTTAGTGCAATACTTTGATAGCACATTCACTCTGTTGCAGAGAAGAGTTAAGTACATACTTGTTCACCAAGACGTGTCTAAACCTTTACTTCGGACCTTGATTCCTCATTCATATGATTATTGGTAACAACTAACTCGTATGAAAAAGTGGTAAGATGGTAGATTTTTAGTCAACTCTTTCAAAAAATGAATAAATTATGGAAGTATCCAACATAGAGAAAGGAAGTAATAAGCTAATGGATTTGAGAACAATGACAAGTCCAAAGTCAAGGATGGAGGAAAGTTGGTGTGCTACAATTGAGCTGAGTAATATATCAAGAGAAATTGTCCGAATCGAATGAGGAAGGATAAGAGCGATGTGATAATTCCACACCGGTGGTAATACATGATATGGTTTACCTTGGATTCATGCATTTGAACGATATTGGATGATTTTAAATTACGAATTTAAAAATTTTAACTTCAAATAAAAATATATTATTTGACAAACATTAAGATTTCAATTACGGATTTCATCGAATCGACTCGCAAGCTTTCGAGCACAATTTCAAGCTCGAGCTCGATTTTAACGAGCTCAAGTTGAGCTTTTTCCGAGTTGGTTCATCGAGCTCGCGAGCCAACTCGACATTGGATTTTGAAACGGACCATTCGTCTTTGCATTTCAAATTCAACGACAAATCAAGCTCTGATTTGGAAGAAATTCAAATCCAAATCATTTTAATTATCAAACGGGTGATTTGAAAGAAATTCGAATTTCAATTGAAATCCGGATATCCAAACGGATTATAATAGAATTGGTGCCAAGAGAAGGAAGTAGACAGAGCAAAGCAGTCAAATGGATAAGGGATTCAACTTCAAAGTACCATTTTTATTCCAACAGAAAGTATTTCAAAAATATGAATACAGTTTGGTTCTATTGATGATGGATATCGTTGCGAAATTCGAGGTGTTGGAACGCTGAACATCAAAATTATTGGCGAAGGGCTATACACTTTATGTGATGCTATCATTATCCCAAAGTTGCGTAAGTATCTAAAATTCTTGAGGCAGTTAGGTTCAATGGATTATGGAAGTTTAATAGTATGGGGAGTTCGTTCTCAGACTCAAAATCTCCAACCATTAAATTTATTATCAAATTTAAAAGAATTTTCTTGCAATATTCTCTCTAAACTAATTTTTACAAAATTTAAATACGATCCATATATATTTTACAACTGTACAAGATTAAACCACGGTATTATATTGAATTCGATTGAGAAATATATGATAAAATTAATACTAAAATTATAATCCGTGCAGTTGTTATTTTCCATGATCTGATGTATTTGTTATTTTAAGTACTTGTATGTTATCTTAATATTTTCTTTATTATTGTTGCTAACTCAATATTATATAAAAATAAATAAATATAATAATAATAATAATTATAATATAAGAACAATATATCTTCTGATTATAATTAAACAATTTTATTGTATATATAAAAGAAACTATATTAATAAATATGACATTAATAGGAATATAAGAAAAATAATTCGGACAAAAAATACAATTTATGTGATTTTGAAATCTTTAAGATGTCTTCAACCATCAAATCTAAACAATGATCAGCATATGGAGACCAAAATAAATTATTTTTTGTCTCAAAAAGTTGCCCCACACAATCAAATAACTTATAAATATATATTTGTTATGAAGAGATGAGATGGAAATCAAATATTAACCATGGGTTGGAGGATTCATCAAAATGGGGCATCATCGACATTAGCAACTTCGACTGTAACCGAGCGGATTGTTATTCCCTGCAGATTATTGCACGAAACAGCTGGTCGAAGGTAACAATTAACATCCCAAGCTGGACATGGACGTGGACGTGGCCGTGAATATTATGGCAATTATAATAGTTTTCCCCAGAAAAGAAAAATGGAAAATAAAGAGGAAATCGGTGAGCAATATAAAAAACGATTTGATGAACCATGTTCTCGTTGTGGTATGAAAGGCCCGCAGCATATGGAGACCAAAAAAATTAATTTTATATATTTTTTTATTTTTTTCACTACGGCGGGCCGGCCCGCCAGGCCCGCAGCCCGCCGGCGGGGCGGGGCGGGCCTTCATTTCACAGGCCCGCTGAATGGCGGGCCGGCCCGCGCCCGCCCCGCCAAATGGCGGGCTTTGGCGGGCTACGGGCTGTCCCTCCCCGCCGGCCAGTTTTGACCGCTCTAAGCCCGCCCTGTCCTGCGCGGGCCAGCCCGCCTACCTAAAAACTGCAGCCCGCCCCGCGGGCCGGCCCTCGGGCTTTGGGCCCGCCTAACAGCTATAATATAAAGTAGTATTTCATCACTCTCGATATGCGTTGCTATAACATAACTATATCTAATATTAGCTTATAATTTGAGTTATTCTGTAATTTATAATATATATGTTTAATGGTTGAAATATTATTTTTAAATATGAAAAAATGAAAAAAAATAATTTATGATGATATAATTATATTAAATAAGAAATTATGGACAAAAATGTAATAATGAGTAAACTAGCAATTAAACTTGGACCGACCAAAATATGACAGTTTCTATCAACAACTCATCATTCGTTATGATTTTTGTATCAATCTTTTAGACTTTTTTGCATCGTTTATGAAATTTTATCTAATACTTTCAAAGTCGATCCTTAAAGTTGAATGAAACATAAAAGGGTAATGACCTGAATTCAAATAAAAACATGCTAATAGGACCAAATATCAAATCGGTCAAGCATCTTAATATCACCAACATCATCAATTCATAGCAAATATCATCCAAGTCAGTTGTACCTCCTTTTCTTTGACTCAAATATCTTCTGCAAAAATTTAGGCAACAAAACATAAATCAGTTGGAGAAAAAAAATGACAAAAAATTTATGTAATATTTTTTACTTACCTTTCTCCTCTTCAGCTATGATCCAAAACTGATAAAACAAATCAGAATCAGCCACCACGCAGACAAATCCGTTAAATCCAAATCCAACGCCATGGGAATTTTGGATGATAAAGTACGTCTTCTTCTCATTGTTCGTCTTCAATACGAACTTGCCAACTAATAATACGCTGTGTGTTCCAACCTCTGATCCAACAGGTATTGTGGTATCTAATACAACCTTATATAAATATAATAATAATTAATATCCCATTTAAAAAGAAAAGTAAACGATCAACCTATCAACCTATAATAATTAATTATATATAGCATACCTCTTCACAAAACCGAAACTATTATCCCACTTCATAACAGCAACTATTGGATAGGTATCCAATAATTCAATTGCCTCATCTATCTCCAACTGTCTATACCAACGTAGATAATTCCTAGTACGAGGCTGACAAAAACAAGGAAGAAATTATTAGATAAAATCAAATTACGTATACATTTTTGAAATAATCTTAACTCTTTCGTCTTACCAAACATACGAACTCCAGTGCAAGGTTCCTTTCCTGAGGATTTACGCATGATAAACTAGTACGTACCCCATATTTTATTATGTAATTTATAACGTAAAGTATGTCGCATCCCATTATCACCATTGCATCACCTCTAGCTACGTCTATACCTGCCACATTGTCGTACAATGGATCCGCGTAGACGTGCTCGAAACAATCCTGTACGTCAAAATAAAAGTGGCATCCTTCCTGCAGCAGCCCATTTGCACGTTTACCAAGCATACGATACATCATCTCCATGCAAGTGAGAATTGCCACATGCGAACACGAGCCCGTCTGTCCTTGGTATCTCACCGGAGAAAGATGCTCGGAAAAAAAAGCGAAGTTCACGACGACACCATCTCCGCCTAGACGTCGTACAACCGCTCCATAGAGGCCGTCGTGGATATTACTGCAGAAGAATGAAGCGCGATTGATTAAATATTTTTTCTAAATCATATATTCAATAAACAATCAATTCTTAACATCATGACTAATTATACAAATTAAACTGATACCTTAGTTCTGTCAAACACCTATAAACAGATGACTGGGATAGACACAAAGTGAATTAATAATAATAATAATAATAATAATAATAATAATAATAATAATAATAATAATAATAATAATAATAATAATAATAATAATAATAATATATCACCACAAAACTACTAAATAAAATATGAAACACTAAAGCTAGTTTAGTTTTTTTACCATGATTCTCGAACCTAGTCCAATGCACCTGAGAATGAGCAAAATATAAAGAGTATTAGTGCGTCTATATGAGAATGCAAAGCAAGAAAACTCTTGAGAATGCCTCTATATGAGAATGCAAAGCAAGAAAATCAGTTTTCCTCTAAATAAGTTGGCCTTTAATTTAACATTGATTCCTTCTTCAGCACATATAGGTTTGGTATAAGAATTTTGGGACAACTCTACCACTCGAATGAATGCCTCTATGGAAGGAACGTATTGGTCTACTAAATGAGAAAGCAAAGGAATCCTAAAAAATCAGAGATGATTTAGCTCTTGAGCGAGCACAGCAAAATAACAATACAAAAAACAAAGCATCTTCTCATCGTCTTTTTTCAACATAAAAGTACAGCTGTGATTATTAGAAGAATATTGATGGACAACTCGAATGAATGCCTCTATATGAGAATGCAAAGCAAGAAAATCAGTTTTCCTCTACCACTCGAATGAATGCCTCTATGGAAGGAACGTATTGGTCTACTAAATGAGAATGCAAAGGAATCCTAAAAAATCAGAGATGATTTAGCTCTTGAGCGAGCACATCAAAATAACAATACAAAAAACAAAGCATCTTCTCATCGTCTTTTTTCAACATAAAAGTACAGCTGTGATTATTAGAAGAATATTGATGGACAACTCGAATGAATGCCTCTATATGAGAATGCAAAGCAAGAAAATCAGTTTTCCTCTACCACTCGAATGAATGCCTCTATGGAAGGATCGTATTGGTCTACTAAATGAGAAAGCAAAGGAATCCTAAAAAATCAGAGATGATTTAGCTCTTGAGCGAGCACAGCAAAATAACAATACAAAAAACAAAGCATCTTCTCATCGTCTTTTTTCAACATAAAAGTACAGCTGTGATTATTAGAAGAATATTGATGGACAACTAGAATGAATGCCTCTATATGAGAATGCAAAGCAAGAAAATCAGTTTTCCTCTACCACTCGAATGAATGCCTCTATGGAAGGAACGTATTGGTCTACTAAATGAGAAAGCAAAGGAATCCTAAAAAATCAGAGATGATTTAGCTCTTGAGCGAGCACATCAAAATAACAATACAAAAAACAAAGCATCTTCTCATCGTCTTTTTTCAACATAAAAGTACAGCTGTGATTATTAGAAGAATATTGATGGACAACTCGAATGAATGCCTCTATATGAGAATGCAAAGCAAGAAAATCAGTTTTCCTCTACCACTCGAATGAATGCCTCTATGGAAGGATCGTATTGGTCTACTAAATGAGAAAGCAAAGGAATCCTAAAAAATCAGAGATGATTTAGCTCTTGAGCGAGCACAGCAAAATAACAATACAAAAAACAAAGCATCTTCTCATCGTCTTTTTTCAACATAAAAGTACAGCTGTGATTATTAGAAGAATATTGATGGACAACTAGAATGAATGCCTCTATATGAGAATGCAAAGCAAGAAAATCAGTTTTCCTCTACCACTCGAATGAATGCCTCTATGGAAGGAACGTATTGGTCTACTAAATGAGAAAGCAAAGGAATCCTAAAAATCAGAGATGATTTAGCTCTTGAGCGAGCACATCAAAATAACAATACAAAAACAAAGCATCTTCTCATCGTCTTTTTTCAACATAAAAGTACAGCTGTGATTATTAGAAGAATATTGATGGACAACTCGAATGAATGCCTCTATATGAGAATGCAAAGCAAGAAAATCAGTTTTCCTCTACCACTCGAATGAATGCCTCTATGGAAGGATCGTATTGGTCTACTAAATGAGAAAGCAAAGGAATCCTAAAAATCAGAGATGATTTAGCTCTTGAGCGAGCACAGCAAAATAACAATACAAAAAACAAAGCATCTTCTCATTGTCTTTTTTCAACATAAAAGTACAGCTGTGATTATTAGAAGAATATTGATGGGCTTGGTTTTGAAGTTTTGAAACAGAGCCAACGTTAATCTACATTTTTGAAACAGAGCCAACGTTAATCTACATTTTCCTAAATTAAAATTCCAAGAGCAGCTTCAGAGTTACTGTGTTTCTTCTAAAACATTATATATCTTTCAAGAACACATACGCAAACAATGCTCCGCAACCACAAGAAAAATAAACCCAACCGAGCAAGATGATGCAGCAGCTGCGCACTAACAGCTGACTAAGGCTTAAAAGACCTTAAATGTTTAATAATAGCAAGGGTATAATCTGTATAAATGAAAACCCTCTCTTTTGCTGTTAAAAACAGCAGATAGTATGAAGACGATGCGAAACATTGATATTCGTTAGAAACAACAGATAGTGAAGACGATGCCAAACCTTGATATTCGTTAGAAACAGCAGATAGTGAAGACGATGCGAAACCTTGATTTTCGCTGTAAAAATAAAAGATAGTGAAGACGACGTGAAACCTTGATATTCGTTAGAAACAGCAGATAGATAGTGTGAAGACGATGCGAAACCTTGATATTAGAAACAGCAGATAGTGAAGACGATGTCAAACTGATATTCGCTGTAAAAATAAAAGGCTACATTCATCTTTATATATTTATATATATAGGGAGAAATTTTATGGTGCTCACCTTACATTAGCACCTTGCGTGGGCATCTGTTGATATGGCACTGATTCGTGTCATATCAATATTCACGTCAACATTAGATGTGATGTGGCATTATTTGACACATTTTAGGGTCCATTGATCGACATTTGCGATGCTGATGTGTCGCGTTGACGCCTTACGTGGCACTCGATGTGTGACATTGATATGTGTCATGTTAACATGCCTCATCAGCATCGAAAATGTCGATCAATGGATCCTAAAATGTGTCAAATAATGTCACATCACATCTGATGTTGACGTGACATGTTAATATGATACGAATCAGTGCCACATCAACAGGTGTCCACACAAGGTGCTCACCTTAGGTGAACACCATAAAATTCGTATGTATATTACATATGCAGCAGAGGAGAGAGAGAGAAATAAAAAGGAGCTATCTGTTATGCATGCCAAATAACAAAAGGATATAGACAACGAGATATACTCCGTACCGTATCAAGTGGGCCCCATTTGCCACAGAATTGTCAACTCAATGCTCTCTTTGCTATTATCAAATACCATGATTTTATATATATATATATATATATATATATATATATATTTGAAACTTTTTAATACGGAAGCATTATAATTAACAATAAATAGGAGACACGTGTCAATAAATTATGAAACATACATTTCCCTATATATATAAGATAAAGCAATGTTAGATTCAATTTTAGAAAAATGCAAAAACGAACAGCAATAGATACTGTTGTGTTGGCACATTTTGATCGTCTGAAAAGCAAAAGGTAGTGTTGTTGGCAAAAAAGATAAATAAATAAATATAATAAATTGTTAGTCAAAGGGTGTGGTGTGGTACGGCCGGAGTATATTTAAATTTACATTTAAATACCTTTTTATATAAAAAATATCAATTCAGTCCTTCGTCAGAATTGTTTTACATATAGGTATCTAATAGAATAAATTTTTTACACATAAGTACTCGCTTATGCAGCAGGTACATCATATAAGTATGATGTATAAACATTTTGTGGTACATAATACCGTAAAAAAATGTATATCACATAATAAATTTAGGTAACTTAAAGAAACGTATATAGGTACCACATAAACGCGTGATGTGGTACTTATTTTACATATAAAAAGATACGTCAAGAATGGTTAAATGATACACACAACTAGTTGGGTACTTGAATATAATTTTTTTCTCGCGGGGTACTGAATTACACCTTTTTTATATAAATAGGGATTTAAGTGTAGATTCACATATTTCTTAATACATTGAAAAATAGAAATATATAAATTTTGACCATTGATATATTTAGTAAGATTTAAGAGTGAATATTTGTCGAAAACTAATATTTTTCAGATTAAAAATACATTCTATTCCTATAATAGTTTAGGTGAAGTTCAAAGCGAGAGAATAAAAGACCTTTAAACCTAATTAAGTCATGTAGTGTGCCATTTCATTTGTTTAGTTCGTGACAAATATTAGTTACCGTTTAAAAATATTTTAGTTAATTGGTAAAAGCTTGTCTGTCAAAAAACTCGAGTAATAACATATTATCATATAGAATTATAGTTCGTCTCTCAATCAATCTAAAATGAATATGAACTTCACCACCCAAGTTCAGAAAAGTTGAGATATCATTTATGTTTCCATTAAATCAATTTCTATTAACTTAGGTTAATTTCTTCACTTACATAATAAAATAAAATAGGCCCCCACTTATCCTCCAATTTAGGCTTTTTTTTCCATTTATAATGCATTTTTTAAAATGGATATCAAAAATAGGGTGAAAATGGAAATTCTTAAGGGCCTAACCGCGTTATACGACGCGCCACCCTCTTTATTTCCTTCTTTCTCTCCCCTTTTCTTCTTCTCTCCCCTTCTCTTCTCTCCTCTTCACCCAACACCTCCCCTGTTCCTATTCTCTTCTTCTATTAATCTCTGAAATTGGTCTAAAATTAATCCTTAGCACCGTAAATACGAAGAAAATACCCATATCTACCATCTATAGTAAATTATTCTCAAGATAAATTTTTATTATTTTCCTAATTTATCTTTTAGTTTTTCCCGGATCTTAAATCGCTGGCCTACCGCCGGCGAGTGGTCGTCACCGTCGCTTGCCGGCCGCCAATGCCGCCCTCTCGCCGGTCGCCGGCCGCCGCTCGCCGGCTCCGGCGCGGCTGCTTTTTTTATATAATATAGTATATAATTATTTTATTATATTAGTTTATTTAATTTATTATATAATGCATTTTTAATCTAATTAATGACGTTTATTATGTTAGTTTATTTAATTTATCATATTAATTTATTATATAATACTTATTTTTTAATATTTTAATTCAGAAATATTGTTAATTTATTAAATAATGCATTTTCAATCTAATTTATTGACTTATCATGAAAAGTTCTTATTTGTTATACAAAAAAAAAATTATTGTATAAATTATTGTTAATTGTAATACTTTAATTAATTTTTTTAATTAGGTTAAATAAAGTTTAGTTATTTATTTTAATATTTATTTTTATTATAATTTGATAACAGATGACAGAGCATTCTTTGTACGGGCCGAGGGAGCTTTCTCTCGACACAACAACGGGCACATCGTTGGACGACAATACTTCGATAATGAAGAACACCGTGGCCGTTCTGCCTTATGGATGGACGGCGTTGAGGTTTCGGGCTGATAATCCAGATGTTTGGGCTTTGCACTGTCACATTGAGTCCAATTTTTATATGGGCATGGGTGCAGTTTTTGAAGAAGAGGTTGACAGAGTTGGGAACTTGCCCAGGTCTATCATGGGATGCGGGGCAACCAAAGGCCGACGAACAATCTTCTTTTTTAATAAGAGTATGTCTAGTAAGTATGTCGATATCTTTTCTTAGGAATTATCATATCAGTACTATTTTGCCCAATTGTTCTTGAATATTTTCAAAAGTTGTGGCGACGAAAACACGATTTTAGTGCAATACTTTGATAGCACATTCACTCTGTTGCAGAGAAGAGTTAAGTACATACTTGTTCACCAAGACGTGTCTAAACCTTTACTTCGGACCTTGATTCCTCATTCATATGATTATTGGTAACAACTAACTCGTATGAAAAAGTGGTAAGATGGTAGATTTTTAGTCAACTCTTTCAAAAAATGAATAAATTATGGAAGTATCCAACATAGAGAAAGGAAGTAATAAGCTAATGGATTTGAGAACAATGACAAGTCCAAAGTCAAGGATGGAGGAAAGTTGGTGTGCTACAATTGAGCTGAGTAATATATATCGAGAGAAATTGTCCGAATCGAATGAGGAAGGATAAGAGCGATGTGATAATTCCACACCGGTGGTAATACATGATATGGTTTACCTTGGATTCATGCATTTGAACGATATTGGATGATTTTAAATTACGAATTTAAAAATTTTAACTTCAAATAAAAATATATTATTTGACAAACATTAAGATTTCAATTACGGATTTCATCGAATCGACTCGCAAGCTTTCGAGCACAATTTCAAGCTCGAGCTCGATTTTAACGAGCTCAAGTTGAGCTTTTTCCGAGTTGGTTCATCGAGCTCGCGAGCCAACTCGACATTGGATTTTGAAACGGACCATTCGTCTTTGCATTTCAAATTCAACGAACAAATCAAGCTCTGATTTGGAAGAAATTCAAATCCAAATCATTTTAATTATCAAACGGGTGATTTGAAAGAAATTCGAATTTCAATTGAAATCCGGATATCCAAACGGATTATAATAGAATTGGTGTCAAGAGAAGGAAGTAGACAGAGCAAAGCAGTCAAATGGATAAGGGATTCAACTTCAAAGTACCATTTTTATTCCAACAGAAAGTATTTCAAAAATATGAATACAGTTTGGTTCTATTGATGATGGATATCGTTGCGAAATTCGAGGTGTTGGAACGCTGAACATCAAAATTGTTGGCGAAGGGCTATACACTTTATGTGATGCTATCATTATCCCAAAGTTGCGTAAGTATCTAAAATTCTTGAGGCAGTTAGGTTCAATGGATTATGGAAGTTTAATAGTATGGGGAGTTCGTTCTCAGACTCAAAATCTCCAACCATTAAATTTATTATCAAATTTAAAAGAATTTTCTTGCAATATTCTCTCTAAACTAATTTTTACAAAATTTAAATACGATCCATATATATTTTACAACTGTACAAGATTAAACCACGGTATTATATTGAATTCGATTGAGAAATATATGATAAAATTAATACTAAAATTATAATCCGTGCAGTTGTTATTTTCCATGATCTGATGTATTTGTTATTTTAAGTACTTGTATGTTATCTTAATATTTTCTTTATTATTGTTGCTAACTCAATATTATATAAAAATAAATAAATATAATAATAATAATAATAATTATAATATAAGAACAATATATCTTCTGATTATAATTAAACAATTTTATTGTATATATAAAAGAAACTATATTAATAAATATGACATTAATAGGAATATAAGAAAAATAATTCGGACAAAAAATACAATTTATGTGATTTTGAAATCTTTAAGATGTCTTCAACCATCAAATCTAAACAATGATCAGCATATGGAGACCAAAATAAATTATTTTTTGTCTCAAAAAGTTGCCCCACACAATCAAATAACTTATAAATATATATTTGTTATGAAGAGATGAGATGGAAATCAAATATTAACCATGGGTTGGAGGATACATCGAAATGGGGCATCATCGACATTAGCAACTTCGACTGTAACCGAGCGGATTGTTATCCCTGCAGATTATTGCACGAAACAGCTGGTCGAAGGTAACAATTAACATCCCTACATAGACAAATCTTGTTGTAGAACAAACGTGAGGTATGGTCTGATTCTGGGCAAAAGCTAACTCCAAGCTTAAAACAAACCGAAATTTGAGATACTCAAAGAACACTGGGATATAAACACTACACACTGCAGAACTAACTTATTCAATATTTATAGCATATCTAGTTTAATTGAAGAACTATGCGAGATATTTCGGCAGATAACTCTCCTAGAATCTCTTCAGAAAGACTATTCTACCCTCTATGCCAAATTCTGCCACTTCGAAGTCTTGACTCCTTGGCCCTTTCAGAATTATCCTCGGGTTCATCCAGGTCTTCCTTTATCCTATCAGGAGCACCAAGAAATGGCCCTTTCCCATATAGGAACAACACTGGCGGTCTACAAGGAATTAATAATAATGAATAGGTTCAATAATGACAAAATGTGTGTGTTTTCAACTAATTAAGACAATCATCATCATAGAATAAAAGAATTGATTAACCATACGCTATGCGATGGTAATTTTCAGGCAAGAAAGGGTTGTAAAAGTCATCATGTTCCGGGGGCATCTCAACTCCCACATTACCGTCCTCCTGCAAAATATAAATCAAAACATCATCATATGCCGACGAAAAAAAGAATTACAAATCCGCTCCAAGGATATTATTAATTGGTTTGTTCGACTGAATATTTGTCTTGCGAATGCATAACCATTATTAATTAGCCAGCAGCAATGATCATGAGAACCTTGATCTCACAAAGGTGAACTTTCTTGAAAACCATATTCATTACGCCTCGAAAATAACAAGTCGTAGCAGTTTCTTCTTCCTTCGCCACAAATGTCAGGTAGTGGATAGAATTATAGTAGTTTAGCTTGACTACCTTCTCCAGAATGAAATTCCTTTTCTGCAACCAAACACAAATCAATCAAATCATTATCGCAAAAGACAAATCGCTGTAACGAATTAGATTCACTAACAAACGAAGAAACAAACATTATGCCCATTGAAGCGTTCCAAGCATATGGTCGCACCCTCCTCACACGGACCCAACCACTTTTCATGAAATCGGGTTATCGCTCCGCCAGGCATATGTAGACGGGGGTCAAAATATTTATCTGCAAATTCATAAAAACATTAAGTTCCCCATCGAAATTTGCAGGAAAATTAATCGAGCACATCCGAAACATCGATCGAAAAAAGCAAGCAACATACCATACCACCCAGCGTTTCATGTAGACTTGAATAATATCTCTCTGTCGCCCTGCAAAAGCATCAAATGATTAATAATTATAAGAAACAACATCAGGGCACACACAGCCTCAGCCAGGCAGAGATCTACGAAGAATTTAACGATCCCCACTTCTTTCTTACATGCTGATTTTTGCTCTAAGAGATATCGACTCCCAACAATCTCCGGCGACCGATCGTTCGCTCGTTTGATATCTCCCCTCTCTCTCTCTCTCTCTCGGCTTAGGGTTTTCGTTTCCGTCAAATTGATTATTTGAGTCGTTTAGGTTTGGTTTGGGGTTAAATGGGCTGTGCATTCTTATAGTATCGTGGGCGAGGCCCAATCATAGGCTCGTCTGTTATTGGACTAACTAATAATGGGACGGCTAAATAATAAATATTATATTATATTATACATTTGATCTAATATATAATATTTGTTTAAATTTTGAGTTATTTTATAATTAATTATGTGTTGTTCTATGCATACAAAATGCAAAATAATTTTTTGTTGATATAAATTTTAATATATATAAAATTGCAATTATTCAAATTAAGATAAATAAATAAATAGTAGAAATGTAAAATAATAATTTTATTTTATTGACAAAAATTGACCGATTTTATCTTATCTGACTAATTATATATAAAGTAGTATTTCATCACTCTCGATATGTGTTGCTATAACATAAATATATCTAATATTAGCTTATAATTTGAGTTATTTTGTAATTTATAATATATGTTTAATGGTTGAAATATTATTTTTAAATATGCAAAAACAAAAAAAAAATAATTTATGATAATATAATTATAAAAAAAATAAGAAATTATGGACAAAAATGTAATTATGGGTAAACTAGCAATTAAACTTGGACCGACCAAAATATGACAGTTTCTATCAACAACTCATCCTCCGTTATAATTTTTGTATCAATCTTTTAGACTTTTTTGCATCGTTTATGAAATTTTATCTAATACTTTCAAAGTCGATCCTTAAAGTTGAATGAAACATAAAAGGGTAATGACCTGAATTCAAATAAAAACATGCTAATAGGACCAAATATCAAATCGGTCAAGCATCTTAATATCACCAACATCATCAATTCATAGCAAATATCATCCAAGTCAGTTGTACCTCCTTTTCTTTGACTCAAATATCTTCTGCAAAAATTTAGGCAACAAAACATAAATCAGTTGGAGAAAAAAAATGACAAAAAATTTATATAATATTTTTTACTTACCTTTCTCCTCTTCAGCTATGATCCAAAACTGATAAAACAAATCAGAATCAGCCACCACGCAGACAAATCCGTTAAATCCAAATCCAACGCCATGGGAATTTTGGATGATAAAGTACGTCTTCTTCTCATTGTTCGTCTTCAATACGAACTTGCCAACTAATAATACGCTGTGTGCTCCAACCTCTGATCCAACAGGTATTGTGGTATCTAATACAACCTTATATAAATATAATAATAATTAATATCCCATTTAAAAAAGAAAGTAAACGATCAACCTATCAACCTATAATAATTAATTATATATAGCATACCTCTTCACAAAAACCGAAACTATTATCCCACTTCATAGCAGCAACTATTGGATAGGTATCCAATAATTCAATTGCCTCATCTATCTCCAACGGTCTATACCAACGCAGATAATTCCTACTACGAGGCTGACAAAAACAAGGAAGAAATTATTAGATAAAATCAAATTACGTATACATTTTTGAAATAATCTTAACTCTATCGTCTTACCAAACATACGAACTCCAGTGCAAGGTTTCTTTCCTGAGGATTTACGCAGGATAAACTAGTACGTACCCCATATTTTATTATGTAATTTATAACGTAAAGTATGTCGCATCCCATTATCCCCATTGCATCACCTCTAGCTACGTCTATACCTGCCACATTGTCGTACAATGGATCCGCGTAGACGTGCTCGAAACAATCCTGTACGTCAAAATAAAAGTGGCATCCTTCCGGCAGCAGCCCATTTGCACGTTTACCAAGCATACGATACATCATCTCCATGCAAGTGACAATTGCCACATGCGAACACGAGCCCGTCTGTCCTTGGTATCTCACCGGAGAAAGATGCTCGGAAAAAAAAGCGAAGTTCACGACGACACCATCTCCGCCTAGACGTCGTACAACCGCTCCATAGAGGCCATCGTGGATATTACTGCAGAAGAATGAAGCGCGATTGATTAAATATTTTTTCTAAATCATATATTCAATAAACAATCAATTCTTAACATCAAGACTAATTATACAAATTAAACTGATACCGTAGTTCTGTCAAACACCTATAAACAGATGACTGGGATAGACACAAAGTGAATTAAAAATAATAATAATAATAATATATCACCACAAAACTACTAAATAAAATATGAAACACTAAAGCTAGTTTAGGTTTTTTACCATGATTCTCGAACCTAGTCCAATGCACCAGAAGAATGAGCAAAATATAGAGAGTATTAGTGCGTCTATATGAGAATGTAGGAAATAATCCTTGTGATTCGGTTTCCTTAATTAGTTAGGATAAGATTATATTAGTTTAGGAAGAGATTGTGTTTTCCTTTATAGAGTAGGCTAAATTAGTGGTATGATTTTAGGCATTTAATAGCTTCCATGTAAACTATTATTTAAGGAGGACAAAGGCTACAGAAACAGTAGTCGATTTCAGCTACACCATACAAGATCGTGTTCATTCATAGTGTTCGCGTGAGTTTTTCCAACAATTGGTATCAGAGCCTCATCCAGGGACCATGGACGATGGAAGCAAAAAAAGCCGAAGCCTCCGGTGCCGACGGAAGGAAGAAAGCCGATGCCTCCGGCGCTGTGATCCAACGAGTGATTCGTGAGGTGGGCGGCGGGAATAGCTACCCCGTTCTCACCAAGGCCAATTACTCCGACTGGGCTCTCATGATGAAGGTGAAGTTGAAGGCCAGGGCGCTATGGAACGCCATCGAGAAGGGCACTTCCGACGAGCAGGAAGACATGATGGCACTCGACGCGCTGGTGAGCGCGGTCCCACCCGAGATGGTGTCGACGATCGGTTCCAAGGAGACGGCCAAGGAGGCCTGGGACGCGATCGCGACCATGCGGATCGGGGACGATTGTGTGAAGAAGGCAACGACGCAGCAGCTGCGTCGCAAGTTCGACCTCGCCACGTTCAACGACGGTGAGACCGTCGAGGAATTTGCGTTGCGCCTCAATGGCATGGCGGCTCACCTCACCACATTGGGGGATGAGGTGAAGGACAAGGAGATCGTAGCGAAGATGCTACGGAGTCTGCCTCCCCGCTTCAAGCAGATCGCGATTGTGATCAAGACGTTGCTCGATCCATCCACCATGACGGTCGCCGATCTCACCGGGCGATTGCAAGAGGCGGAGGAAGAGTTGGATGGACCGCCGGCGTCACTACAGCATGAGGGCAAGCTGTATCTCACTGAGGAGGAGTGGGACGCGCAGCGGAAGAAGCGAGAGGCGGAGAACCACTCTCGCGGCGGCTCAAGAGGCGGCGGCGGCGCGAACAGGGGAGGCGGCCGACGAGGGCGCGGTCGTGGGCGAGCTGGCGGGTCGTCGAGTGGGTCGGCGACCTCGAACAAGAAGGCGGGCGACGAATGCCGGAATTGCGGGAAGTTGGGCCATTGGGCCCGGGAGTGCTGGTCGAAGCCCAAGAAGGCGCAGGCCCATGCGATCCACGAAGAGGAGGAGGCCTCACTCTGTCTCGCAAGGTGCTCGACCATTCTCTCCCCACCGACGCCGCAATCGACGGCGACTTCATCGGCGCCGCCCTCATCGGCGGTTGAGCCGCACGCCAGGACTGATCCGGCGCCATTGGAGGCATCGCATCAACATGGAAGAGGCGGATTTGGGCGGGCGCCGTCCGTGGCCCATATCGAGATCTGCGAAGAGAAGGTGTTCGCGCAGCTCGGGGAAGAAGAAAAGGAACGGGAGGCGGAGACGTGGGTCCTAGACTCGGGGGCAACCAATCACATGTCCGGGTCGAGGGTCACCTTCTCGAAGCTCGACGTGGCGGTGCGCGGCACCGTGCGCTTCGGCAACGACTCGGTGGCACGGATTGAAGGGCGGGGCACCGTTGTCTTTGTGTGCGAAAACGGGGAGCTTCGATCGTTCGACGGGGTCTACTTCATTCCTCAGCTGACGACGAACATCGTGAGCCTGGGCCAGCTCGATGAGGTCCGCTACAAGATCGAGATCGAAGCTGGCGTGATGCGCATTCGGGAGCTCGGCGGTCAACTGTTGGCTAGGGTGACGCGCGAGGCGAACCGCCTATACCTGCTCCGGATCAAGATAGCTCAGCCGACGTGCTTAGCAGTGCGTGGGCGCGGCGACGAGGTGGCGTGGCGCTGGCATGATCGCTTCGGTCATGTCAACATGGCGGCGCTCCGGAAGTTAGCTCGGGAGGAGCTAGTGCGCGGCCTGCCGGAGATCGGGCAGGTGGACCAGCTTTGCGACGCATGTCTAGCTGGGAAGCAGAGGCGCACCCCATTTCCGGCGAAAGCAGAATACCGCGCGAAGCAGCGACTTGAACTTGTGCATGGCGATCTATGCGGGCCGATCACGCCAGCGACCCCAAGCGGCAACAAGTACTTCTTTTTGCTCGTCGACGACCTCAGCCGATACATGTGGGTAGCCGCGATCCCTACAAAGGATCGTGCCGCGGCTGCCATCAAGGAACTCCAAACACGGGCAGAAGGGAAGTCCGGGCTGAAGCTGGGGGCGCTCCGGACCGATCGTGGTGGCGAATTCACTTCCCTCGAGTTTGCGGAGTACTGCGCGGGAGAAGGCATACATCGCCAACACACCGCACCATACAGCCCGCAACAGAATGGCGTGGTCGAGCGAAGAAATGGGACGGTGGTGGCGACAGCGAGGAGTATGCTCAATGCGAAAGGGATGCCGGGGTGGTTTTATGGCGAGGCCGTTATCACCGCGGTATACATCCTCAACCGATGCCCAACGAAGAGCGTGGACGGCATGACGCCGTTCGAAGCGTGGCATGGGAAGAAGCCGGCAGTGCATCACCTGAGGACGTTCGGCTGCATCGTCTACGTCCGGAACAAGACGCCACAACTGAAGAAGCTCGAGGATCGCGGCTGCAAGATGATCTTCATCGGCTACGAGCGCGGCTCCAAGGCGTACCGCGCGTACGATCCTGTCACGAAGCGTGTCCACGTGACACGCGACGTGGTGTTCGACGAGGGAGCCCAGTGGGACTGGGGCTCTGTAGAGGTCGATGGCGAGCCGAACGGCGACGACGATGTGTTCACGGTGGAGTACTCCATCGCAAACCAGGGACATCCAGTGGCTGAGGGCACCGAGGAGGGTGCAACTCAGGAGGACGAGCTGACACCGCCAACATCGCCTCAAGGTGGCGAAGGCGCTGTACCTGTGGGGTCCGGCGGGGCTCAGGAGGTGGAGTTCGCCTCACCGCCGAGCGAGGCCGGCGAGCACCTAGACGCTGACCACGACGACGACGCTCCCCTCCGGTTTTGGAGGATCGACAACATCATCGGGCCGATTTCGCCGCGTGGCTTCACGCCACGGGCACTGGTGGCGGAGGAGCTCCACGCCATTAGCTCCGACGAACCTGCGACGTTCGCCGAGGCGGAACGCAGCCCCAACTGGAGGAAGGCGATGCTGGAGGAGATGGACTCGATTGAGGACAACCGGACGTGGTCCCTCGCCGACCTCCCGCCTGGCCGTCGGGCGATCGGTTTGAAGTGGGTTTTCAAGGTGAAGAGGGACGAGCATGGGGCGGTGTCCAAGCATAAGGCGCGCCTCGTGGTGAAGGGTTATGCACAGCGGCACGGCATCGACTACGATGAAGTGTTCGCGCCAGTGGCGCGGATGGACTCGGTGCGTCTAATCATCGCCATCGCGGCACACGAAGGCTGGGAGGTGCACCACATGGACGTCAAGTCGGCGTTCTTGAACGGAGACCTAGAGGAGGAGGTCTACGTCGAGCAGCCGCCGGGGTTTGTTATCGCCGGCAAGGAGCACAAGGTGCTCAAGCTCCGAAAGGCGTTATACGGACTGCATCAAGCGCCGCGCGCGTGGAACACGAAGCTGGACTGCACGCTGTTGTCGTTCGGCTTCAGGAAGAGCCCGTCGGAACACGCCATCTACATCAGGCAGAAAGACGGCAAGCAGCTGGTGATAGGGGTCTATGTCGATGATCTCGTGATCACCGGCTCGAACGGCGGCGATATCAGGTCATTCAAGGAGGAGATGGCGGCCGCGTTCAAGATGAGTGACCTCGGCCTACTCCACTACTACCTAGGCATTGAAGTGAAGCAGGGCGCGAGGGGGATCTCGCTGAGCCAGGGTGCTTACGCCGGCAAGATCCTGGAGAAGAGCGGCATGGCAGGGTGTAACCCCTGTCACGTCCCCATGGAACCACGGTTGAAGTTGAGCAATACAGCACGGAGCCGCATGTCGATGCTACGGCTTACGGGAGCATCGTCGGGAGCTTGAGGTATTTGGTCAACACCCGCCATGATCTAGCGTTTGCGGTTGGCTATGTGAGTCGGTTCCTGGAGGATCCACGTGAGGATCACCTAGCAGCTGTGAAGCGCATCCTTCGCTATGTGGCCGGGACCCAAGATTGGGGACTGTGGTTCGGCAGGAGGGAGAAGGAGGAGCTTTATCTGACAGGCTTCAGCGACAGTGATTACGCCGGGGATGTTGATGCAAGTAAAAGCACAACTGGCGTGATTTTCTTCCTCAGCGGCAGCCCGATCACCTGGCAATCTATGAAGCATAAGGTGGTGGCTCAGTCGAGCTGTGAGGCAAAGTATATAGCAGCTGCTAACGCTGCTTGTCAAGCATTGTGGCTCGCTCGTGTGTTGTCTAAAGTGCGAGGAATAACAGCAAGAGCACCAATGCTGAGGGTTGACAATAAATCTGCCATTGCTTTGATCAAGAATCCAGTACTCCACGGACAGAGTAAGCACATTCGAGTGAAATATCACTTCATCCGGGAGGCTGCAGAAGAAGGCTTGATTGATGTAGAGTTCATCAGAAGCGAGGATCAGTTGGGCGACATTCTGACGAAGCCGCTTTGAAGGACCAAGTTTCATGAGCTACGAGGCAGGATCGGCCTAATCGACACCAACGGTGGACACAAGGCTTAGGAGGAGATTGTAGGAAATAATCCTTGTGATTCGGTTTCCTTAATTAGTTAGGATAAGATTATATTAGTTTAGGAAGAGATTGTGTTTTCCTTTATAGAGTATGCTAAATTAGTGGTATGATTTTAGGCATTTAATAGCTTCCATGTAAACTATTATTTAAGGAGGACAAAGGCTACAGAAACAGTAGTCGATTTCAGCTACACCATACAAGATCGTGTTCATTCATAGTGTTCGCGTGAGTTTTTCCAACAGAGAATGCAAAGCAAGAAAACTCTTGAGAATGCCTCTATATGAGAATGCAAAGCAAGAAAATCAGTTTTCCTCTAAATAAGTTGGCATTTAATTTAACATTGATTCCTTCTTCAGCACATATAGGTTTGGTATAAGAATTTTGGGACAACTCTACCACTCGAATGAATGCCTCTATGGAAGGAACGTATTGGTCTACTAAATGAGAAAGCAAAGGAATCCTAAAAAATCAGAGATGATTTAGCTCTTGAGCGAGCACAGCAAAATAACAATACAAAAAACAAAGCATCTTCTCATCGTCTTTTTTCAACATAAAAGTACAGCTGTGATTATTAGAAGAATATTGATGGACAACTCGAATGAATGCCTCTATATGAGAATGCAAAGCAAGAAAATCAGTTTTCCTCTACCACTCGAATGAATGCCTCTATGGAAGGATCGTATTGGTCTACTAAATGAGAAAGCAAAGGAATCCTAAAAAATCAGAGATGATTTAGCTCTTGAGCGAGCACAGCAAAATAACAATACAAAAAACAAAGCATCTTCTCATTGTCTTTTTTCAACATAAAAGTACAGCTGTGATTATTAGAAGAATATTGATGGGCTTGGTTTTGAAGTTTTGAAACAGAGCCAACGTTAATCTACATTTTTGAAACAGAGCCAACGTTAATCTACATTTTCCTAAATTAAAATTCCAAGAGCAGCTTCAGAGTTACTGTGTTTCTTCTAAAACATTATATATCTTTCAAGAACACATACGCAAACAATGCTCCGCAACCACAAGAAAAATAAACCCAACCGAGCAAGATGATGCAGCAGCTGCGCACTAACAGCTGACTAAGGCTTAAAAGACCTTAAATGTTTAATAATAGCAAGGGTATAATCTGTATAAATGAAAACCCTCTCTTTGCTGTTAAAAACAGCAGATAGTATGAAGACGATGCGAAACATTGATATTCGTTAGAAACAACAGATAGTGAAGACGATGCCAAACCTTGATATTCGTTAGAAACAGCAGATAGTGAAGACGATGCGAAACCTTGATTTTCGCTGTAAAAATAAAAGATAGTGAAGACGACGTGAAACCTTGATATTCGTTAGAAACAGCAGATAGATAGTGTGAAGACGATGCGAAACCTTGATATTAGAAACAGCAGATAGTGAAGACGATGTCAAACTGATATTCGCTGTAAAAATAAAAGGCTACATTCATCTTTATATATTTATATATAGGGAGAAATTTTATGGTGCTCACCTTACATTAGCACCTTGCGTGGGCATCTGTTGATATGGCACTGATTCGTGTCATATCAATATTCACGTCAACATTAGATGTGATGTGGCATTATTTGACACATTTTAGGGTCCATTGATCGACATTTGCGATGCTGATGTGTCGCGTTGACGCCTTACGTGGCACTCGATGTGTGACATTGATATGTGTCATGTTAACATGCCTCATCAGCATCGAAAATGTCGATCAATGGATCCTAAAATGTGTCAAATAATGTCACATCACATCTGATGTTGACGTGACATGTTAATATGATACGAATCAGTGCCACATCAACAGGTGTCCACACAAGGTGCTCACCTTAGGTGAACACCATAAAATTCGTATGTATATTACATATGCAGCAGAGGAGAGAGAGAAATAAAAAGGAGCTATCTGTTATGCATGCCAAATAACAAAAGGATATAGACAACGAGATATACTCCGTACCGTATCAAGTGGGCCCCATTTGCCACAGAATTGTCAACTCAATGCTCTCTTTGCTATTATCAAATACCATGATTTTATATATATATATATATATATATATATATATATTTGAAACTTTTTAATACGGAAGCATTATAATTAACAATAAATAGGAGACACGTGTCAATAAATTATGAAACATACATTTCCCTATATATATAAGATAAAGCAATGTTAGATTCAATTTTAGAAAAATGCAAAAACGAACAGCAATAGATACTGTTGTGTTGGCACATTTTGATCGTCTGAAAAGCAAAAGGTAGTGTTGTTGGCAAAAAAGATAAATAAATAAATATAATAAATTGTTAGTCAAAGGGTGTGGTGTGGTACGGCCGGAGTATATTTAAATTTACATTTAAATACCTTTTTATATAAAAAATATCAATTCAGTCCTTCGTCAGAATTGTTTTACATATAGGTATCTAATAGAATAAATTTTTTACACATAAGTACTCGCTTATGCAGCAGGTACATCATATAAGTATGATGTATAAACATTTTGTGGTACATAATACCGTAAAAAATGTATATCACATAATAAATTTAGGTAACTTAAAGAAACGTATATAGGTACCACATAAACGCGTGATGTGGTACTTATTTTACATATAAAAAGATACGTCAAGAATGGTTAAATGATACACACAACTAGTTGGGTACTTGAATATAATTTTTTTCTCGCGGGGTACTGAATTACACCTTTTTTATATAAATAGGGATTTAAGTGTAGATTCACATATTTCTTAATACATTGAAAAATAGAAATATATAAATTTTGACCATTGATATATTTAGTAAGATTTAAGAGTGAATATTTGTCGAAAACTAATATTTTTCAGATTAAAAATACATTCTATTCCTATAATAGTTTAGGTGAAGTTCAAAGCGAGAGAATAAAAGACCTTTAAACCTAATTAAGTCATGTAGTGTGCCATTTCATTTGTTTAGTTCGTGACAAATATTAGTTACCGTTTAAAAATATTTTAGTTAATTGGTAAAAGCTTGTCTGTCAAAAAACTCGAGTAATAACATATTATCATATAGAATTATAGTTCGTCTCTCAATCAATCTAAAATGAATATGAACTTCACCACCCAAGTTCAGAAAAGTTGAGATATCATTTATGTTTCCATTAAATCAATTTCTATTAACTTAGGTTAATTTCTTCACTTACATAATAAAATAAAATAGGCCCCCACTTATCCTCCAATTTAGGCTTTTTTTTCCATTTATAATGCATTTTTTAAAATGGATATCAAAAATAGGGTGAAAATGGAAATTCTTAAGGGCCTAACCGCGTTATACGACGCGCCACCCTCTTTATTTCCTTCTTTCTCTCCCCTTTTCTTCTTCTCTCTCTCTCTCTTCTCTCTCTCCTCTTCACCCAACACCTCCCCTGTTCCTATTCTCTTCTTCTATTAATCTCTGAAATTGGTCTAAAATTAATCCTTAGCACCGTAAATACGAAGAAAATACCCATATCTACCATCTATAGTAAATTATTCTCAAGATAAATTTTTATTATTTTCCTAATTTATCTTTTAGTTTTTCCCGGATCTTAAATCGCTGGCCTACCGCCGGCGAGTGGTCGTCACCGTCGCTTGCCGGCCGCCAATGCCGCCCTCTCGCCGGTCGCCGGCCGCCGCTCGCCGGCTCCGGCGCGGCTGCTTTTTTTATAATATAGTATATAATTATTTTATTATATTAGTTTATTTAATTTATTATATAATGCATTTTTAATCTAATTAATGACGTTTATTATGTTAGTTTATTTAATTTATCATATTAATTTATTATATAATACTTATTTTTTAATATTTTAATTCAGAAATATTGTTAATTTATTAAATAATGCATTTTCAATCTAATTTATTGACTTATCATGAAAAGTTCTTATTTGTTATACAAAAAAAAAAATTATTGTATAAATTATTGTTAATTGTAATACTTTAATTAATTTTTTTAATTAGGTTAAATAAAGTTTAGTTATTTATTTTAATATTTATTTTTATTATAATTTGATAACAGATGACAGAGCATTCTTTGTACGGGCCGAGGGAGCTTTCTCTCGACACAACAACGGGCACATCGTTGGACGACAATACTTCGATAATGAAGAACACCGTGGCCGTTCTGCCTTATGGATGGACGGCGTTGAGGTTTCGGGCTGATAATCCAGATGTTTGGGCTTTGCACTGTCACATTGAGTCCAATTTTTATATGGGCATGGGTGCAGTTTTTGAAGAAGAGGTTGACAGAGTTGGGAACTTGCCCAGGTCTATCATGGGATGCGGGGCAACCAAAGGCCGACGAACAATCTTCTTTTTTTAATAAGAGTATGTCTAGTAAGTATGTCGATATCTTTTCTTAGGAATTATCATATCAGTACTATTTTGCCCAATTGTTCTTGAATATTTTCAAAAGTTGTGGCGACGAAAACACGATTTTAGTGCAATACTTTGATAGCACATTCACTCTGTTGCAGAGAAGAGTTAAGTACATACTTGTTCACCAAGACGTGTCTAAACCTTTACTTCGGACCTTGATTCCTCATTCATATGATTATTGGTAACAACTAACTCGTATGAAAAAGTGGTAAGATGGTAGATTTTTAGTCAACTCTTTCAAAAAATGAATAAATTATGGAAGTATCCAACATAGAGAAAGGAAGTAATAAGCTAATGGATTTGAGAACAATGACAAGTCCAAAGTCAAGGATGGAGGAAAGTTGGTGTGCTACAATTGAGCTGAGTAATATATATCGAGAGAAATTGTCCGAATCGAATGAGGAAGGATAAGAGCGATGTGATAATTCCACACCGGTGGTAATACATGATATGGTTTACCTTGGATTCATGCATTTGAACGATATTGGATGATTTTAAATTACGAATTTAAAAATTTTAACTTCAAATAAAAATATATTATTTGACAAACATTAAGATTTCAATTACGGATTTCATCGAATCGACTCGCAAGCTTTCGAGCACAATTTCAAGCTCGAGCTCGATTTTAACGAGCTCAAGTTGAGCTTTTTCCGAGTTGGTTCATCGAGCTCGCGAGCCAACTCGACATTGGATTTTGAAACGGACCATTCGTCTTTGCATTTCAAATTCAACGAACAAATCAAGCTCTGATTTGGAAGAAATTCAAATCCAAATCATTTTAATTATCAAACGGGTGATTTGAAAGAAATTCGAATTTCAATTGAAATCCGGATATCCAAACGGATTATAATAGAATTGGTGTCAAGAGAAGGAAGTAGACAGAGCAAAGCAGTCAAATGGATAAGGGATTCAACTTCAAAGTACCATTTTTATTCCAACAGAAAGTATTTCAAAAAATATGAATACAGTTTGGTTCTATTGATGATGGATATCGTTGCGAAATTCGAGGTGTTGGAACGCTGAACATCAAAATTGTTGGCGAAGGGCTATACACTTTATGTGATGCTATCATTATCCCAAAGTTGCGTAAGTATCTAAAATTCTTGAGGCAGTTAGGTTCAATGGATTATGGAAGTTTAATAGTATGGGGAGTTCGTTCTCAGACTCAAAATCTCCAACCATTAAATTTATTATCAAATTTAAAAGAATTTTCTTGCAATATTCTCTCTAAACTAATTTTTACAAAATTTAAATACGATCCATATATATTTTACAACTGTACAAGATTAAACCACGGTATTATATTGAATTCGATTGAGAAATATATGATAAAATTAATACTAAAATTATAATCCGTGCAGTTGTTATTTTCCATGATCTGATGTATTTGTTATTTTAAGTACTTGTATGTTATCTTAATATTTTCTTTATTATTGTTGCTAACTCAATATTATATAAAAATAAATAAATATAATAATAATAATAATAATTATAATATAAGAACAATATATCTTCTGATTATAATTAAACAATTTTATTGTATATATAAAAGAAACTATATTAATAAATATGACATTAATAGGAATATAAGAAAAATAATTCGGACAAAAAATACAATTTATGTGATTTTGAAATCTTTAAGATGTCTTCAACCATCAAATCTAAACAATGATCAGCATATGGAGACCAAAATAAATTATTTTTTGTCTCAAAAAGTTGCCCCACACAATCAAATAACTTATAAATATATATTTGTTATGAAGAGATGAGATGGAAATCAAATATTAACCATGGGTTGGAGGATACATCGAAATGGGGCATCATCGACATTAGCAACTTCGACTGTAACCGAGCGGATTGTTATCCCTGCAGATTATTGCACGAAACAGCTGGTCGAAGGTAACAATTAACATCCCTACATAGACAAATCTTGTTGTAGAACAAACGTGAGGTATGGTCTGATTCTGGGCAAAAGCTAACTCCAAGCTTAAAACAAACCGAAATTTGAGATACTCAAAGAACACTGGGATATAAACACTACACACTGCAGAACTAACTTATTCAATATTTATAGCATATCTAGTTTAATTGAAGAACTATGCGAGATATTTCGGCAGATAACTCTCCTAGAATCTCTTCAGAAAGACTATTCTACCCTCTATGCCAAATTCTGCCACTTCGAAGTCTTGACTCCTTGGCCCTTTCAGAATTATCCTCGGGTTCATCCAGGTCTTCCTTTATCCTATCAGGAGCACCAAGAAATGGCCCTTTCCCATATAGGAACAACACTGGCGGTCTACAAGGAATTAATAATAATGAATAGGTTCAATAATGACAAAATGTGTGTGTTTTCAACTAATTAAGACAATCATCATCATAGAATAAAAGAATTGATTAACCATACGCTATGCGATGGTAATTTTCAGGCAAGAAAGGGTTGTAAAAGTCATCATGTTCCGGGGGCATCTCAACTCCCACATTACCGTCCTCCTGCAAAATATAAATCAAAACATCATCATATGCCGACGAAAAAAAGAATTACAAATCCGCTCCAAGGATATTATTAATTGGTTTGTTCGACTGAATATTTGTCTTGCGAATGCATAACCATTATTAATTAGCCAGCAGCAATGATCATGAGAACCTTGATCTCACAAAGGTGAACTTTCTTGAAAACCATATTCATTACGCCTCGAAAATAACAAGTCGTAGCAGTTTCTTCTTCCTTCGCCACAAATGTCAGGTAGTGGATAGAATTATAGTAGTTTAGCTTGACTACCTTCTCCAGAATGAAATTCCTTTTCTGCAACCAAACACAAATCAATCAAATCATTATCGCAAAAGACAAATCGCTGTAACGAATTAGATTCACCAACAAACGAAGAAACAAACATTATGCCCATTGAAGCGTTCCAAGCATATGGTCGCACCCTCCTCACACGGACCCAACCACTTTTCATGAAATCGGGTTATCGCTCCGCCAGGCATATGTAGACGGGGGTCAAAATATTTATCTGCAAATTCATAAAAACATTAAGTTCCCCATCGAAATTTGCAGGAAAATTAATCGAGCACATCCGAAACATCGATCGAAAAAAGCAAGCAACATACCATACCACCCAGCGTTTCATGTAGACTTGAATAATATCTCTCTGTCGCCCTGCAAAAGCATCAAATGATTAATAATTATAAGAAACAACATCAGGGCACACACAGCCTCAGCCAGGCAGAGATCTACGAAGAATTTAACGATCCCCACTTCTTTCTTACATGCTGATTTTTGCTCTAAGAGATATCGACTCCCAACAATCTCCGGCGACCGATCGTTCGCTCGTTTGATATCTCCCCTCTCTCTCTCTCTCTCGGCTTAGGGTTTTCGTTTCCGTCAAATTGATTATTTGAGTCGTTTAGGTTTGGTTTGGGGTTAAATGGGCTGTGCCTTCTTATAGTATCGTGGGCGAGGCCCAATCATAGGCTCGTCTGTTATTGGACTAACTAATAATGGGACGGCTAAATAATAAATATTATATTATATTATACATTTGATCTAATATATAATATTTGTTTAAATTTTGAGTTATTTTATAATTAATTATGTGTTGTTCTATGCATACAAAATGCAAAATAATTTTTTGTTGATATAAATTTTAATATATATAAAATTGCAATTATTCAAATTAAGATAAATAAATAAATAGTAGAAATGTAAAATAATAATTTTATTTTATTGACAAAAAATTGACCGATTTTATCTTATCTGACTAATTATATATAAAGTAGTATTTCATCACTCTCGATATGTGTTGCTATAACATAAATATATCTAATATTAGCTTATAATTTGAGTTATTTTGTAATTTATAATATATGTTTAATGGTTGAAATATTATTTTTAAATATGCAAAAACAAAAAAAAAATAATTTATGATAATATAATTATAAAAAAAATAAGAAATTATGGACAAAAATGTAATTATGGGTAAACTAGCAATTAAACTTGGACCGGCCAAAATATGACAGTTTCTATCAACAACTCATCCTCCGTTATAATTTTTGCACCACGCGGTTAAGACTTTTTTGCATCGTTTATGTTGGAACTATTTTATAGTGTTCAATAATGTTGTTATCTTTGTCTATGGACTAAATTGTAATATATGTAAAGTCAAGGACTAAAGTGTAAATATACCAAAGTAGGCTTTGATATATATAGGTAGTAGGGGTGAGCAAATGCGGATATCCGGATTTTCGGATATCCGAAATTCGGATATCTGGATTTTCGGATACTTAAAAATGAAAACCATATCCGATCCGATTTTATTCGGATATCCGAAAATCAGATATCCGGTTTTTCGGATATTTAAAACCGGATATCCGTATCCCTTTTTAAATTTAGAGTTGAACTTAATTTTTTTTTATAATTGACTTTTATTTTTTAAAAGTTGCGTATTTTTCTTTTTTCTTACCATTAAAAATATATATGTGTCATCTAAAAATTCTTACGCATAATAATTCACACAAAATATAAACGCAGTTAAAATATATTAGCATTTTAAACGCATTCGATATGCATGCTCTGATATATATATATATATATATATTATTTTTAAATTTTAAGAATTATTTTTAATTTAAGCATTTTTTAATAGATAAAATTTTAATTAGAAATTACATACCGAATTATTTGATAAGTGGTTGTTATGGGTGTTGAGCGTTTATAAATAGTATATATATAACCTAACAATTGTATCTCACGATGATATTCTATTAAAAATTCAGACGGTTCTTTCATTATTCTTCTCTTAACTTCACTCGACCGACGGGCTCTGCCCCTATACCTGAAGCCAACATGAATACATATCAAAATGATCGAGGTAATAGTGGTCGCGGTCGTGGCCGATACAATAATCGTGGTCGTGGTGGTGGTCGTGGTCGTGGACGTGGACGTGGACGTGAATATTATGGCAATTATAATAGTTTTCCCCAGAAAAGAAAAATGGAAAATAAAGAGGAAATCGGTGAGCAATATAAAAAACGATTTGATGAACCATGTTCTCGTTGTGGTATGAAAGGTCATTATGCCCGTACTTGTCGCGTGGCAAAACACCTAGTTGATCTCTATCAAAAATCGCTTGACGAAAAGGGGAAGAAAGTTGAGATAAATTTTATCCAAGATGAAGGCTGTTCTAATCTCAACTTCAACGAGATTGGTGACTTTGATGTTGATGAATTCCTCACCGATCCTAATTAAGCGATCGTTATTATTGTGTACTATTTTATATTTTCATATATGTTGCGTGTTTTTCATATATGTTGTGTATTATTTATGTATTATCATATATGTTGTGTATTGTTATCATGAATTTATATAATTAATGTTTTGACATTTTATTATTATTATTTTTTGAAGAATGAATACACGTGGAGATATATGTCTTATGGATAGCGCAATGACTCATACAATTCTCGCGGATAGAAAATATTTCTCCCGATTGATTATTCAAGAAGCAAATGTTAATACCATGTCGGGAAGTACGAAATTGATTGAAGGCTTTGGGACAGCTAATATCATATTATCCGGAGGAACAAAATTGCATATCGAAAATGCATTATATTTTTCCAAGTCTCAAAGAAATTTATTGAGTTTTAAAGACATCCGTAAAAACGGATATCATATTGAGACTACAAAAGAAGGTGATAATGAATACCTTCAAATCACAAATGTGATTTTAAATAAAAAATGCATTATAGAAAAATTATCTGCTTTATCCTCCGGTTTATACTATGCTTACATTAATACAATTGAGGCAAATTCTATAAATGATGACTTATTTATTGTGTGGCATGACCGGTTAGGCCATCCCGGTTCAACTATGATGCGGAGAATAATTGAGAATTCATGTGGACACACATTAAAAAATAAGAAGATTATTATGTTCAATGAATTATCATGTGATGCTTGCTCAAAAGGAAAACTGATCGTTAGACCATCACTAGTGAAATTAAAGACCGAGTCTATTACGTTTTTGGAACGTATTCAAGGCGATATATGTGGACCAATACATCCACCATGCGGTCTATTTAGATATTTTATGGTTTTAATCGATGCATCAACTAAATGGTCGCATGTATCATTATTATCAACTCGCAATGTTGCATTCGCTAGATTGCTTGCTCAATTATTCGATTACGAGCACATTTTTCTGATTTTCCAATTATGAAAATACGCCTTGATAACGCTGGTGAGTTCACTTCTAAAGCATTTGATGAGTAGTGTATATCTATTGGAATTGGTATTGAACATTTCGTAGCACATGTTCATACTCAAAATGAACTTGCAGAATCATTGATAAAAAGATTACAATTAATTGCAAGACCATTACTAATGAAGTCGAAACTTCATTTATCATGTTGGGGATATGCTATTTTACATGCAGCATCACTTATCCGCATTAGACCAACAAGTTATCATAATGTTTCCCCATTACAAATGGTTTTCGGTCAGGAACCAAATATTTCCCATTTGAGAGTTTTTGGATGTGCGGTGTATGTTCCTATTGCTCCACCGCACCGCACTAAAATGGGACCTCAAAGGAATGAGAATTTATGTTGGATTTGAATCAAAGTAGATAGTAATATATTTTGAACCATCGACATTAGATTTATTTACAGCTCGATTTGCCGACTGTCACTTTGATGAATCTAAATTTCCAACATTAGGGGGAGATAAAGAAAATAAACAACTGGTTAAAGATATTACTTGGAATGAATTATCATTGGCTCATTTTGATCCTCGTACAAAAGGATGTGAACTCGAAGTTCAAAGGATAATTCATTTACAAAATTTAGTCAATCAATCGCCAGACAGTTTTACTGACCAAAAGAGAGTGACTAAATCACATATACCAGCTGTTAATGCTCCTATTAGAATTGATACTTCTATTGGAGATGCGAACAAAATTGAGCCGAAACTGCAATTAAAACGTGGTAGGCCCTCGGGATCCAAAGATGAGAATCCTCGAAAAAGAAAAGGAGCAAATATTGTAAATGGCCAAATCAAGGACACATCGACTCTAAGAGAGTCAATGGGCGTAAATAATCTTGATCAGGTACCTGAAAGTTGTGAAAATATTGAAAATGAAGAGATCTCGTTAAATTATGCCCAAAATAGAATACGATGGAACCGAGACAAAGTCAACGTTGACGATGTTTTCTCATTTAATGTAGCGCTACATGAAATGAATGAGATAAATGAGAATGAGGATTATGAATGCAGACAAAGAAATGATTGGCCAAAATGGAATGATGCAATCGAGGCAGAATTAAAATCACTTGAGAAACGAGAAGTTTTTGGTCCAGTAGTTACCAGAAAATGTAAAGCCGGTTGGATATAAATGGGTTTTCATCAGAAAGAGAAATGAAAACGGTGAAATTGTTAGATACAAAGCACGGCTTGTTGCACAAGGGTTTTCACAAAGACCTGGTATTGATTACGAGGAGACATACTCTCATGTGGTGGATGCAACTACTTTTCGTTATCTAATTAGTCTGGCAGTACGCGAAAGACTCGATATGCATCTTATGGATATTGTCACTACTTATTTGTAAGGCTCACTTGATAGTGACATATATATGAAACTTCCTGAGGGATATCGTTTGCCTGAAAACTCAGGACTGCGTAATGAATACTCAGTAAAACTAAATAAATCATTGTATGGTTTAAAGCAATCGGGGCGAATGTGGTATAATCGCCTAAGTGAATATTTACTGAGTGATGGATATAAAAATGATCAAACATGTCCATGTATTTTCTTGAGAAGAAGTGGAAAAGAGTTCGTCATCATTGCAGTTTATGTTGATGACTTAAATATTATAGGAACTCCTCAAGAGTTAACTAAAACTATTACATGTTTGAAACGGGAATTTGAGATGAAAGATCTCGGAAAAACGAAATTTTGTCTCGGACTACAAATTGAATATTTAAATAATGGAATATTTGTCCATCAAGAGACTTATACGAAAAAGATCTTGAAAAGATTTTATATAGACAAAGCGCATCCATTAACTACTCAGATGATCATACGGTCCCTTGATGTAACTAAGGATCCATTTAGACCATGCGAAAATAATGAAGAAAGACTTGGTGACGAAGTTCCATATCTTAGTGCTATTGGGGCATTAATGTATCTTACAAGTCATACTCGATCAGATATAGCATTTGCTGTAAAGTATTAGCGAGATATAGTTCTGCACCAACCCGACGACATTGGAATGGAATCAAAAAATATTCCGTTACCTTCAAGGAACTACGGATATGTGATTATTCTATTCTAATGATTCACAATCTCATTTAATTGGCTATGCAGATGCATGATTTTTATCTGACCCGCATAATGGCCGATCACAAACGGGTTATTTATTTACATATGGAGGTACAACTATTTCATGGTGATCGGTCAAACAAAGCTTAACAGCTACTTCTTCAAATCATGCTGAAATATTGGCAATTCATGAAGCTAGTCGAGAATGTGTTTGGCTAAGATCTATTATTCAACATATACAAGAGACTTGCGTGTTATCTTCTGAAAAATTACTCCCCACAATATTATTTGAAGATAATACAGCATGCATAGCTCAACTAAAGGAAGTTACATCAAAGGTGATAGGACAAAACATATATCACCTAAATTTTTCTTTACACACGAACTTCAGAAAAATGGTGATATTGATGTACAACAAGTTTGATCAAGTGAAAATCTCGCTGATCTATTCACAAAGGCACTTCCTCCGAGAATTTTTGAAAAGTTAGTATATTCCATTATGAGTCCGAAAACTTGGAGATCTTAAAGGACATTCTAATCAGGGGGAGTAGAGACGCGTTGCACTCTTTTTTCCTTCACTATGGTTTTTCCCACAGGGTTTTCCTAGTAAGGTTTTTAATGAGACAACAAGAAAAGCGTATCAAGGTAATTATGTACTTTTTTCCTTAACTAGGTTTTTGTCCCACTAGGTTTTTCCTAGAAATGTTTTACCGAGACATATTCCTTAATATACATCTAAGGGGGAGTATTATGAAATATTAAATAATGTTTGGATGTATATTATTTAGAATGGTGGTTAAGTAAAAGGATTAGTTGTTAAGTTAAGAATGGAGGTTGAGAAAGTTAGATTTGATTATTTTATTAATTAGAATGGTAGATGTGATTTTGTGTGGTTGATGTAATATTTTATTTTGTGGATTTTTGTATATAATAGGTGATTTGGAATGTATAAAATATAGAATAAAAAATTGAATAAAAAGAAGTTATTTATCTCTCTAGTTATCTCTCTAATATTTATATAATCGTCATTAGTAAAATACTTAATATTATAATATTTTATAACAAATAATATATTATTGCTTAGGCCGGCTGAATAACTTTCGTATATATCCATGTTAAATTTTCTTTTTCTTTTTCTTTTTTTTTTATTTCCATTAATGGCAAAGAGATGGCATGGTCTCATTTCGTAGTCAGTAGAAAGTTCCCATCCCATCACACTGAAACAAGAAAGAAAGATAACTAGAATTCAGAAAAACCAAGGGACCTAACACTTGTTGTAACTAACGACATAAAAAATGGAGCTACGGCCAGGCCTCTCAGCCCTCCTCACCGGTGGCGCTTCCGGCATCGGCCGAGCAATCGCATTAGCTCTCGCGCAAAGAGGAATTTTCATCACCGTCGTGGATTTCTCGGAAGAACGGGGCAAGCAAGTCGCGTTGCTGGCCGAGAAAGAACTTTCCAAGTTCCACTCAAACCTTGATTTTCCATCGGCGATCTTCGTCAGATGCGACGTCTCCAATATAAGTAAGTCAACTCTCAATTAAAAGAGGCGATTAACGTTCCTTCTTTTTTTAAATATTTATTAGTTTTATATTTCCGCATAAGTACGTGTTTGCAGAGGTGTAAATGGCAGCGTCAGCGAAAGGAACTAGTTTTACGAGCTTGATTCACAGATACGTTAGTAACTCTGTTTGATTTGTCTGATTATCAATGGTCTTTAGTTGCTAAGCTTAGATAACCATATTTGAATTTGTTTGATCCACTTTGTTGGAACAATTCGAGCGCCAATAGCTTTTGGGTTTTCTATGATTCACCTTTACCTCTTATTGTGTAACGACTCTTATTGAACTGAATATTGTGTGTTCATATTGATTTAATCATTCCTGGATCCATAAAACATTAGGGAACGAACTCGAGCTGGTGGCTGTGCGGTTTGATTTGATATAATTAGCATGCAATTGGAGTTTCATGTTATATTGTTCGAAAAACTATCCGTCAGTTTGCTTGAACAAACTGGGTGAGACGCCATTATAGATATATGATATGGACTGGTGTGATGTTATTGATTCTATCTTTTTTTGTGTCATAGATGAACTCAAAGCAGCATTTGACAAGCATGTGGAGACATTTGGGGGATTGGATATCTGCATTAACAGTGCTGGGATAAAAAATCCAGTCGACTTTTATAAGGATCAAAGTGATGGTCTCAAGTCCTGGAGAAAAGCTGTTGACGTGAACTTTGTTGCAGTTATCGACTCCACTCGCCATGCGGTACGATTTCGTATATGCTTTATCTTAGATGCATTATTTTTCTTCTTATAGTTCAGTGAAATCTGGCAGTTGGAGTAGGAGTAAAGGAAAAAAAAAATGGAGTTCTGATCAATTTATGTTTATCTTGATCGATTATTGTGAAGTTATCTGAAGATAATGTGTGGTATTTTACGGATTAATTCATTTTCGGAAATACTGCTGTGCTGGTAGTTTTTGAGAAGCAATGTTGATCTGGTGTACTGTACAGATCCGTGCGATGCAAGAATGTAACAGACGTGGTGTGATTATTAATATGGGCTCAGCGTCAGGGTTGTATCCAATGTATAATGATCCAATATACTCTGGCTCCAAAGGTTTCGTTGTTTGAAAATCTCCATTTAATCGGATTATCTTGTTATAAAGTTGATTCTAAGAGTTTATATTGCATTTATATCCATTGCTTGTTCTGATTGGTGAATTGATTTTGCAGGGGGAGTGGTCTTATTTACTAGATCACTTGCTCTTTATAAGCGTAAAGGAATACGTGTTAATGTTCTGTGCCCTGAGGTATGATTCTTATGGGTTTAACTCCTTTTTATTTTTTATTTTTTTTCTGTGAGATTTAGAGCAACAAAGTTTAACATATACTAAGAGTTTAGAGAAATAGCTAACATTGAATTTCCCCTGTTGCTTATCAATCTACTTTACTGCAAAATTCACAAAATGTTATATTATATGACTTTGATTTTGCAGTTTGTTGAAACTGATTTGGGCAACGAGATAGATCCTAAGTTTGTCGCTTTGATGGGGGGCTTCTTGCCGATGGAAATGGTGCTGAAAGGTTGTCCTTGCTTCGATTAATATTTGAGTTTTTTTTTTTATTTGAGGACTGTGTTTGTATTTCAACTCATCAGTCTTAGTCATCTGTGTGGACTGCACATTACACATGTGGCATATCCTTATCTTCAATCGGACATGGTCATTGGAGTATGTTCTCTAAAGGGCACACAATTATAGAAAATGTAGAATATGAAACAGTGTGGACACAAACTTAATATTTGATATACTTCGTTGTCACTTGGCCTATCAATGATGTTCTGAATAGAAAAATGGAAATGAATTCAATGAACCTGTTTATTCATCTTTTATGAGATTAATTTGCTTATTCCTTGGACTGTTCATTACATGCACTGTCGCACAATCTCTTTATATGACCAACATTTGGCTTAAAAAAGTAAGACCGTCATTTGTTTCACTGAATTATGTGCACATTATAAAAGTAGACATTACATGCGAGCTCATGAAGGTGTGCTGAAAGTGTTAATGGATAATCTTCTAATGCCGAACTAATCCAGGCGTCTTTGAGCTGATCTCTGATGAAAGTAAAGCCGGGGCTTGCTTGTGGATATCTAACAGAAGGGGTTTAGAGTATTGGCCAACTCCTGCAGAAGAAGAAAAATACCGAGTTCGCCCCAAGACTTCACAGAAATCTCCAGCAGTGGCCCCTGTTGAAATTCGGGTTCCCCAAAGTTTTGAAAAGATGTATGTTAAGGCTGCATGAAGAGCTCCATCATGAAAATTCGTTCATCTTAATCCCCCTAGAATCAATTTGACAGGCCGTATTTTAATTTTTATCATTTAGAATTGTTCATACTCTGAGTCACAACTTCCGGAGTGCTACTAGAGTAGTGAGGGCACCATTGCAATTGCCGCTTAAACCAGATCACGTCCTTCTGAAAGTAATCTATGCTGGGGTTAATGCTAGTGATGTGAGTTTGTCCTCGTGCTAATCACTGTTATTCCTTTCTCGTGTTTTGATTTTTTCTTTGTTTGATTTTTCCAATGGAAGTCTTTTAATATTCTCTTTTATTTGATAAGATAAATAATTGACTATTTTCTCTCTGTGATCCTCATTATTTTGGTTCTAACAGGTTAACTTTAGCTCCGGAAGATATTTCTCTGGAGGGAGCAAAGATGTTGCTTCCCTCCTTCCATTTGATGCTGGGTTTGAGGTTAGGACTGTTCTTATGGCCTTTTCTTTTTTATGTTTCCTCATTTTATGAACATCACATAGGAGCAGTAGCATAGCACCATAAGACCATGTTTTATCCAGGAGTATTATGTTATTCCTCTGTCAAATATATTGAATAAGAAGGATACATAAAGCGAAAATCTATATGCAGCTCAGTAATCTTTAGCCCGAGCCTTGTGACATTCTGGTCTTGTTTAGCCTGATTAAGTGACTTCTATTGGGTCACTTTGCACATTCCACAATTTTTTAGTTCAGTGTAGATGGTATAACTAGTTGTTGCATATGCAATAGTTTCACGTGCATAGCTGTGTCCGAAAGCAGTATTCAAAAATCGCCGATGCTTTTTTAGGCTGTAGGAATAGTTGCAGCTGTAGGAGACAAAGTGAAACACCTAAAAGTTGGTACTCCGGCTGCAGTAATGACATATGGAAGTTATGCTGAATTCTCAATGGTACAAAACATTAATTTCATATTCCTTTTACTTTTTGACTTATACATACTCCCTCGTTTTCCGCTAAACGTCTCATTAATTTTAGGTGCCCGCAAAGCACATCCTTCCCGTGGCAAGACCTGATCCAGAAGTTGTAGCTATGCTCACATCTGGGTTAACAGCATCTATAGCTCTGGAAAAGGTATCTCTCGTCAGACTCCTCGTTGAAATATGCATTCTGCTGTAACATACATGAGTCCGTTTGTATGAAAATTCTCTGAATCAGAGGTCAGGTTATTACATCTGATGATATCTTCAGCTAATTCCTCCTTCTTTTCTATATCTTATTTAACATCACAGGCAGCACAAATGGGCTCGGGAAAATCTGTTCTTGTCACTGCAGCGGCAGGAGGGACAGGGCAGTTTGCTGTCCAGGTCTGTAGGTTAATTTTTGCTGCTAGAATATTTTGAGATTAATGGGATATTCTGTGGCCTTATTTCTGTAATCAATCACTTTGAAGATTTTGCCTAGGTTCTCTCTGTAGTTGATTCGACCGTTTTGAACAATAAGCTTCCTATTTTCTCTGCAAATGTGAAAAAACCTGGACTGTGTTATTGCAGTTGGCGAAGCTAGCTGGCAATAAGGTCATTGCTACTTGTGGAGGCAAGGACAAGGCCACACTTTTGAAGGATTTGGGAGTGGATCGAGTCATAGACTATAAAACAGAAAATATCAAATCTGTAAGGAAGTTAAATGACGTTGCTCTCTAATTGCTCGTGATTGGATATTATATCTATTTGGAATTCTCATGATGGAACTGAGTTTTTACGTTGAAAGTATCTGGAGAAGATCCACAAATACCTTCTCTTAGCAATGATTAGTTTTTCAAGTCAAATTGCCAGCTTTTCACTAAGTGTTCCTGAAATTGTATACAACATTTGATATTTTACTCGCCCTTTAAGTCTCACTCACTGTATTAAATTATTATGTTTGCAGGTTCTAAAGAATGAATTCCCCAAAGGTGTGGATATTGTATACGAGTCTGTAGGTGGTGAAATGTTTGATATATGTTTGAATGCCTTGGCAACCTATGGACGTCTCGTTGTCATCGGGATGATTTCTCAGGTGTGTTATATTTATTCAGATACGACTACTTCATCCTTCATAACTAAAATACTTCTCTTGAGATAGTTTTGCTTATATATTTCATGTTTTTCTTTTCTTCTTATGAATGTTCCATCAACTCATAAAAACTTTGGCTGCTTATAGTATCAAGGAGAAGAGGGATGGAAACCGAGGAACTACACTGGATTATGTGAAAAGATCCTCGCTAAGAGTCAGACTGTAGTAAGTGACTCGAAAATCTACGGTAGCTAATGCATGATAATGAATAATAATAGCTCAGAAAGCATATGTAACTTGAAAATCACAGTTGTTTCTCATGGTCATTCAGCTCTACACTTTATAAACTCGTCTTATTTTTTTCTCAGGCTGGCTTTTTCTTGGTGCAATATGCCCAGCTGTGGCAAGAGCACTTAGACAAGCTAATGAATCTTTACACCTCAGGAAAACTTAAGGTACAAAAGAAAGCTTATATATATATATATATATTTATATATATACAGTTGATCCTCTGATATTTGAATTCAGTCTCATGGGTTTCTGCTTTCATCTTCGGTCTTATTTATTTATTTTCCGGGGAATATGGTTGCTGTTTCCTATTACACGACAGATCGCTTTAGACCCCAGACAGTTTAATGGAGTTCGATCAGTTGCTGATGCAGTCGACTATCTCCATTCGGGCAAAAGCGTCGGGAAGGTAAGTCCTATCCCATAAATCAGTTTATTCCTTAAAATATATGTTGAGATTTTATTACATCTGTCAGTGTAACAATTTTGAAAAAAACAATCGCAGGTGGTCGTCTGCATTGATCCTTCTTTCAGTAACTTAGCCTCAAAACTATAGAAAAACGAGGGAATGAAATGAATGGCCAGGTTTACTTCCTCTTACGCAAAGTTATTAAATTTCATCTGAGATTGAGCTTTGAAGAATAAAATTTGACTGTGACACTAGTTATTCCAATGCTAATACACAATAATTTATGAAAATGGATTGCCATGCTGAGTTGTGATATTATATATTGTTTTCCCTATGTTAATGAATCGAGCGGACTCACCGCTTGATCTTCATCGTAACTGTCGAGCAGACTTGAAGTTTTTCGTTAATTTTCTTTTTTAAAATTTAATTTTCGAGCTCGAAGATGCACGCCTAGTGGAATTCGAACCTACTTAGGTATACAAAACTTTTGGATACACTATGAATAAGATTTGTTGTGATGTCCACCTACCGTGAGCACCATAGCAAATCTCCTATGTAGGGTGCTTTCCGTCCCTCTCCGACCGACGCTGCCATCACATCCATCCCTATCGACTCTGCTGTCACCTCCGGCGCGTTGACTTCTCAGATATTCATTATCTCGTCTAGAACTGTCAATTGGGCCCGCGGCCCGCGGGCCAGCCCACCCTGCCCCGCCAAGGGTGCGGGTTGGGCCTCAGTTTTTCAGGCCCGACAGCCCGTGCGGGCCGCGGGCTTTGGTGGGGCGGGCTAGCCCGCGGACCGGCCCGACTGATATTAAAAAATTATAATATTATATATTTTAATTATATTATATTAATTAAATATTATTTTTGGTTTAAGTTTTATTTTTGAATGGGTTAATGGGTGAATAATTAATTATTATACTAGGCTTTATTTTTTTAAATTTACTAAATTTTTAATTTAACTTTAATTTTATTATTTTTAATTTTTTTATTATAGGCGGGCCGGCCCGCCAGGCCAGCGGCCCGCCGGCTGGATGGGACGGGCCTTCATTTTCCAGGCCCGCGCCCGCCCCGCCAGCCCGTTTTGACCGCTCTAATCTCGTCTCTCCACGAGAAAATAAAAAAAAATGATAAATTTATGAGAAATCAATGCGCCATAGATGAGCGGCGGAGGTGACGATAAAGTCGTTATGGACGACGGATGTAATGACGGCGTCGAAGAGGAACGAAAAACATCGTACATAGGAGATTTGTCATGGTGGTCATTGTGGGTTGGCAGATTACCAAATCTCATACTATGAATATGTATATGTGTAAACCCCACCATACAAAATCAAATAATTGTTAAATGAATTTCTTTAATGTTAGTGACGAGGTGTGACAACGTACACCAAACGCAATTTCAACAAATGTTTACTGTAAATACAAATAAGAAAATATTACATCTTCGTAAATCTTTTTGGACAAGAAAAGCTTAAAGCAAAACGAACCACAAGTTGTTGATATTTACACTTCCCTCCCTTTGCTTCCTTAAAAAAACCCCTAAACACAGACGGACTAAGCATCATCAGTCATCTATCTCATTGCCCGCAATGGAGAGAACTTTGCTCGTTCGTACTTCATCGGCTGCATCGCTCGTCTCCGGCAGGTTGCTACTGTCCCGAGTCCCCAAAGGACACCGTTTCCTCCCCGGTAACGTCCGGCACCTCCATCGTCACCGTCGCTCATTCGTCCGCACTCTCGTCCCCTCAGCTGGTCGCCGTCAGCTCATCGCCTCGGAAAGGCGCTTCTGCCCTCTTTCCGTGCGTGCAATCGCCACCTCATCTCCTCAGTCCTCTCACGGTGGCTGATTTGAATTATGCTTTTACTTTATAAGCTGTTTTGGTTGCCTTGTCTGGTTGTTTGACTGGTGTTTTTTGTTTATTGGAAGCTCTGGGAGATGATGACGTGGCGGATAAGCTAGGGTTTGAGAAGGTCTCTGAGGAGTTTATTGATGAGTGCAAATCGAGGGCGGTGCTGTACAAGCATAAGAAGACTGGAGCGGAGATTATGTCCGTGGTGAACGATGATGAGAACAAAGTGTTTGGGATTGTTTTCCGTACTCCACCGTGAGTGTTTGATTCATAATGCTAGTAACTTAATTGTTCTTTAATGGGATATTGCCTTTTGTTTGACAATAGCTTTGATTCTCTTTACTTTAGTGTGACCAAGGTTGAAAATTTATCTGTATCGATGGATATGTCGATGAAAGTGAAAATTTGTAAATAGTAGTCATGTCGGTAGACATTGGCTTATTGTTGGATATTTCCCTCATGTGACGTTATTTTGCCCGGTGTTGTGTATCGGATTATGAGGTGTCTTTAATGTAGAGAATAAGGTACCTCGAATAGGCTTTTTCATGAAGATAATTAATGAATATATGCATAATGAAGTCGGAAATTCAGTTCTTGTCAGTGAAAAGATGATTTATTTAGATCTACGTATCTAAACAAATACTATATCAAGGGCTTCTTTGAGTTGCTTTATTTTAATCTTTAATGCATCAATTTGTTTATGCAGAAAAGATTCAACAGGAATTCCTCACATTTTGGAACATAGTGTATTATGTGGTTCGAGAAAGTATCCTTTGAAAGAACCATTCGTTGAGTTGCTGAAAGGGAGTTTGCATACGTTTCTAAATGCTTTTACCTATCCTGATAGGACTTGCTATCCTGTTGCATCTACAAATACTAAGGTCTTCTCATACAATACATTCCAGTTGGCCATATATAGAGTTATTTCTCAATGATCTTTTTTTTTTTTCTTTTTGAACTTATATGTGGCTCTCTTCTGGTGCAGGATTTCTACAACTTGGTTGATGTTTACTTAGATGCAGTCTTTTTCCCTAAATGCGTTGACGATATCAAGACATTTCAACAGGAAGGCTGGCATTATGAACTGAATGATCCCTCGGAGGAAATAACATATAAAGGTTGTTTTATCTTTCCAGTTACGGTCTCACAAGATACTATGTTTCTATGTCCATGTCATGTTTATCATGGTAATTTATTGTTGGAAATATCTGTCAATTCTTCAAGTGGTTGATTTTTTTGCTGGTATCCTGTCATCCAGGTGTGGTTTTCAATGAAATGAAAGGTGTTTATTCTCAGCCTGATAGTATATTGGGACGGGCTTCTCAGCAGGTAATGCTTTCACGCCTGCTCTGAGTTCTGACTTGAGCTTTATGAATTTCATGGCTTTTATTTCCTCGTAGAAATGTCCTCAATTTTTTTAAAAGTTTTCTAATATGTCAAGATGTAAAACAATTTTATTTAATACTATGGTACTTAAGCGCAAAAGTTATGTGGTTGTAATTTTGCTAATGTTTGTATATAGGCTCTTTTCCCAGACAATACTTATGGTGTTGACAGTGGTGGGGATCCACAAGCAATTCCAAAACTTACTTTCGAGGAGTTCAAGGTTTGTCTTACTGCATGGTTACTACATTAGTTGTTCAACTTCTGTGGCCCTTGAAGGTAGCATGCATTGCCTTTGAAGCGTACTTTTTTTGGTACTCTGTTCAGAATTTTTTCTGTTACATATTGAGAAATTTGAACAGTATATTTAAGTGAAAATCTAGTCTACAACAGGGATTTTACTTTCATGTGATGGCTCCATGCACGCTCTCTTCTGGATAGTTATAAAATCTTTGGTTATCCTATGTGTTCTGTGTTTGATCCTCTAGCATTTTTAGTTTTTATGTATGACGACAGGTAGTTGAAATAGGACTTACATAACTTTCAGACGGAATTATGTTTATTGATTTTTTTCTCATACTTAGTAAACATATGTATAGTGATTGTTGCATTCATCAGGAAGTGTGGCTGTACATGTTCTTTTTTTTATTTTTTTCGGTTGAGATGATATGTTCATATGGTTGCCTACAGGAATTCCATCGCAAGTACTACCATCCTAGCAATGCCAGGATATGGTTCTACGGAGATGATGATCCCCGTGAACGGCTCCGTATATTAAGTGGTATGAAGTTATATTCTTCTTGGTGATTGTTTTCTTCTGCTAGACCAAAGTTATCCTAAATAGGAAAGAAAAAATTCCCAGAACCATTAGTTAATCCATGTTTTAGGCTTGATTACAAGGTTTTTCGGTTGAATTAGTGCAAGAGCTTGTATTTGTCCATATGCATGGCTATTCCCTCGAGTGTTAGTTTATGCTCATTGTCATTTTATGTGGAAAATGCTTTTAGAAAGATTAAAATTCATACTAACAACTGTTGCTGTTTGACTGTTAAACCTTTTGGCAAATAGCCTCTTCACGCCATTGTGCATAATATTGATGCTTTATCATACAGAGTATCTCGATATGTTTGAAGCAAATTCAGCTTCCGAGGAATCCAAAGTTCAGTATCAGAAATTATTCGCGCAACCAGTCAGAGTTGTTGAGAAATATCCTGCTGCAGAAGGGGGTGAGTTGAAAAAGAAGCACATGGTGTGCCTTAATTGGCTCCTCTCCGAAAAGCCTCTAGACTTAGAAACTGAGCTAGTGTTGGGTTTTCTGGATCACTTATTGATGGGAACACCTGCTTCTCCATTGAGGAAAATCCTTCTGGAGAGTGGTCTAGGTGATGCTATCGTTGGTGGTGGAATCGAAGACGAGCTCCTTCAACCTCAATTTAGTGTTGGACTAAAAGGTGTATCTGAAGATGACATTCAAAAAGTAGAAGAGTTGATCATGAGTACGTTGGAAAAATTAGCAGATGAAGGTTTCCATTCTGATGCTGTGGAGGCATCAATGAATACAATCGAGTTCGCTCTCAGAGAAAACAACACTGGATCATTCCCTCGCGGCTTAGCTCTAATGCTTCGCTCAATGGTGATAAACATCCCACACTTCCATATCTTAATTCTTTTCGTTCACTTTTCGCTTTCAAAGTGGGAAAAATGCTTATCATAAGTGCTCTCTGATAGGGGAAATGGATATATGACATGAATCCGTTTGAGCCACTGAAGTATCAAGAACCTCTGAAGGAATTGAAAGCTAGAATAGCACGGGAAGGATCCAAAGCTGTCTTTGCACCTTTAATAAAAAATTTCATTTTGGATAATCCACACCGTGTCACTATTGAGATGCAGGTAATATATTTTCCTTTGCACCATTTAAACTTTTCCCGATGCTTCTTGATTTTTTGACATTGACCATTCCATGTGGTGATTTGAGTATTGTGCAGCCTGATCCAGAGAAGGCCTCACTTGACGAAGCAACTGAGAAAGAGAACTTGGAAAAGGTGAAATCCAGCATGACCCAAGAGGATCTTGCTGAATTGGCCCGTGCAACATATGAGCTTAAGTTGAAACAAGAGACCCCTGACCCACCAGAGGCTCTAAAATGTGTGCCAAGCCTTTCTCTTCAAGACATTCCCAAAATGCCTATTCACATTCCCTCTGAGGTAATGTGGTTGCTCTCCTGGCAATCGTTTTTGAATAAAAAATTTGAAGCTTTTCTTATCAGGTGAGGTTCCTTGCTTGCAATTGTAGGTTGGTGATATTAATGGGGTAAAGGTCTTACAGCATGATCTTTTCACAAATGATGTTCTGTATGCTGAAGTAGTCTTCAATATGAGCTCTTTGAAGCAAGAACTTCTTCCTTTGGTACCGCTGTTTTGGTGAGTTAGAAACTACTAGTCACTCTAGATTTTCCTTCTGAAACTCAGTTAAGAGAAAAAGAAAAGGGCAATGAAACCATGCACTCTTCTGGCTATTTCATCTCTCTCTCTCCCTCTCTCTCTCTCTTTATATATTATGTATCTGCCTCTCTGTCCATGCAAATTCAATATTTCCCGAACACATACTCTACATTACTATTTTTTTTTATAACAGTCAGTCACTGCTTGAGATGGGCACGAAAGAACTGGATTTCGTACAGCTCAACCAGTTAATCGGGAGAAAAACCGGTGGGATATCTGTATATCCTTTCACATCATCAGTTCGGGGCAAGGAGAAACCCTGCAGCAGTATAATTGTCCGCGGGAAAGCTATGTCTGAACGAACTGAAGATTTATTTAACCTGGTAAACTTGCTACTATGTCCTTACACAATATTCTATCAAGTTATTGGGGGATAATATTTCCTGGTGATTATCTTAAGCAAGAAGTAAGACATTTCGTTGTTGTCCCACATTGTTCTTATACAGTTATCAGAAACCGTAGGTAGATTGACTGATGAAATTGTTCGATTGCTGAATTCAGGTAAATTGCATTCTACAAGACGTTCAGTTGACAGACCAAAAGCGTTTTAAGCAGTTTGTTTCGCAAAGCAAAGCAAGAATGGAGGTATCTGTTTTACGTCTGGCAAATTTATTTCTGTTTCCTTTTATCTTTATTTTTTAATGTGTTTTTTTCTTAATTTCATGTCTTATTACGATGATTTACAGAACCGATTAAGAGGCAGTGGGCATGGTGTTGCAGCTGCTCGGATGGATGCAAAACTTAACGTTGCTGGTTGGGTTTCTGAACAAATGGGTGGTGTCAGGTTAGTGCAACCTATTTTCTACCATTTTCTTAAGATTTGAAATGTAATGCACGAGAAATTGTGGCATATACTGATATTTCTTGCATGCAGTTATCTTGAATTCTTACAAGATCTTGAAAAGAGAGTTGATGATGATTGGCCTGGAATATCATCGTCTCTTGAGGAGATACGCAGAACTCTGATCTCAAGAAACGATTGCTTAATAAACCTGACCGCTGATTCAAAGAATCTTAACAAATCAGAGAAGCATATTGCTAAGTTTCTTGATCTTCTTCCGACTTCTTCGTCGGTTGGATCAACTGGTTGGCACACCCGACTTCCTTCTACTAATGAGGCCATTGTGATACCCACCCAAGTGAGTGGAACTTAATTTTTTTTTTTCAAATTCTTTTACTCTCCTCGTATGCATACAAATCCATTCTGCGTAAAGAAAAATAACATTTGATTGAAAAACAAGTAACCACGCTATACACAGGTAAATTACGTTGGAAAAGCAGCCAACCTTTTCGAGACGGGCTATCAACTAAAGGGCAGTGCATATGTTATCTCCAAATACCTGAGCAACACATGGTTGTGGGATCGCGTGCGAGTCAGCGGTGGAGCTTATGGAGGATTCTGCGATTTCGATACACACTCAGGTCAAAAAAATTTCCCGAATTTTTATGCATTTTCACGATGATTTTCTTGGTTTCCTGATTATTGTTTTGGGTTCATTTCAGGCGTATTCTCGTACTTGTCTTATAGAGACCCCAACCTGCTGAAGACATTGGACGTCTATGACAACACAAGCAATTTCCTGAAAGAGCTAGAGATGGACGACGACGCTCTTACGAAGGCAATCATAGGGACCATTGGCGATGTTGATGCCTATCAACTGCCCGATGCCAAGGGATACAGTAGGTAAGATTAAGAATAAACTTCTCTTCTAGACCTTTATGACCATTATATCACTTCCCGGTTATATTTCTCATTTTCGTACTGATTCCTCGACCTTTGTGTTCAGTTTACTGAGATATTTACTGGGAGTTACCGAGGAAGAGCGGCAAATAAGACGAGAAGAGATTCTGTCGACGAGGTACTTGTTAGTTCAATCAGTTGATTAAAGTTGAATCCTTCGAAATAAGAAAGTTGAAGTTGAGAATGGTTTATGAATTATCTATTAGGTTGGATGACTTTAAGGAGTTTGGGGAGGCCATTGACGCTGTGAAGGAGAAAGGCGTGGTGGTCGCTGTGGCTTCTCCGGACGATGTCGATGCTGCCAACAAGGAACGTCCCGACTTCTTTCAGGTCAAGAAGGCACTGTAATAACAAACAAGTGAGTGAAATTATTGCATCCTTGTCTCAGCTTATTAAATTGTGTGAGGAGGATGACCACCTCGTTGAAAAGTGATTCGATTCGCAGGCTTATTAGGACAATGGCACTTTGTTTTATATTTAAGAATAAATGTTATATTTGTAATCGAAGTGTACTTTGTAGTTTATTAGACAATGCAACACACAAAGGTATAAATAATTGATATTTCATGTTATTTTCCTCCCAAGTCCATGTGCCCTGGAGGAGGAGATTACAGGATCAAATATTCATATTTACTAAATATCTTAAGTGAGCTTTTATCATTTTTGAATACTAGTGTTTTACACACAAACTCGAAGCGCGTGTTCAAATATATAAATATGTAACATTATTCGAAAATTAATTGTGTATTCTTTTTAAGTATTTAAAAAGAAAAAAAAAATTATTTATGAGGATATTATTATAAAAATTATTTATGTGGATAAATGAAGGATAAAATATTAATTTTGTTTATAAAATTAGAAGATAAAGTGTAGAATAATAGTTTTGTTTGACAGATCAAATTAAATAAAATTTGATAATTTTTAAGAGGCATTGACTCTTAATATAATAAAATAGATATTTTTATTTTTAAGCTATTGACCTGGACTTTGGATTTACTTGGTTAAGACTAGATTACTTATTAATTAGTATGGCAATACTAGGGGTAATGGATGAGTTGAACCGGCTCGCGCGCTCAATGAATCTGCTCGGCTGAAGCTCGGCTCGAGCTCATGACGATCGAGCTCACTCATGAATGCTCAAAAGCTCACCAGACGGCTTGCTAGCTTTTTTTAGTTTTTTTTTAGTTTTTTTTAGAAAATGAATCGTTCGAGCCCGAAGCTTTTACATCTCTAGGAAATATTGTGTACGATACCATGGTATGTTATCATCAAATCAAACTAATTTCGGTCACAATCTTTATAATTATATAATGATTTATTCTATCATACTCATTTAAAAATCTATCAAACTCCGTTGTATTTTTCGGCACGTAAAAAAATATTTGACTTTTCGATGATGGCATCGAAAAAACAAGGAATTAGGTTGTTACTTAGGGCTTATCCAATGGATGCTCATACGGAAACACAAACAATAAAATACACTCCAACAGATACCAAAACCCAAACTTGCGATAAATTTCTCACCTAGAAACGTAAATTTACGTTTGCACCGTTCATGCACTCAAAAGTTTTTGAGTCTTACAAAAACACCCATCTTAAATTAATAATTTGATTTATTACAAGATGTCTTAATTGTATTGCATTTATTTAATTCTTTTATATTTATATAATTGGTAAATAATGTTTATAATTGTACACTAAATCTTTAAATCATTTATAAGTACTTCAATAATGAATTAATTAATTTGTCTTTTGATTTAATTTGTGAAGTTATAAAATATTTGGCTAGTATTGAAAAGTTGTAAAAGTTTAGTAAAAAAAAAACTTTTGATAATATTCTTTTCAGTTTGAGAATGAGTTTAATGGTTGGAAAAGAATTACTGTTTAATGTGATCGTTACTACATTTTGGGTCTGAGAATGATTATTTCGATTGGAGATGGTCTTAGAATGGAATAGAGTATATAATATACATGTTGAAGAATGAAAAAAGCAAAACTTAAATAGAGAAACCAAGAAATCGGATTGTAGAAAATCATAATACCTTTTTTAATCTATATTATATTGGCTTGGCTTATATGAGTTTATAATGAAAGAAAATCATACGAGATGTATCATGATCGTAGAAAATCATAGTGTAAAATATTGCTTCACAAAGAATTGATTTTTCTTATTTTTGGAGGCTTACAATCGACCATATTTATACTACTTGCTAGTACATAAAAAACAGTAAGTAGCGGTTACGCCAATTTGATGGTAATTGATTCTAATTTTCTATTTTACATCATTAAACATTAATGACTTGGTCTTTTCCTTTGTCTATGTGGTTCGCATAAGGTAGGTAAGATTGTTGCCTTCATTTGTCGGGAATTTACTCTGATATTATTATCTTCAATCTTTTAATCTTCAACAATAATTTATAGAAGCAAAGCAACGCACGTAGTAGTCCACAGCGTAAGAACTAAGAAGAGATTTTCTATTCAAAAGTAAAATCGGATGGGGCCCACAAAATTTGACGCATGACAGAGCAGAAGTGGAGTTGAGTATCTTCCTTGACACTTTTCGATCATATATATATATATATATATACTAGCTTTTTCCCCGGATTTAATTATTGATTTTAATTATGTATAATATTATGAGATTTCTCTGACATCATCTATAAATTATTCAAGAAAAATAAATAATTGATTCTAATATTAATTTTATTTTTTAATAACCAATTTTTATACGATTCATTATAGTATTTATTACAATAGATTTTTATTCGAGTTAATTTTAATAATAATAATAATAATATTATTATTATTATTATTATTATTATTATTATTATTATTATTATTATTATTTGGTAATTTATGCTTAGTGGGTAGTTATTTATTAAAGGTTTTTATAATACAAAATATCATTATTATTAATTATTGTCTATACTATATATTAAGGGTGAGGGGCTTAGATTAAATATCTTCTAATTAATTGGTATGGCAAGTGTAGTTACTATTTTGCCCTTTACTCCTTAAGTATATTATTATATTAATCTATCTATTTATTTTATTAAGGGTAATATCGTAATTTTCCCATTAATTGATATTATAAGTATAATTACTATTTTGCCTTTTACTTCATAAGCTTATTATAATATTAATTTATAGTTCTTACTTTCAAATATTTAATAAAATTAAATTTATGATTTCATTTATTAAATATTATGAATACTAAATAACAAATCAAATATTTATATATATATATCATAGCATCGGGTGTGCGTACTAGTTATTATTATGAGTGGTTAGCTTTGATAAATTATGTTTTTTATTTTAATTAAATAAATAAAATTTAATATATAATACTGATTTTTTCTACGCAAAGTAGAAAAATATATTTGACTTTTTTGTTATTTAAACACATAGTGTAATGATATTTATGAGGGTAATAATGTTTATGGGTGTTTTAACACTGGGCGGGAAGGTGTAACGAATTTCGTAGGTTGAAATACGAGGTGGAATACAAAATGCGGAATAGATCATCTCAAAGCCATAGAAACGACGTCTCAACGATGATCACCGACGCACAGCTCGTCACCCACCTCCATGAAATCATCCGCACTTCCGACCTTCGGAAAACCACGGCCACCTCCGTCTGCCGCCGTCTGGAGGCGGACTTAGGCGTCGACCTCTCCCGACGGAGGGTGTTCATCGTCGAAGAGATCGATAAATTCCTACACCGCGGTAATGACGACGATGCTCCGAACGAACGACTAACAGACGAGGTTGTCAGAATAGACGACGTGCAAAAGGACCTCGAGCGTGGAGAAGCAGCGAAAGAAGCTAATGGAAATAAGAGGATCGTGAGCAACAAGAGGTAAAACCAAAAGAACAATTTTTTCGTATCTATTTTGGGCTTTTTTCTTTCTCTCTTCGTGAGTTTTCTTGGGAAGCTTCATTTTTGTTAACTAGTTACTGATTGTGCTTTTGAATACCTCACTTTTCATAGTTCAAGTGCGTGATATTTGTCCAAGAGTGCATTGCATACATGTGTGAATCACGGATTATGTTACTGTTTCTTTTTGAGCCATTATGGACTGGTTGTTCTTTCCACGAACAGTTTGCTGAATCTTGATGGATGCAACTTTTCCATTAGTTCTCATGTTCAGATTCATCAGTTTGTTGTTGGTTTGGATGTCCATTATCGATATTGATCATCGCGTTGTAAATAACACATTGATTGGATAACCTATTAGACTCATAGTTGAGACTACCTCTTGATATTATCAATTACTCTAGGAAGGTCTCAATAGCTTAATATGCCTCATCTGTAACTATTCTCCATAATGTCTAGCTATCATCTGCAGCACAAAGTCAAAGACTGTAAGATTACAATACCATTGAGATGTATCACCGTGAGGGGTTCAGTGAAACTATTGTTGATTCGATTGCTAGTGTTGATGGCAAGTCCCTTTTGGCCATTTCAATTATCATGTCTTGCAAATGTAATTCTTCATGTTGATGAGGTGATCAGATACAAAATTCATTATATTTACTGAGTATTTTGCACTTCAACTTTGTTTTATAGTGTGAAGACAACTGATTCGCAAAACAAAAATGCATTATTAAGGCCGTGTTCGCTTTCTCCGCAACTGCGGAAGTTATTTGGAGTGGCTGAGCTATCAAGAACTGAGGTACGTGTCTTGGGATTATCGTTACTTACATGTCTGGTGAATGCATTCCTTATCTATCCTATTTCACTAAAGAATTAGAAAATTTTCTAACATGAGGATTTATGAACTTTTAGGTTGTAAAGAAACTTTGGGCATATATTAAGGAGCACAATCTGCAAAGCCCAATGGATAGGAGAATGATAATATGCGATAATGCCCTGTGGAACATCTTTCGAGTAAGCAAAATAAACATGTTTGATATGGGCAAAGAACTGTTGCCGCACATCTCGTCACTGGACGGAGCCAAAGGTACATCTCCATGTAGCTTTTAATCTTCATCTCTCTTTATTTTGACTTGACATTTGTTACTATGTTTCTCCAACTTGTTTTGTTGTCGTCCATGCATAGCATAGGATTAGGATGTTTAAACATTGTTTATTTTGCGTTTCATAGTGAGGTGTTTTAACCACTTTACTTCTTGATGTTGAAGCCCATCGTGTGAAATCTTCAGCAAAGGGAAGCCAAATGAAAGAGAAAAGACAAGAAGGTAAGAGAGCACCTATTATTTGAACCTAACAGTTCTGCATAATTCTGTGACAATACTGCCACAAACATTACTACTCATTGATATATTTGCCGACAAAGATTTTCTTTCTTCTATCCTTACACGTATATTACAGCCTCTCTTGCAAAAGCTTCCCGCAAAGAGAATCAGCGGAAAATAAGACGGCAGCTAGGTTAGACATCGCCTATCATTTGAATGCTGGGATTTTCTTTTTATTGCTAAAGGAAGGAGTAGTACCTTGTTACTTTCTTGTAGTTAAACATGTAAAAGAGAAATCTGATTCTTTTTCGCAGCTAGTAAGGAATAAACATATCAAAAGCTTTCATTTTTTTCATTTTTTATCTTAATGTTTTGGATAGAAGATAAATATATCCCCCAGTAAGAGCGGGCTAACGCAGCCAGTGCCTATATCAGAAAAGCTGGCCGAGTTCATTGGCACGGGGGAACGCAAACTATCGAGAACAGAGACTACGAAAAGACTATGGAGATACAGTAAGGAGAACAATCTACAGGTTAGTATCTCACAATCATCAAGCCCAAAGCTAACAACTTTGCCAATCCAATCCATGTTTTCCCATGCATGCATGTCCTTTATCTTCTCTTCCGAAAAATAAAAGAAGGTAAAGACATGACTAGAAAATGACAAGAAGAATGGTCGAACCTTTGTAATCGATTCTCTTTTCTTTCGTTTTTCGCTTCTTTCTTTAAAAGGAGCCATGCAATAAGTGGATGGTGTCATGCGACGACAAGTTGAAAAAACTCCTTGGAGTCGATACCTTCCATGGGCTTAGTCTGTCGAATCTGCTCATCCTGCATTTTGTGAAAACTAATTGAATGTTTTGTAGTTATGCATGCTTTTGGGTTTGTAAGAAAGGGTACAAGAGAGATCTTTTGGGGAAGATGAAGTCCCTATGTTTGTAGAAAATGGTTGTTTCAAATTTTCTTTTTGGCCCTTCAATCGTCTATGATGATTGATCTGTTATAATATGGTTGATCAGTTTCAGTCAGCAGTTACTCTCTCTATATAATGTGTGATACTTTACAATGTTCTATGAGAATATATTAAGAAAATAGGGAATGAATTTTGAAGAGAAAATGTGCTCAACTTAATTTCAGAAAATGACTTTTGAGTGATGTCTGAAACATATTTGTCATATATGCTTTATTAACATTAATTTTTTTTTTTTACAAGTTTGCATATCATATTTTGTTCGTAACTTTATCATATTATTAATATTTTTTATCGTCGTAATTAATTTTTTTTCGTGAATGTTTCGTAACGTTTATTGTCGGCGTTGGTGATATTACTTTTTTTTTCGCTGCGAAAAAAAAAACTTTTGAATATTGTATTTATATGGGAAAATCGAATTCCCGCAAAATCTCGACCCGTGTATGATGATCCCACTTTTCGAACCAATTTGTCATAAGTGGTGAACTAACATGAATGATATCTGAAACGAAGATTTCATATCTAGATGATATTTAGAACGACGATTTGGTATCTGCAATCCTCGAATCTTCCAATTGCCACCCCATTCTCATGGCCTAGCTTCATATTTGAATTTTACCAAATAATTTTATTTATATAAAAAGACTCAAAATAAAATTTAATAAAGAAATTAAAATAGAAAATTGAGTAAAATAAAGAAATTATATAAGTCGAAGAAAAGAAAAACCCACCCCTAAAATTAGAAAAATTAGAAAGAAAAAGCGAGAAAATTTTAACAAAGCCAAAGGTTTAGAGAAACTATAGATTGCTCCCAAGATTTTAAGATAATTACAGTGAGGTCCCTGGATTGTGGTGCAGGCCTCACTCAATCAATACTCAATAGTTTAGTGTAGTGATGCTGCTGGCTGTTGCCGCCCGCCCACTGACCACTTTTGAGCTTTTCTAATGATTCACTCTTTTGGCTTGCATTGCATGTGTCGAGCAATTTGCTTGGTCCTACCTACTTAAAAAGTTATATACATGCCTGTTTTTATTCATAATATTTAATTAATAAATTAATAAGACTTTACAATTATGGTATTATATATATAATTCTATATCAATCATTTACAAATTTAAATATTTTGTATTAATCATGATGAAGTGTAGTGCTTCATGTGTTACAAAATAAGCTTTGCTGCTACGCGACGTTTTGATGATTCAAACATTTTATTTCACATATGATCATATATAAAATAAAAGAGATTATAAAATTCGTTTTTATTTAAATATTATTATTTTTTCTATTTTGAGTAATCTTTCAATTGTGTTTTGTTTAGAGTTTAAAGCTCATACCCATTTTCATTCGATTTTTTTGGTATAATGAAAATCAAGCAACATAATTATCGTCGAAACCAACGCAAGCTACACGGCGTCGTTTTGGGCCCCAAGATGCTAATCGATCCACGTCAGACCCCAACGAAGAATTGAAAACATTCTCCCTTTAGAGAGCAAAAACAGAGTAATGTAATGATGACATCGAAGGTGTAAATCTGACGGAAAATCTTAAGGAAAAAAAAAGGAAAAGAAAATCAAGAAAGGAGCGTTGTGACCCCTAACGGTCCGTAGCAGCAGCAAGCAGAGCAACCCATCATCATCATCATCGCTCTTACTGTTACTCACGGGAAAAAAAAGATCAAACCTTTTGTTTTTAATTTTATTTCTCTTTCTATATTAATGATGGGATCTAATCGTTAAGCGTTTTATTGCATGCGTATATTACGCCGGAGAAAAAAAAAAGGGTAAAAAGAAAAGGGATTGTACGATGGTGACTGAAGCGAAGGAGAAAAAGTCTTCAATCTGAGCTGGGTTCGTTTTTTTTTTTTCTCTTTTCCGTTGTATTCAAGAAAGAAAAAATAAGAATGGCGGACGATTCTTGTTTCTGGGCGAAGGTACAGAGCTTATTCTTACTTTCATTTATTTGTTTTTTTTTTCTTTCTTTCTCGGGTGTGTGCCCTAATGGGGCTGTGGGTACCATTTTCGTTTTTGCAGCGCTGTGAGAAACTAATGGTTTTCTGTATTTATCGTTGTCAAAAAAAAAATGGTAGCTTTTCGAGATGTTAACAAGGAAGAGAGGACAATGGTGAAAACCTAATTCTCTTTATCGATTATCTCTGGCTTTCATTGGGATTGTCAAGATTCATCTTCGAAGTTATCTCTGTTGATTTTTGTTTTTACTTAGTTTGATGGAATATATAGCACATGCCTTTCTGTTTGCCAAATTGATTAAAACCTTGCCTTTCTATCGAACTTCTTCTCTCTATCAGTTGCTACGAACTATCGATGTTTCTTTTAATCCATATCGAATCTATTGGACCCCTAACTGTATTTGGTTTCAGCGCAGTTAGTTGGCTATTCTATTGTTTTATGTTGAGCAGCAGAGTTAAATTCATGGCAGGGTTTCAAGCTTCTGCTTTCTTTGTTTTTCCTTTAAATTGGGTACTTGTTTTGAATTTCAGGACAGCTTAAATGTAAAGCCCCAAAAGAAAACTCCTCACTTGTTAAGAATGGCTGTTTTGATGTTCACAATGATCTGCGGAGTTTACATATGTTCTGTCTGTTTAAGACAAATCGGAGCACGCTCAACGGCGCGGTTGTTAAACATCGAAGTGATGGAGAAACCTTGCGAGCCCATCGATGTCGAACCTTCGGAGAAACCCTTTGTGCATTTTCCCAGACCAAACACTTTTAGCCGGTAAAACTCATTTTGTTTATTTGCTCTGTTCTCTATTTGCTTTTTTTTTTTCAAGAAGAAAAATAGAATCTTTTGAAAAACTTGATATTTGAGATTGAAAGGGAGCTTTCTTGTGACTAATTAGGGAAGAATGTGAGTGCAATCCCGTCCGATACTTTGTGATACTTTCGACACAGAGATCTGGGAGTGGATGGTTCGAGACGTTATTGAATAATCACACAAATATTAGCTCGAATGGGGAGATTTTCTCTGTCAAGGTGCGAAGAAGTAATATATCAACTATTACAGATACTTTGGATAAGATATATAACTTGGATTGGCTTACGAGTGCATCGAAGAACGAATGCACAGCTGCCGTTGGATTGAAATGGATGCTTAACCAGGTAATAGATTCTTCTTTCTTTCTTTTTTCTACATTAACTTGCGCATGTTGATTCATATTGATTTTCCATAAAGTAGAGCTGTTTTTTTTTTTAATGTTGTCTTGGAAGCTATGTCTGAGTCTGATTAGCCGAGCATAATTAAGAACCAAATGTTTTCTGTTTTTGCGCAAGATGACTTCATTGGTTAGTTGCATCTCACAGCACACTATCAAAGAAAGGATTGAATTTAAGGTTTTCTTGAAAGGCTCGACTGAATTATTTGAAGTTTTTTCTTAGTATTTTTTCTTGAACGAATTTACCAGACAAAACGGAGCCAAAAAGAGAATTTTATATAGATGCGCAGTTCATTGCTAGGACCATTGCAGACTGTATCCGAAACCATTAGATTCCTTCTGCTTCAAAAGATAGCTTCATTTGATACTTTAGTGTGTGTGTTTGTGTGCCCTAATCCAATTTATCATATAAATTTTGGAAATGGCAAAATTTCGCTTCATATATTCGGAGCTTAATACATGCTTTGCATCATCTCTTTTCAGGGCTTAATGCAGCACCACGAAGAAATCCTTGACTACTTCAAATCCAAAGGTGTCTTGGCTATTTTCCTCTTCAGAAGGAATTTATTACGTCGTATGGTTTCCATACTCGCAAATTCTTACGATCAGAATGCCAAGTTGCTTAATGGGACCCACAAATCTCATGTCCATTCGAAGCACGAGGTTTCACTCTACTTCACTTAAATTGAACAGATTAAAGCATAAGTTTCTTTCTTTCCTTCTTTTTTATTTTTTGGTGAATATCCGAAAGTTTATTACAATCTCAAACAGGCTGAGATTCTTGCCCAGTACAAACCGACCGTGAACACAACAACGTTGGTACCCAGCCTCAAGCAAGTCGACGACATGGTTGCTAAATCTCTGCAATATTTCAACTCCACCCGGCATATCGTTCTATACTACGAGGATGTAATAAAGAATCGAACCGTAAGAAGTATTATTTTCTTTTTTTTTTTTACGTTCTTGCGAAGCCCATGGTGATGAAAACGGTTTGATCTTTATTTTCATTTTTCATTGTAGAAACTTATTGATGTTCAAGATTTCTTGAGAGTTCCCCGGGAAGAGCTAAAGAGCCGTCAGGTGAAGATACACAAAGGGTCGTTGCCTTCGCAGGTGGATAACTGGGACGACATAAAGAAGACGCTAAAGGGCACACAGTATGAGAAGTTTTTGCAAGAAGATTATAAGCTGTAGAAATCTGAGCTTTTTTTAGTGTACATATAATATATCGGCTGTTTCACTTGGCTGGTCCTCTCTTCTCATTGAATATATAGCTTAGTTATTTATTGATTCTTTAAAATTTCGAAGGGTATGAGAATTTAAGCATCTGTTGAGAAACATGTCTGTCAATGATGCTTGTGAATGAAATGTGGTATTTTTTTTTTATTAAAACAAATTATATAAAATTAAAATGATATATTTATATGTTTTTAGGTGATGTGATTTTTTAGCATGGTATTAGAGTTCAAGTTAAGTCGTCATGAGTATAATTGTTCAGGGCTACTCGTAAAAGAAATTTTAATGTCTAAGGTCAGATAAGAAAAAAAATCAGAATAGATATGACTATTGGGATGTTCAAAATAAAATATATATAATATCCTTTTTTTTTTGTAAGAATAAACTTCTATTACCACAGAAAATTCAAATTTCTTACATCAATTTTTCGTTCACCTATGTTACTGCCAAATATATTTACACGTGAGTAGTGGTGTTAAACCAGTTCTGGTTTCAGTAACTGGTTTAGAACCATCGGTTCCGGTTGCACCACGGTTCGGTTACGGTTTAGAACCCCCGGTTCCGATTCCAAACAGGCTGATATTTTTTTTTTATTTTTTCGGTTAACCGCCAGTTTTCAACGGTGAGTGAATTGTGATCGTTGATCTCCAACGGCCACGAGATCTGAACCGTTAATAATTAATTTTTATTATTTTTATTTTGGAAAAATAAAAAATCAGCAGTTAACAGCCGATTTTCGGTTTGAAAACCAAACCGAACCGTTATAACGAGCTACGAGACCAGATATGATAGGCTCAAAGCTCGTCTCGATGTTAAAGAGACAGCTAAACTCGATTTTGACCGAATTAGAGCTTTGAATTTTCAATGGACTTGTCTGATTTGACATTTTGTGCGGTGTGTACAGAGTTTTCATCTAATATATAATATAATAAATTACATGTAAGGGTGAATTGAACAATAATCGGAGTACTTTTCCTTCTATTTGCATATGATTTGAATGCATTTTTTATTTTCTTTTCTTTTTCTCCTTTTTCCCTTTATTTTAGATAGTAGATATTAAAACCACAATTACGTATGGTGAATAACCTATTTCTTGATAAAACATATACTACACATTTAATTTGAAATATGAGATCTACTCATTTTGTTGTGTTCTTTCCTATATCCGTTGAATAATTCATACAAGAAATTACCAAATGGTAATAATTTATATATTTTAAGGTCACTTATAAATATAGTGAAGATTAAAATAGCAAAGTATTGTATAACTTTTGTCTTTATTTTTGTTTGATCTTCATTTTGAGCACTCGTTAATTCATAAATTATTTTGAAACGATACATTGCAAGTACAAATCTAACAGTTTTTTTAGTTTGGAAACCTTTTCTATTTTGAATTTAATTCTAATATAAAAATATTAGTTGTCTAAATAGTCCTCATAAATGATTTTTTACTTTGTTGTAATCAAGAATACCTAAATTTATAAGTTTGATATTAAATAATAAATTGATAAAAATAAGATGTTAATAGAAAAAAAAATATGGGCATTTGTCGCCGCGTCTGGTGGGCGGCTCAAAAGTTCTAGTATATATATATATATATATATATATATATTTCCTTACTCTAATGGGATGAACTCTTATTTTACCTACAAACTTTAAACCTCAACTCTTGTGATAAACATAACATTTCGGCCATTATCTATTTTGCTCTCAACCTACAAATATGCTTTCATTCCAAAACTGATAATATATTTCGCAAATAAATATCGATAAAAAGTATTTGTTATTTTCTCCGTCGTACAACATAAGAAACCTCTTCGATCAACATAATATACGATTTTGTTTCATAGTCATTTTAATGTAAATTGACTTTTTCTTACCTGGATCATTTTAATAAAGGCTTATTTTTTGTCTGATAGCGTTTTAAGGACACGTAAGTTAATAGTATCAATTTTAGTCATGTAAGTATCAAAATTGAAGCAATTTAGGGACACTTAAGTTAAGGGTGACAATTTCAGTCCTATAAGTATTGAAATTGAAGCAATTTTAGGACAGTTATACCCAAAAACTTAATTTCAGCCCGGATTTACACATGTAGCACCGAAGATGCTGATTTGGATTAAATTAGTTCTCTTTCCTTTAATTATATGTCACTTCATAGTCCAAGTCAGCATTTTCGATTATATGTGTATAAATTTCGGGCTGAAATGATGTCTTCTTCGGGGTTAACTTTCTTAAAATTGCTTCAATTCTGATACTTGCATGACTAAAATTTATTCTCTTTCCTCCAAATAAACTCTTACTTATTTATTTACTGATGAGGTGACGATTAATTGGAGGGAAGAGAAAACAAATTTAGTTAAAGTCAGCATCTTTGGTGCCACGTGTATAATTTTCGGGCTGAAATTAGATTTCTAGGTTTAGCTGTCGTAAAATTGCTTCATTTATAATACTTATAAGACTGAAATTGGCACCCTTAACTTAAATGGTTCTAAATTGCTTCAATTTTGAAACTTACAGGACTAATATTGTCATCCTTAACTAAAGTGTCATTGAAATGCTACCTCCGTCAAACATACAAGACTAAAAATATATTTAAGCCTATACGGATTTTTATTTTTCATGGGTTGATAACAAAATAAACCATTTCTATCGTTGGCCAATTTTGCCTACTTATATTATATCTGTAATTTTTTCTTTCATAGGTCAATAATAAACTAGGTTATTCTTTGATTGACCAATTTAACAAAATCAACTTTTTGGCCAATTTAGCAAGACTAGCTTTTTCTTTCTTGGACCAATTTAACGAGAAAAAAAAACACATTCTCTTCCGTCGTTCAATTTACCCTAAGTTTTCATTTTGAGTCAATTTAATAAATGATCATTCATATATATATATATATATATGCGTTCATGTCTTTGCTCGCACACTTTCCATTTTTCCACTTTTTGCAAAAAAATCGCCAGGAGAACCAAAAGCTGTCGTCTTTTTGCAACCTTTCCCTTTGATGATAGGTTGAACAACAAATATATATATATATATACATATATAATATAAATATTATGTGTCTGTGTGAACATTGCGCGAAGAAAAGTAGTCGCAAATAAAATAAATGAGCAAAGGTTTTTTTTTATTATTAATTATTTAATGCACGCTCTTTTGTAGCTGTTGTTAGTAAATCAAGACAGAAAAATTCTCCCACTGATCGATAGTTAATTCGGTTAATCTTTTGTTATGAAGGAGATGCTTTGTGGATTATTATGAGCGCACCTTTAAGAGAATGCGCAAAAAATAAAAAAAAATAAATAAAAAAAAAAAAATAGAGAGAGAGAGAGAACATTTCAACATCTTTTAACATAAGAGCAAAAAAGCTCCCAAAAAATGTTTTAAAAAAAGAAAGAAAAGGTCCATAATCCACTTAACTAACTATAGTCTATACTACTCTGCAATGTGTCTTCTTGGCGTAAGCATCTACCCGCGCGTCGACAGCCTCAACTCTCTCCTTAACATCATCTCTTCCTCAATCTCTCCGTCGTTGTGTCTTATCAGTACAGTTTTCTTCTTCTTTTTAATATAATTATATATGTAGTGTAGTATATAGCGTCAACTTTACTAACCTAGAAATGTTTGCGCCTATAACCAAATTAACGACATATGAACATAGTAGCTATTAAAGGTTTGAGCACCCACTAATAATTAGTTCTTCCTTAGACTTTGACTCATGCAAAAGAACGCTAAGCACAATTTGATTGTTAGTTAGTATATAGTTAGTTGTTGTCTCCATATATATACCGTTATATGGTTTCTTAATTATTTCTATGTCATGTGGATAACATCCATGTATTAATAATGAGCAAATCTAGCTATTAATTGATAAGGAGTCTAGCGCATGAGATTAGTTTAGCTAGGGTTTCTCTAATTCCTAGTAATAAATGCGAGTGAATTGGTCATGAATGCAAGAGATCACAGTCTACTTACAATATCACAAAAATCATTAATCAGTAGTAAGGGTATGAAGGGTTTTGAGCGCCATGTACTATAGTTCTTGCATGGACTTGATTATGATAAAGATATGCAAATGATATTTGAGTGGTCAAAGTACGTTACCACAAAAGAACGTTGACCCAATTTGATTATAGTTTTGTCATAAATGCTGTTGTCTCTAATTCCTAGTAATAAATAATTATATGTGGATGGATAACATCCATGTAATATCATAGTGAAAAGTCGCAAACACATCTAATCTAACTAACACAATTATCGCCTAGCTATGAGTAAATCTATTGAAAGAAGAAGAAATGAGCGTTCATTGATGAGGTTTAATATTATATATTTATCATAAATAATTAATGATGGTGTCTTACTTAATAATTTAACATCCATATATGTAATTGTACTGCGCCTGAATTGGGATTCTAGTAGTAGAGTGAAAATATACCTCAATATGTAATAAGCGCACTTTCGACATATATAAGGAAAAAAATAAATTAAAAATATTGATGTGTGTATAATTTCCATCCAACTGAAGGAGGAGAGACTTTTTTTAGGCCGTTTGGAAGTTGCCTTTGTTGGTCCACTCCAGCTAAATGAAGCAAAGCCATGTGAGGCATTAATGTGTGATGTTCCCAACTGCACAATTAAAGCAAAGTGACGATTGCAATGACATAATACATAGTTAAGTTTGCCTATAAAAAGGCTTGTTCGATCAGTTGTAAAGGCACCCCAAGCTAGAGTATTCTCAGTGAGTGTAGAGAGCGAGAGAAAAAAATATATATATATTTATCCGGGTGGATAAGGGTGAGAGCGGGTTTAGTTTTACTGGGGTAGTTGGGAATATGTATAAATACATTACCCGGGTGGGTAAAGGGTCTCGGGTTTTGGTTTAAACACGAGCGTTAATTTGTACGGTGTAATATTCTCAATATAGTAAAACTATTGTCTCTCCGTTGAGGTAGGCAGTATTGGCCGAACCACGTAAAAATCTCGTATTCTTTCTCGTTGTCATTTCGGTTTACGTACTATCACGATAGATTATAGCGGTGTCCAAATACAACCCACCGCTGGGCCCGAATATTTTATAACAACCTCCCAACAGCCTTTTTTGGCCGTTTAGTTCCTCGTCCTTTCTTAATGAAATAAATAGATATACACATAGTGTTAAAAGAGGAGTGTAATATTACTATCAATCAATAATAAGACTTGAGCTCAGCATTCTTGTCCTAATTATTACAAACACAACAACTTCGCATGTTTGGACCAAACTATTTAAGCTAAATGAGAAGAGATGCAAAGTAAATACTACCATACAATCAATGCAACTCATCACAAAAACCTTTCAAGCTATGAGCTTCTCAATTGGGTGTGAAGTGCTTCTTCTTTTAGAATCACAAGTGATTCTTAGATGTCAGAAAATATCTTCATAGTACTCCTAATTTCTTCTGCCATTGCAACTCCTAATTTCCTCTGCCATGATGATGATGATGATGAGTCATTACGACGAATAGATTGTTTTTGTTATTGTATTCCCTTAATAAGACAGCTTCCATATTTGTGCTCTCTTTCGAGGTTCTCTGAAAAACTCTCTTCTTCTTCTTCTTCTTCACCTCTTACTGAGACAGCAAGGAAAAGATTCAACTAAATATAATCTTGAGTTGAACAAGAATCTATTGCATATACTCCACCAAAGTATAAAAATATTCAAATATTGTCTGCCACCTTCGCCATTATTGATGCACAAGTTCTTCCTAGATTAAATCCCAAGCAAATTTAATCTTCTTCCTCGCTCGAAAACAAAAACATCATCAGAATCACAGCCTGCAATTTTTTTCTTCTTTTCCAACTATTCCCTCCATCGCTCTCATACTCTTCCAATAACAACTCTGCATCACTGACCTCATCATCTCCATTGCCGTACGTCATCCGCCTTCACAGACCGGCTATTTCTCAAGTTCGACCAGCCATTGTTATTTGTAGTGCACTACATATTATGCTTGCAGGTGTTTTCCCAGTTCTTGCGACAGCCAAAATTATATAAAGAAACAATAATCGAACAAAGCTCCAAAACTAAAAGATGCACTCACAATATCGACCACAAAAGTCTAATTATCCGCAGGCAAATATAAAAGAAAAGCATAAAAACAAAGATTAAAAGTTCATGGAAGTGTCTCAAGATGCATATAGTGCACCCTTTGGAGCTTTCAAGGCAGCTGTGAATGAAATGAAACTTCAGCAGTTTCGAATACGATTTATTTTCCCGCCTCAGAGTATCAATCGAATCGATGACCCTTTATGAAGAATTACACCAAGTTGCAAAATAGCCCAAAATAAACATGTAAAAAAACACCTCCTTGAGAATATATCTTCTGGACCAGATGATCAAACCGCCGCACCTGGAAGACGCCGGCCTCAAGGACTGCGCGCTGTTGCCCGACTCAAAGGCGTCTCGGAGCAGTGATCGGCGGTGGCAGAGGGGAGAGGTCCGATGAGTTGCATTGCATGGCTATTAGAAAATGGAGGAAAGGGCAGGGGCAATTTTGGCAATTCAGATAAAGTCTGTAATGATAAAGAACAAAGAGGGTGATGAGAAGAGAAACCCATCTCTGCTGAAAGTCTTCGTCTTGATTCTACTACTATCGGCTTCTTTTGTTGTATTCGATTGTAATACGATACGAAGAATTCGCTGATATTTTATAGCATTACTCTCCAATCTTGCCTTCTTTCTTTCTGCGTTTTTGACATATCATAGAATCAACTTCCTTACGTATATTAAGGAAAATCATGGCTAAGTGCCATCGAACAAGATTTTGCAAAGAAATTCCAAGTTCAATATAGCATATATATATACACTATATAGTCGAACAAAAGAAACTGCTTTTACATTAGGGTTTTTGTCTAAATCACAGACATTAGATCTCTCATCACAGACAAAACGAGGAATCAATTCATTACAGTTTCCAACAAATTGAAAGAAAAAGGAATAACCCTAAAATCACTGCAGAACGTACGACGACGACCACTAATGAATGCACTGCAGCCTAACAACGCAAACCCTTCTTATTACTACGCCACATAGGTGGTGGTGGTGGTTTATTACTACGACGCAACGTAGGTGGTATTCTGGGAACATCCTTAACGTCCAAGACTTGAACTTTTCTCTTTCTTTGACGGATCTCATCGACCCCTTGTTGGAATTTCTTCCTGCTGTTCTCAAACTTCATCTCCAACATCTTCTTCTCTTGTTGACTGGCCGGTTTGACTCCATTGATGCTCTGAAGAAGATCACTGCGGCGCCGTCGTTGCTTTTGATTCATAGCATCAGGTTTTTGAGGAGGAGGAGGGCGAAGATCTGACGACTTCAAACGAATTCGAATTTTCTTCTTCTTGGGATGATCATCAACAGCAACAACGACAGTGGCACATTCATCATCTTCATCTTCATCTTCTTCTTCTTCTTCATCTTGAATAGGGTTGGTGAAAATGTGAAGCTTCTTGAGGATTCGGTGCATTCTGTCTGAGAATTCCAGCGGCTTAGTCAAAGAAGCAACCTTGATCGATGCTTCCATTAACGTTACGACATCGATGGATGGATCGATGTTGAAGGTTGCCCTGAAATCCTTCTCGATATCGTCGTATCCCTTTTTTGCTGTTGCCATTCTTCCTCCCTCAGACTTATGGGTAATATTTTCTCTGAATGTTTTTCTTGGTTTTTGTGTGAGTGTTTCTGTTTGTTTTATAGACAAGAAAACCCTCGTTGGTCGGCGCTTCAGTTGGGGACGCGCCAAGAATCATTAATTGATCTCAACTGATCGATCATTAAAGGAAATAATTTGTCATTTGAATAATTAATTCATTGTTTCGACCGTTAAACATTAACGGGCATATGTAGTAATTTGTTCGGATTTATATCTCGTCCCAAATAATTGTTATCTTGGTATTTTAAAAACCAAAAATTTCTTTGGTCTTCTATATATATCACCACCTATGTAGTTAATAATAAAATAAAATGGGATATAATGAAGGAATGCGCAATTTCAATTACTCTTCGAGATGACATTTGAATTTTTGTATTTTTTTTTTTGATAACATGGAAACTTATCTTTGGAAGCAACTAAATACCGAGGACTGACGCAACACTATGCAAACTAGTCCCAACCAACTTATTTTTTAAACCAATTAAACTTGGACGAAATAGCCTGCAAACTACATAAATAAAGTAAATTACAATAAGACAAATCTATATGTGGCAGACTCACTCCAAAATATATAAGCCAAATGAGTGACCTAAAATTAAAAAATTGATATTTAGTGATCCAAAATGGAAAATATATAACCAAAAATTGAAAACATAACCCAAAATTATTTTGACATACAAAGTTAGTGACATACTTTTGCAATTATGAAACATAGTGACCCAAAAACGAAAACAATCATACTTAGTAAGTTATCATTATAATTTTGCCTTAAAACTATCCTAGTGTGGATGTATGACAACTTTATCCAATCTATATATATATATATACAGGCCCGTAGCTTATATGAAGCGAGTGAGGCGGTCGCCTCAGGCCCGGCTTTGGAGGGGGCCCAATATTTTTCAATATAATATGCTAAAGTTATTTTATTTTTGTATTGGCTGAAAAATGGTGATTGAGATTGAGAAGATAAAAAAAGAGTCATGTGATCATATATCATATTATAACTTACGTGAGATAAGAATGCGATGATCTTTTTTATTATAATTTTTTTTTAATCAAATATTGGTCAAACTTCAAAGAAAATTAAAGTAAATAAAAATTCAAACTCACAACTCAACACGATTTTAACAACTTGTGCACACTTTTGCTTTTTAAAATATATTTCTCTCAATTCACATCATAAGGAAAATAGTTTAGCTTCAATACAATCTTTTGAAGATTTCCATCTATTGCAAATGTCTTTTTTTGTGCTATTCTTATTTCTTTTACGTCTTTGCATTCTAAACACATATTATGTGTTCGATGGATTGACTGAATGACACTGAAACTAAATATCATTATTTTTTATCTTCTTACTTTCATTAATATTATATAAATATGTCGATTTAATGGACTATCAATGTTGTCAATTGAAAAAGAAATGGTTGGACGACTAGATTATGCAGATTTGATCAATATTTTTGCATCTAAAATATCTAGGCGAGCAGTATTTATATAATTAGTTTAATAATTTACTGAACATTTCACTATGAAATATATTTATATTTTTATTTACGGTTTCAATTTATGCTACAATACGTATCTTATTTGAAAAAAAAATACTTAAAAAGAGTCCGGGGACCGAACTTTGAGATTCGCTTCAGGTCCCAACTTATTCCGCTACGGGCATGTATATATATATAAAAAAAAAAACAATCCATTTTCAAAAACTAATGTTACCAAAGAATCAGTCATATGTTGCTCACCACCCCCATTCCTCACTGAGACGCCGAGCCTCCACCTCACCCACCCTACCACCGCCGCCACCACCCCACACAAGCGTCCCCGTCGGTGCGTTCCCTCCAAGGGAAAGTCGTATGCTCGACCAACGACAAGACGAGCGCCGGGTAAGGAAGAAGAAGACGTCGCACACGACGAGAGCTTAATCAGTTTGAGGTGGATCGAGCCGTCAAAACGGGCTGACGGGGCGGGCCAGTCCGAAGCCTGCCAAACCCCGCCCCCGCCGGCCTATCAGCAAGTCCAAGACGTTTCGGGCCATGCCAGTGCCTGAAAGGCCCGGCCCAATGGTTAAGGACGAGGATGACCTAAGGGAAAGGGCTTGGGATTCCGTTGGAGTGGCAGTGCTGATCTGATGATGATGATGAAGTCTGAGGCTATTCTGGCTTTTAACTTAGGTTATGACTGTGCTTTAGTTTGATTGCTTGCTGGCGCTAAAAATTTATTCTTCTTTTTTTTTTTGGTTTTTAGTTAGTCAAAATTATGAAATTGGGTCACTAAGTATACATGTTTTCATTTTTGGGTCACTATTTTTTATAATTACAAAAATATGTCACTAACTTTATATGTCAAAATAAGTTTGGGTTATGTTTTCAATTTTGGGTCACTAAGTATTAATTTTTCAATTTTGGGTCAATTTTTAATAAGTCAAATGAGTGATCCGAAATTCAAAAATTGATACTTAGTGACTCAAAATTGAAAACATAACCCAAAATTGTTTGACATAAAAAGTTAGTGGTTTACTTTTGCAATTATCAAACATAGTTACTCAAAAACGAAAACAAGCATACTTAGTGACTTATAATTATAATTTGCCTTTTTAGTTATAAGAAATTTAAATTTAAACCCAAAATATCTGAATCCGCATCATTCCTACACAACATTAGAGACCGAAAAAAAAAATCATTGTAATGAAAAAGAAAAATAGGAAAAAACAAGTTTATTTTTGTAGTTTTTCGAAAGTTTTATAAAAAAATTTACTTATGTCAAAAATACTGAACCATAAATTCAATGCATAAATAGTCTATGTTGTAAAAATCGGTCTGGCAAAAATCTGCTACGCAGCCAATTAACTGACTATTAATCCGATTATCGGCCATTAATGGATCAACTTTTTTTTTTGTAATTTTTTTAAATAAATAAAAAAAATAGGAATATATATACTACTATTAAATTTATTGGTTTGACATTATTTATTTAGAATGTTTTTATAAATTTAATGCACTTAGAATGTTAGTATATTTAATATATGAAAAAAATAATGAAAAACGAGTATACGGATTAATTTCCGTTTGGCCCCGCTAGGCCAAGGTTGAATGTGAAAGAATATAAACAATATTCAAATATTAATTCGGAAAACAAAAAAAAATATAAAAAAAAAAGAACAATGGAATGTTAATTGAAACCGAATATGCTTCAAAGCTTCTTAATGCCTAGCCTATTGTATCAACGTCAATTTAATAATAAATTATTATGCCACGGTCGTATTATAAAATTAGTATTATAAAATTAGTACTATGATATATATATATAATATTACTTTATATTTTAGTTGTTATTTAGTATTCATAATAAACAAAATCATAAATTTAATTTTAATTAAACATTTTTTTTATGTATGTAAAAATAATTATTGTAAATTAATATCATAATAAACTTAAGAAGTAAATGACAAAATAGTAATTATAAGCCCTCATATCAATTAATTGAAAAATTACTATATTTATCCTTAATAAAATAGATAGATTAATATCATAATAAACTTAAGGAGTAAAGGGTAAAATAGTAACTATACTTGACATACGAAGATAGTTATTCTAAGGTCCTCACCCTTAATACAATAGATAGATTGAATAATGCTTTTCATGAAAAATAAGATTCTGCCTAAGCCCAAACAATGTTATCTGCTGCCCTGTCACTACTCAATGATTTGCAAATGCAAAATAGTTTATATAAATATAAACCTAATTAAGATATTTTATTACATCCATTAAGATACTTTTATTACATCCTTTTTTTGTTTTGTTTTGTTTAGTTTTTATCATTAGATTGAAGTACTGTACGTTCTCATCTGCCCTCTCCAGCTTCTAAAGGCCACATATAACCGATTATATATAACTTTTCTTATATGTATTCAACGAATAGATGAGCATATACATATATAATATATATAAATATATAACTAAACTATACAAAAAAGAAACACTATGATCTGAAGAATCACAACAATGGTAATAATAACAAGGCTTGAACTGTGCTTATCACTGCTGAGGGTTTTAATAGAGTTTGCAATGGTCTTCATAGATGCAGTTAATCGTCTCATCAGCGAAACTAATAATCAGTACGGAAGATCTACGTCTGCAGTTTCAGTTCAACTCATCGGTATCTTTCCTTAGTAGTTTGATGATTATCTTCTTTTCTTCTTAATTTAAATATGTACAGCAACTTTTCTTTATTCAATTAAATTTTTTTTTTTTCTCGAGCAACCTATGGATTCGTTGCCGGCCATTGCCCTAACCCTAAGTTCTCCGAGGGATTGTTAAGTGGCCGATTTTCACGTGGGTCATGAGGTCGATTCTTCTCGATCTTCTTGACTTTTGATGTCGTTGTAAATTTGAGACGGTATATATAGACCAAGAAAATAATTAGTTATGCTGCAAGTCGAACATGAGGATTAGTTATGTTGTAAGCCGTGTACCTGCCGATAGTTGAAAAAAAATGTTTCCATATGTTCTACCTTTGCAAGTCAAAGTCAAACTTTGAATTAGGGAAAAGAAAACGTCTAAATTGCAAATAACTCATATGCGGTTTAAAAATTAAGTATCAAAACTCATTCGATTTGTAAATAGCGTCTAAACACCATCGTGGTATGGTGTACGTGTTATTTACACCCCCCGATTGGGGATATATTGCTATGTTTTAGATAAGATCGGGGTATGGTGTTGAACAGGGCAGTTTCGCACAGTAAAAAAAAATATAGGGTAATTATGTGCATTTCAGTATATTCATGTGGATATATATAACATGATTTACACAGAAAAATCGAAAAACTATCAAATGAAACCATTCCTTGAATTTATCCACATACACATTCTTAAGGGTGTGTTTGTTGTGCAGAATTCGTGTGTGGAAAGCATGGCGGAAAACTAAAACAGCGCATCAAATAATTGTACTCCACGCATCGACCATTGTACCTCAATACCTTTTATTTTCTTTTTCTCACCGAATTCCGCATTTCAAATGACGCCTAATTAAGTAAATGAGAAAATGAAACAAAATGAATTCATTATTGCGATACCATTCCAAGCACGGATACAAAAAAACCCTCTATATAAACATATATATATATATATAGAGAAGAGTTTACAATTACAAATCAAGGGAAATTGCTTGTCATACTCAGTAGCCCCGAATAGCCGGCGGCGGAGGAGATTTATAGCTTGCTCCTAAGTTATCCGGCAGACTTACAGGCGAGTACGCCGGCGACGACGGTGGTGGAGGAGGTGAAGAGTACGCAGGGCTGGGCGGAGGCGAGGAGTAGCGGACTGATACTGGACGAGGCGGTGGTGGTGGAGGCAATCGCCGTCCCGCCGCCTTACAGTCCACATCCTTGGCCAGCACATCGCGGCACTCCTTCTCCGTCCTCTGCCCCGACCCGCCGGCAAAACAGTTACGTTCTCCCTCCACCTTAACGCCCGGCGTCACTTTGCCATCGCAACTCGGACCCTTCGACTGAAAGTAATTTGAAGCGACCGTAAGCTCCGCCAAGTTCGGCAGGGAACACAAGCCTCCCGGCACGTCGCCTCGGAGCTTATTCTTAGCGACGTTCATAATCTCCAGCCCGCGCATGCGCTCCAGCCCCTTCGGCAGATCCCCCGCGAACCTATTATGGCTGACGTCGAAAACCGTAGTGGTGTTGAGCAGCGCGATCTCTTCGGGCAGACATCCCGAGAGGGCGTTGCCCGACAGGATGACCTCGTCGAGGCTCCCCGCCATGCCCCCTATGCTTCTAGGGATTCGGCCCTTGAGCTTATTTCCCGCCAGAACCACCACAGACGCGCGGGATTTCCCGAGGGTCTCTGGGATTTTGGAGCCGAACCTTCGAGTGTGTAAAATATGAGCAAATAGATGTGATTAGGAGATGATTATTGTTAAATGACTGTTCCACGTAAATAACTATCATTTAACTTGGCATCAGAGCTCGGCCGAGAGGCAGTGACAGAGCCAGCTTGGTGGCATTGGGGTCCATGGATGGATCCCACTTAAAATAATTTTTATTAATAAAATTTGTTAAGTTTTTGATTGATTGAACTAAAATTGAACAAAATTGAAGTAAAAGGGTCACAGTGAAAATAGTTTTTGTTAATAATATTTATTGAGTTTTTAATGATTGGACTAAAATTAAACAAAATTAAAGTAAAGGAATCAAAATAAAAATTTTAGAAAATATTGAAATATGGGCTCCAATTAGACTGGACCCTGCTCACGTGATTTTCGGGCTCTGCCACTGCCAAGAGGTCATTGATAAGAATCATCAGAGTCACCCGTAAAAAGAAAATCACGTCTAACACTAAATTAGAAAGAAATGAGCACAATGAACGTATTAAAAATAAAATATATAAAATTAAAAGTTGTATCAGTTTTATCCCATTCAATTACACTCACAATCGTTGCTGCAGCATCAGCAGCAACAACAACAACAATAATAATAATACAAAAAAAAATCCTTCCCAACCTGTTGTTATTCAAGAAGATCGCATCGAGATCCTTTTCGAAGAGCTCCTCGGGAATCACTCCTTCGAACTCATTGAACCTGAGGTCCAAGTACTTGAGGGCCGGGAGCCCGAGCACGGCCCTCGGGAATGGACCCGCGAAGCGGTTGTTGCTCAAGTCGAGCTCGAACAAGGCCTTCATCTTCCCGATGCCCTCGGGGACGACCCCGAAGAAGCGATTGGAATTCAGGTGAAGGAGGCCGATGTCGTCGAGGTGGCCAATCTCCTCGGGGAGGCGGCCCGCTATGTCCGCATGGTTCAGGTCGACCCCCGCGACTGCGGTCGAGTTCGACCCATCGAGCGACCCCGTGCAGAACACGCCGTTGTAGGAGCATACGTCCGGGCTGGCCCAGTTGCCCGTGAAGTTGGACGGGTCAGAGTGTATCGACTTCTTCCACGATTGGAGGGCGTTGTGAGCCCTCTCGAGCCACGGATTGGCGAACACGCCGGCCGTTGGCTCGGGGTCGGAGGGGCGGTTCGGAGCGGGCGGTTTGAGCCCGGCCGTGAAATTGAAATCGGCCTCGAATTGGAAGCCGAGGTCGGAGAAGGAAGGGGAAGAGGAAATGGAGAGGAGAAGGAGAAAGTAGGCGAGTAATTTGAGGTTTGCCATTTGATGTAAAGAAATCAAACGCAGGATAGATGTTTGGCGAGGGAAGAGGAGAGGAGGTTTGTTTTGAGGTTATTACGTTGGAGCAGCTTGATTTGAGGGCCATTGCTTTGTTCATTTTATTGCATGACTTCGTTGGTATGGATTTTTTCGCATGTGCATGTTGCTATATGTATGTATATTCATATATTGAAATGTTTAAGAAAAATGTCGTTTATATTATATTAAGGGAGAGGGGTTTATATTATTATCTATACTATACATTAAGGGAGAGCACCTTAGAGTAACTACCACTAAATTGATTTGGTATGTCACTTCAAATTACCTTTTCACCCTTGATCTTAAAATTTATTCTAATTATATCACAAAAATTATATTTTTAATTTATAAAAGATAATTACAATTAATATTATAACTTCATATTATAAAAATTATTTTATATTTTATTTATGTTTTAAGCACACACATGGAGTGTGCGGGAAATACTAGTTATTATATTAAGGGAGAGGGGTGTTGTGACGCCCGGGGTCAATGAGGGCGGGGAGTGATCGCCGGTGCCAGAGAGGGCACGGACAAGGTGCGGCTCCTGGCAGGCTTCTAGGCGAAGGGGTACATGAATGAACCGATCCCACACCCGAATGAGAGGGGATCCTGAGGCTGGCAATGTATGGGCGTGTCGGTCTAAGAATCGTATAAGAGAATTGATAGTACTACTCATATCATCAAGGTCGACCTACCTTTTCGGGAGTCCATCTATAAGAACTCCAAAGTTAAGCGTGCTTGATTTGGAGCAATCTTAGGATGGCTGATCCCCTGGGAAGCAGCTCAGGGTGCGTGCGAGTGAGGACAAAGCACGCTGGTATAGCAAAAATGGTATATCATGTAAAATTACACATTTACCCTTAATCTTACTATTTATTCATATTTTATCCTTACAAAATAATTTTTTGAAACTACTTATAGCAAAAATACATTATTAAAACTAAATTTAATATTTCATTAGTAAATATTTTGAATAAAAAAAATTAAAATATATTAACATAGAGTGTGCGATATATACTAGTATATATTATGAAAGTTAACCTTGTAGTAACGGCCAACGGGCCAACCGCTATCAAATTCATTTGGCATGTCATTATTAATTACTATTTTACCCTTAATTTTAAAATTTATTTCAATTATATCCCAAAAATTTAAATTTATAAAAAGTATTTCACTATTAAAATCAATATTATAATTTCATATTATAAAAATAACTTAAAATCTTAATTAATATTATATATTACAGCATACACGCAGAGTCTGCGTAAAATACTAGTATATTATATGTCTCTCAAAATATAATGGCCATTTGGATATTGAAACCAGATTATCTATACTATATATAATTTGGAAAGCACTCTATATTAACGGCCATCAAATTTATTTGGTATGATATGCTAATTACTATTTTATCCTCAATTTTTAAATTTATTGCAATTATATCCTAAAAATCAAATTTTAATTTATAAAAAGTAATTTACAATTAAAATTAATATTATAACTTCATATACTAAGTAATATTATCTTTTTATATATTAGAGCACACGCATCGAGTGTTCGTAAAATACTAGTACTTATAATGGAAGGTAGTGTCAGTTATGCTCGGCAATGGGACGGGCATGGAGGATGGCTAATTCTCGTCTCCGCCCAGCACTTATCAGGTATCGCAGCCTCGTATCGCACAATTAAATGGGGAGAAAATTCTCTCCGATCCCAACCCCACGAGGATCTACGCCCCGAGAAAAATCCCCTTTCCAACGTAATTTTTAATGCGTTATTTTAAAAAGCATGTCAAAAACTGGATAACATTTTACCACTATTACAAAACTAATCAAGTTTTCAGTTTTACCTATCATAGTTTTCATTTTTCACCACACAAGATTTTAAAAGTGCAACTTTTTATCATCATTATCTGAAATAAGTAAAATAATCATTTTTTAACTATTGTTTTATTAACCCTCATTCATTTGTAGCAATTATTTATTAACACGACGAAAATAGTGTAACTGCATACGATGTTATTCATATAAAATGGATTGAATAACTCACAAGAGACACTTAAGAAAAAATAACGGTGATGTGTTGTGAAACTTCTTTTAGAAATTGATTTTTGTTAGTGAATAATTATTTGAAAAATTAAGGATTGTTACTTCTTGTTTTTCAAGAAAATTGTTTTTTTTTTTTTTTAGTTTATTAGTGATGATGATGATGATAATAATAATAAGGATGTTGATGAACAAAAAATTATCAGTTCGAGTAATATTTTCTTAATAAAAAATTTTCGAAAAGGATAATGGGGTTAAAAATATAATTATTAATAATCGTTTTGCTAATTTAAGATACTAATAGCGAAAAATTGAAATTTTAAAATCTAGTGAAATATATGAAAATAATAGTTCAAATATGATATTAAAATTCATTTCCTTATTTATTTAGGGGTAGGATTGTAAATTCGTGCACGACACAGCAGTCAGCAACACATAGCTTAGCTTAGCTGGCCAATGACGTGGCCAACCAGTTTAATTAGACGACGTCGTGTCGTGACAGCGTACTACAATAAATTTTACCAGGAAATTATATAAACGCTAAAATAACCAATAATGAAGTCGCTAAAAGGGAAGAAAACCTCCAGCGAAGGAGACGATCAAGAAATCACACCTCAATTTTATTAATTGATCATCTCCTTTCGATTTACATTCTTGTGCGTGTGTGTAATTTGGGATTGATAGAAGCTTGCGCCGAAATTCTTTTTATTTTCTTTAATTTTTCTTCTTGACGCTGGCGATTCAATTTGTTCTTTCTTGTACGTGGAAATTGAGTTTTAGTTGACTGTTGTTGGCGTTTGAGAAACAATGAAGAAGGCGATGGAGAGTTTACAGGATCTTATCGAAGAGGCTAAGCTTCGAACGGTGTGGTGGATCCTCTGCATTTTTGTAGTGACCTATTTCTTGACACGTAAGGAATTCTTTTTATCTTTTTTTTTAATTATTTATTTCGATGGAATTGGAAAGTAAGTATATGTGTTTTCCTTTTCCTTTGTTCATCTGAGTTACCTAGGGGGTTTTGTTGGTAGTTTAGAATTTGTAATCCTTAATGGAAATAGGAGACTGTAAGAGTATTTTTGGGGAATTTGGGTGAGTTTTGATAAGATTTTCTGGCAATGTTGTGATTATTTTCAGCAGTATCTTTTTTGGCTGGTAATTACTGGATGTTTTGGGTAAATGAGACATTTTTAGTTCGAATGGATCATTCTTCTTATATATTCATCCGTATATCATAAGGGAATCTGCTTCCAGATTGTCTATTTATCTTGAGGTTGAATTAATCTATTTATCAAGGGGAGACATCAAGTTCAGCATTTTCCTTTCATTTATTTACTTATTTGTGCCGTTTACTCATTTTTTACAGCAATTATGCAAATGTTATAGCTGTAGTCTATTTCTCATTGGATGCTTTTCTTTTTTGCTCTCTGATTATGCATGCCACTAACAGATACAAGTAAATCAATGATGATGAATATCCCGATAGCTATACTCTTTGTTTCTGGAATGCGAATTCTGTTGAATGAGGTGGAGTTTCGGTGGAAGGTTCGCAATATCAGACCAGCATCATATTTGTCGCACTTAGAAAAGAAGCAGTTATCTGTGAACGATTCTCGTCTTACCACACAGCCAATACCTCAAAAATGGAAAAGGAAAATAGATTCGCCAATAGTTGAAGTAGCTGCTGAAGAGTTCATCAACAAGATACTACAGGATTTTGTAGTAGATTTATGGTATTCGGATATTACTCCTGATAAAGAGGCACCAGAGTTAATACATGATATAATCATGGATGCTCTTGGTGAAGTGTCTGAAAGAATCAAAGATGTAAACCTAGTGGACCTATTGACAAGGTATGGTGCCTGGTATATTTTGTTAATTTGATCAACTTGAGCCAGGCCAAGTAGCCAACGATATGGAACTATCAAATGTTTTGTCTTTTTTTTTTTTTTTGCAGGGATGCAGTTGATTTGGTTGGGGAACACATCGACCTCTTCAGAAGAAGCCAGGCTGCTATTGGCGTAGATGTCATGGGAACTTTGTCTTCCGAAGAAAGGGAGGAAAGGTTGAAACACCAGCTCCTGGCCTCCAAGGAGCTTCACCCTGCTTTGGTATCTACAGATTATGAGTACAAGGTGAAGAATTGTTCTAATTTTGTTTTTTGGTCTTTTTGTGTAGCGAGTTTTTTCTTTCCATATTTCGTGGTATCAAGTTCCTGTTCACATATAGGTTCTTCAACGGCTGGTGGGTGCTCTCTTAGCTGTAGTGCTTAGACCAAGAGAGGCACAATCCCCTTTAGTGCGATGCATTGCCCGCGAACTCATAGTTTGTTTGGTTCTACAACCTGTAATGAATTTTGCAAGTCCCTGGTAAGATACTACTTCTTAGTTCTTATAACTTATCGTTTCCCTAAAGTGATTATAACTATGCCACGGCTTGTTTGCTAGAGAAGAATATTTTCTGTTCCTTTTCGGCATTAAATGTAAAATTGTTGACAAGCGAACGGCTTGCAACATTAGATCAAGTGAAAAATAAGGAAGGCCCACTTGACAAATTCATTGAATAAGGCTGGAAGTGTCCTCTAATTAGTAAACTCCCGATCTTGTTCGTATATATTCTTAGGGAAATACTTGTATGCATATGAAACTCCAATGTCAATTATCATGGTATTCCAAGAAAATAGTGTCTTATCCTTAATTTTGTGAAGCAGGTAAAAAGAAATGAAATTCATCTCATCTCAAATTCCATTGTACTATTAGAGCAATGATGGAGCACCTATCCTTTCCTCTTTATGTATTTCAATATATATGCATAGTGGGACTATATTTTCAATTGCTTTCATCCTTAGGTATATTAATGAATTGATCGAATGCATTATCCTTGCTTACAACAATGCCGGGGCCAAAGATGTTACTAGCGATCAGTCACCTAATATGGAGAGTCATAAGCATGAGCATGTGGTAGCTGAAGTCAACGGCAAAAGAGTACTACAAAAGTCAAGTGGTTCGGGAGATTCCTTATCTAGTATAATGCAAGATGAGTCCATGCACACTCGTCATTCTGATTGGGCAAAAGCATTTGACGCAGCAACCCAGAGAAGAACTGAAGTCCTCATGCCTGAAAATTTAGAGAACATGTGGGCGATAGGGAGGAATTACAAAAAGAAAATTCCCAAGGGTGCTCCAGGAACTCAGCTATCTGATGGTTTAAGCTCATCAAGTATCACAGCTCCCAGAAAACGTTTTGCGACTGATGTGTCAAGCGAAAATCCCGTAATTAGTGCTGGAGAAGAGGAGAAAACTTCATCAGTGCTACCACCTAGGCCTCAACAGGATTCTCAAACAAATGAATTTAGTTTTGATTCTTTTGTTCCATCCAAGGATTTTAACAAGAAGGTAGAGGGAGGCTCCAGTGTTCATGAACTGGCTCAATGTGCTTCTGCTATTCCCAAGGAAACTAAAAATAAGCTTAAAAGATCAAACAGCACTTCCGACTTGAAAGTGCAAACGAACCTGGAAGATATCGTTGGTAGTAAAGGCAGTGGACCAATTATTAGTGAATACTACAGTGCCGATACGAGCAAATGTAATACACGTGACCTGAAGAACAATTCAGACATGGTAATCCGTCGTGAAGGCCTGCATGGTGTAAAACTGAGATGTCGGGTAAGCTCACATCCATTCTCGATGTCGGCGTTCTGTTTCTAAGTTATTAATCTTGACCTTTTTCTATAAAAATTCAAGATGACAATTTTTGTAAGGAATTTGTTTCCTTGGTCAGAAAGCTGGGTCTTTGTTTCAAAATGGTATTTTCATTTCTCTTCTGCCATTGGTGCGCACCTGTAGTTTTTAAAAGAGGTGGTCTGGAGACGTTTCTGTTGTTTTAATAGTCAAAAAGGGTAACACGATTTGACATGTGCAGTTTCTTTAGCATCTATTTGAAGAATGAATGTTTCGTATACGATTTGATATATTGGTTGTAGGAACCCGTTGATGGTGAAAATGAGATTGTAATATATAGATGAGATTGTAATATATATTGACACACTGTTACGCTGTTCTTTAATTGTATCTGCGCATTGACTGATTTGATATAATCGACGTTGTAGGTTGTTGGAGCATATTTCGAAAAACTTGGTTCAAAATCTTTTGCTGTATATTCAATTGCTGTGAGTGATGCAGATAACAACACGTGGTTTGTTAAAAGAAGGTATACCGTGCCTTTTTTTCCTGAAAAAACATATTGTTTTTGTTAGAATTTTATTTTTCTTGGGTAAATTATGATTTGTACAACATTGGTAATGAGAAAATTTTCCGATTTATCAATACTACTCCATACATATTTATCAATATTACTCCATACATAGTGTATCACAATCAATGCTTTGTAAAATTTTGTTTGCAGATACAGCAACTTCGAGAGATTGCACAGGCATCTTAAGGACATTCCAAATTATACATTGCATTTGCCTCCGAAAAGGATATTCTCTTCAAGTACAGAGGACGCATTTGTGCACCAGCGCTGCATTCAGCTTGACAAATATCTTCAAGTACGATGCTTCTACTTTCTGTAATAGCACACCTATATGTACTTATTCTTTTCAAGTTCTAACTTTATTCTTAATAGGAACTATTGACAATAGCAAATGTTGCTGAGCAGCATGAAGTTTGGGATTTTCTTAGTGCTTCTTCCAAGGTGTGCCACTTACTTTTTTCTTCGAAATGTGTCTACTTCTCATTTTTCACTTTTAATATGTGATTTTTTCATCCTTGCAGAACTATTCTTTTGGGAAATCATCTTCCGTCATGAGGACTCTAACAGGTTGTATTTTTAAACGAGGACTCAATTGTCCCTTACTTCTTATAACTATAATCATTCTGATTGTGTGCTTAAGTTCTGTATTTATTGTTCTTAATCACTTATGTTTTCCTTAACTCATTTTTTTCAGCTGCATATATATGTTTGCAATTCCGTCATTTTCCAGTAATTTCTATTAATTTTTAGCATTCAATGCCTGCAATGTAGTGATTGAAATTCTTATTTGACCTTGACAGTTAACGTGGATGATGCTATGGATGACCTTGTACGTCAGTTCAAAGGAGTTTCGGATGGCCTAACATGGAAGGGGACTAGTTCACCCACATCCTCTTGGAAACAGTCCACAGTTTCGAGTACAAATGTACCTCGGAATGCTGATGCAATCAATAAATCGGCTATGATGCAAAGTACTTCAGATTCAGTCCACAGTATATCTGATCATGAGGATGGTGACAAAGTTACAAGACATGGACAACTGGTAATGGAAGCTGAGCCTCATTCTAACTTGTTGCATTCAGACCATGAATTAAACTCTCAGGGTAGTCCACCTACGGGTGTTAAACATGATGACAATATGATCGACTTGGATCCTGGGGAAATCCATAGCTTAAAGTTGAAATCTGAATCAAACTCGGCGAGCAGATATGTGGAGCCAAATCTGGCTTTGACATCCGTTCCTCAAGAAGATCTTGTGGGTGCGCCACCAGAGGTATTCTGTTTACAAGTTGCTTTTATGTGTTCCATTGTGAAGCCCCATATTAACATCTGATCTTTTAACTCCTTTGCAGTGGACACCACCAAATTTGAGTGTTCCGATTCTGAATTTGGTTGACAAAATATTTCAGCTCAAGCGAAGGGGATGGCTAAGGTGACCAATTATCTTTCTTGTACATGTCTATAAACTTAATTCAGCTCTTGAAATTGTGGAGACAGATCTGAGTATCAACAATTCTGATGTCTAATCTACGTTTTATTTGCTATATTTGAACCATGTTATGCTTGATTTTGCTTCTGAAATCTATAGAGGTTCTACTGCATTTGCCTTACAGTTTCTTGCCTATGAAAACAAGATTAGTGTTTTACAAAACTGATCCTACTTCCTTCTGGCCCAGACATTTCTATGTTGATTGTTGTTTATCGGAATAAATAATATGAGGAGTGTAATTATGACTGGAATCAGACTTAATCCCGAACTGGGACCGTCTTCCTTAAAACACACACACACTTAAGCATACCAATATTTTGGGCCTTGCCTCATATATTTACATTTGTGAAGTCTGAAGTGAGAGTTAGAGATATTAGTTTTATAGGATAAATTAATATGTAGATAATTGGTCAAACACTGAGCCATGTTGTCCTTGTGTAACTATAGGAGGCAGGTATTTTGGATATCAAAGCAAATACTACAACTTGTGATGGAAGATGCCATTGACGACTGGCTGTTAAGGCAAATCCAATGGCTCCGCAGAGAAGATGTCATTGCACAAGGGATTCGATGGATCCAGGATGTATGTATGAGTAATCTGACATTATCTTTTATATCCTGTGAAATTCTAGTTGATACTTGGAGCCTGATATACTTGTGGCTATCTATATTCATCGTCCTTGTATTATTGGTTTTTGTTTTCTAAAATTCAATGCAAGATTCATTTCAGCAAAACCTGCATTTGTTACATATGGATAGAATCTGCTCTTGCATTATGATATAATCGATAGAGTCCTGGTTCAAAGTGCTGTTGCTTGTTCTAGTTTAAATTACCGTTACTTGTATGATGTCCCATGGAACATTTATGATCAAGAAGTATCTTCATAGAACTTCCTCATTTTGCTACTTCTTGAATTTCCTGAAATCTTTTGTGGTACATTTTCTGAGCTCTCACTGTGCTATTTAGCTATTTTTTTTTTAAATAATTATCTTGTGTAGGTTCTCTGGCCGGATGGTGTATTCTTTATAAAACTGAGAGCCCAAGCTCAAGCTAATGACTCTGAAGCCATTGGTGGAATGCAGCAGTCTCTGAGGCAGACTGGTGGAAGGAGAGCGACTCAACCATTGTCCTTTGAGCAACAATTGGAAGCTGCTCGTCGAGCTAACGACGTGAAACAAATGCTTTTCCGTTAGTATCCTTACTCGTTACTTGTCATAGATAATGTTGTTAGCTTCTTTTATTGTTTGACCTATTACTTCTGCATTTCCAAATCTATCCTGCTTCTATAGTTACCATGAAAGGTGATGTTATTACTTTTCAAATACATGCCTTGTGATGATCGTCACGCTCTATCATATATCTGCGGATTATGTATTTGTCATTTTTCTCTTACTTTGTTAAGCTCTTTTCATTGATTTGACAATATTTTTTCCGTCCATTCATGACATAGATGGCGCTCCTACCACATTGGTGAGCTTGATCGGGCACAAGCAATACAGACGATGTGCCAGAGATATAAACTATTTCCTTCAGGTGAATTCCATCCCCCTTTTTTTCTAGTCGCCATCGCGTATCTGACTATATGTAATAAACTGCTGCTACTTTTATTTTTTTTTCATCTTTCTTTCGCCTGAGCTTTCTCAATCTTAATTTTTTTCAACTATAACTTGCAGTCCACTGTTTGTCTAAAGCAACTAGGATATGGAATTCTCGAACTCGTGCTGGTATCAGTTTTTCCCGAACTTCGCGATGTTGTGATCGATATTCACCAAAAAATGCACGATCAATCACTGTAAAGTGAAAAATAATATTGTTGCTCGATCAATCGCCGAGCTATGAGTGCTGAAAGGTTAAGATTGAAGAACCGTCTTCGGCGTTCTTTGCCTTGCTTCGCCTTCGTTCGATACATGCCTGCACAAAACGTAATGTAGCTTCTGTACAGTTTCTCATTTAGTGGATACCCTTTATAGCTAGCTAGCTAGTAATATTTTTTCTTTCTGAGTTTGTGACACTATTACAGGCTATATATTATACATGTGGTCTGCAGATTTTCGTACGTCGAGCATTCTTATTCTTTGGTAGTGAAAAATTGTTGGTATCGTCGGGATGGTTAAACCTAAAATGTTCGTAATACCCATAACCGAGGTCGATCTCTTCGATCCTTATTACATTTCAAACTTTTACAGCTGAAAAAAAAAGAGTTCTACGGAAAAAAACTGATGTCATCAAAGACAAACATAAATCTGAGAGAACTCAGAACATGTTATTGAACGAGCTCGTAAGAGAATCGCGTATGTTGGAATACAGCCCGAAGAGCGAATACTGCCGAAGATTCGAAACCTCGTACCACGAATTTAGGACAGCATCGTTCTTATCCGTGCCAGAGAAAGCCAACTGTATCCCCAAACTGCAGTCGATGGTCCCGCCGTTGCCTTTGCATTTAGGGTTTTGCACGGCACAGTTTGTGTTGTTGACGCATACGAACGAGTCCTGAGGACACGAGCCGCATCCGAAGTTCTTCCAGTATAAGTTTTCGAGCACTCCCTTTTTGAATTCGAGAACCTTTTTAATCCAAAAAAGATAGATTTTAATGGAGTTTTAATAACAATACGATTACTATCAATCACTAGCCAAGAATCCCACGGCTAGGAATAAGATAATCATCTATTGCAAGTCGATTTTAGGACAAAAACTTCCCGAGGGTTTTAACGCATATTATTGTCAGTTATGCAAGAAAGGTTTAAGGTTTGCGGCTATTACCAGCGTGAAGCTCGTGATGGTTTTACTACCGTCTCCTACAAAGGCGGGAAACGATCGAGCTGCAAAGGTTCGCCCCGCAAATGCTACCATATAAGTGCCTCCATTAGCCTATAGTTAAAAAGAAAATCATATAATAATAAGATCAAGAACACATATGGCATTTGATATAGACAAGGAAAGAAAGAAAAGAAAGGAACTCACGGGGGTGGCCGTGGAGTTGCTGATGGTGAGGAGCGAAATCTCATCGACTTTGGGCCTAAACACCGCGAGCTGGGCCCCATTTCCCGAGAGGGGGAGGCGCTTATCGCAAGGGGAGAGCTGAGTTTGGTTAGAGAAGAAAGAGTCCTTCGACGATAGGGCAATGCCGAATGTGAATCCGTCTGATTTCTGAACTTTGGCATCGCCGCAAGGGCTATATTCGGAATTTGTGTCGTCGGCATATACTTGGATCATCGTAGTTGCGATTATTACCATCATTATAGTTTTCGCTATTAATAGCATCGCCATGATCTTTCCTTCACCTAAATAGTACAAAACGAAGGGCCAATCAAGAAAAAGGGACAAAAGCCCTCCAATCCTAATTTCAAACACAAAATCATCATAAACTAACAAGAGGATGAAAGAATAAGAATCACAGAAACAATTCAGGACAGCCCTATCAAAGATTCACACCATAAATCTCTTTTGTCCTAATCATCAACGTGCCAATAAACATAAAAAAGGGATGTTTCCAAATGAAGAAGAAGAAGAAGAAGTATGACCTTGAGAATCTGCGTGTCTTCGTATATGCCTGCAAGAGGGTTCGATGAAACTAAGGTGAAACGAAGAAAACGATGATCGATAAGGTTGATGAAGAAAAGGGTTTAGATATCGACCGAGAAAAAAAAAAAAGGTATGGTGTTTCTTTTTTTGTTTTTTTGTATCGATCACGATATAGGTATAACGTAAGAAGGTTGACCAAGTATATTTCTTGATGTAATAATTTTAAGAAATAAATAAATTAATAAAAAGGTAGGAAGATGAGGACGATCGTATGCGTGTCCCAGAAAACGGTTATGGAAGTTGGCGTCTCATGCAAGGAAATCGCTGTCTTAGAACGACGCCGTTTTGATAAAGGAGTAGCGTTTTAGCCATTTAGCTAAATATAATTGGAGAGGTCCTTATAAAAACTAATAATTAGTATGTCAATTGAACTATAATTAAATCAATTGATAATATAGATCTGTTAATGGAGCGGAGGCGGAGGACTAATCTCTATCACCGCCCCAACACATGTCGGGGAATCCACTCATCGTCCCCGTTAGGTAAATCAGGAGAAATTTCTCCATGTTCCCATCTCCGCGGTGATTTATCAGTGTTTTTTTCCCCACAGAGAATCTCCTCCCGCGTTCCTTTTTAGTGTATAATACTTTTAGTTTTTTGCGATGGTGGAGCTGACGAAAAACATTGAGGAAAATTTGTCGTGATAATTTCATGTGAATGGATGTAAATGAGCAAAACTTAAGGGATGTGAGTGTGAAAATTGTGATGCTATGAGAAAAGAGGAAGAAAAATAGAAAGAATTAAGAAACATTAGGGTTTATAGAATATGTGTTAGTATGGGTGAGCATTTAACCCGTCGGACCGTCCCACCCAATCGACCCAATCCAATCCAAACTGCAAGTATCGGGTTGACGACTTAATGGGTTGGTTTAGATTTTAAAAAATAAAACCGCATCTTTTGTGATCGGATTTGGTTTTGTATCTTTAAAACCGCAAAAAAAAATGCATCCAGCCGGATTTAATAATATTAGGGATAAAATTCAAAATGGTCTCCGATGTTTATCCTATAAACCAATTTAGTCTCGATATTTCGCCTGAACCAATTTCGTCCCTGATGTTGTCGATTTTGAACCAATCTGGTCCTTTCGTCATGATTGACGTCAATTTTAGCCGAAATTTTGCACGTGTCCCACACTAAATCATGTCTGGATCGAATTTTGAAATATTTACAAGATTTAAGGGTTTGTACTGTTTTCTTCTACTGTTAATGAAGCTCGGCGAAGCAGACGATCTAGAGCTCATGTTCGAATTTTGGATGAAAAATTTTAGTTTCACGCCCTAAATTCAGTAACAATTTCAATTTTATCGATCTAAACATGATTTAGTATGGGGCGCGCGAAATTCCTGCTAAAATTGACGTTTATTGTGATGAATGACTAAATTGGTCCAAAATCGATAACATCGGGGACTAAATTGGTTCAGACGAAACATCGGGGACTAAATTGGTCCATAGGGTAAACGTCGAGGACTATTTTGGGTTTTATCCCATAATATTATTATTATACTATGTTTTATTAAATAGGTTATAAATTAATGGATGTCGTTTGTAACTCGTAATAATTGGGAAGACCATAATCATCAATGTAATAATATAAATTGGAAAGGTACAAATAGATGAGAATACTAGTAATGATTCATAATATTAATATTTATTTTTCGTTCTTGATAGAGAGAATATGATCTTATTCGCATTAACTTTTTATTATTTGTTAGTATTGTTTATTGTTATGATGACATTAGTCCATATAAAATTTTATTTTTGTAAACAAAGTATATGATATATCTTTTACACTATCAATACTTTAGAATATTACACATACTAGGTTATTGCTTTTCGTTATGATAAAAAAAATATGTAAAAACCCGCAAAAACCCGCCCAACCCAACTCAACTCAAGCAAACCGCAGTGTATCGGGTTAAAATTTTTATGATTGGGTTTCGGGTATATCATTAAAAACTGCAATACATCGGGTCGAGTTAAAATTTGAATAAAAATTGTCCTAACCGCATCGTGTTCACCCCTATATGTAAGGCTGATTTAGTAATTTCATATATCGGATCCCAGCGGGGAACGAAAAGCAAAGTATGATCCCTATCCCCGCCCCATCCACGCCAATGGGGAGAGACTTCCACATTACCGCCCCATAGGGAGTGAAAGCGAGGAATCTCTGCCTCGTTTGCGGCGGATCCCTAAGGGGAACGTGGAATTCTGCCCCATTGCCAAACCTAACTGGTAATTATTATTATGTCATTAATACTATTAATGAAAATTTAATAAATATTATGAAATAATTAAATGTGGATGTTTTAAATAATAATATTAGTTAAATTATATATGATTTGGAAGTATTGTATTAAATGATGATAAGATGAGGTGTTTAATTGAAGAGTTTGTATTTTAGTGTGAGGTGTATAATTTTAATTAATGTGATTAGTTGTAATAGTGAATTATTAGTAGTATAAATAGGTGATTAGAGTTCATTGTAAATCACACCAAGTATTGAAATACTTAATCTCTCTCTAATCTCTCTCTCTTTATTATTATAAGCTATATTATCCTTATAATCTTAATATAAGTATAATTATAATAAAATAATCTTAATATAATATTAATCACAATTAATATTTTTATAACACGTTATCAGCACGACCGCTCTCCGTCGTCAAGATCAACCTCCGTCGAAGATCTCGTACGAGTTTAGTCAAGGTATGGTAATTTAATTTTTAATTTATACTAATCATATATTAATTGTGATTAATTTAAAAATATATATAAAAGTATTATTTAAAGGTTTTATAACTAAACGCCAATACCCGAGTGGTTTCGCGGAATATCGTTCACTACAAGTGACGAGAGGTCCATGTTTCGATCCCCGTGGAGGCGTGTGATTTTTTTTATTATTTATGCACGTACACAACACAAGCCCACGAGGTCTTGTGGTAATCCCAACCTCAGTAGCGGCATATTATTAATCTTTCTTTAATAAGAAAAAAATGTCGTTTTATACAAAGATGGATCTTCTACTCCTTACATTATTTACGGTGATCATTTCCGCTATGTGGATAATATTTTTACCAATGTTTTTAAAATATAATTATTAATTGTAATTTCTTTAATATTATAATTACTGAAATATATTTTATTTTGAAGGATGTCGCTCTGTCCGATGTTTGATTTTTTACTTATGATTATTATTACGGCGACACTGATGTGGATGTGGATATCATTTTTTATAAGAACTTTTACAAAAGAAGATACAAAAGAAGATTTAAAAGAAGATTAATTATAAGTTTTTTTTTTAATATTATGTAATGTTTTAATAACATATTTTGTATTTTATTATAGTAATATGTCGAACTTGGCGAGCCTCGAGTTTGTTGCACTCGATATCACTGGAAAAAAATTATTTCCCTTGGGTATTAGATGCTGAAATCCATTTGAAAGCAAAAGGTTTAGGTGACACTATTGATCCCACGAAAACCACAATTGAACAAGACAAGGCGAAAGCTATGATTTTTCTTCGCCACCACATTCACGAAAATCTGAAAGTTGAATACTTAACAGAAAAGAATCCAGCTGAGTTGTGGAAAAACCTGAAAGAAAGATATGGCCACTTGACAACTGTTATTCTCCCCAATGCAAAGTACGAATGGCTGAATTTACGATTGCAAGATTTTACGTCGGTAAGTGAATATAATTCTGCCGTTTATAGAGTTACTTCCACGTTAAAATTATGTGGAGAGACAATTACTGATAACGATATGTTGGAGAAAACATTTACCACATTTCATCCACAGAATATGATATTACAACATCAATATCGGGAGAGAATTTAAAAAGTATTCAGATCTAATTTCTTGCTTACTTTTGGCTGAGCAAAATAATGAATTGCTGGTGAAAAATCACGAATCCCGAACGACTGGTTCTACTGCACTCCCTGAAGCGAATGCAATCAAAATTAATAATGACAACAGTCGAGGTAATGATTGTGGACGTGGTCGAGGTGGATATCGCGGCCGTGGACGTGGTCGTGGTCAAGGTCGTGGTCGTGGCCGATGATATTATGGTGGTGGTTATCAATATTTCCGTGGTGGTTATCATAATTATCGTGGCGGTCATCAAAATATTCCCCAGAAGAGGAAAAATTTTGATAATAAAGATGAGAAGAGGCAAACTGAACAAAAGAATAATGATGAAAAATGTTACCGTTGCGGTGGTTCTGGCCACTGGTCGCGCAATTGTCGTACGCCCAAACATCTTGTTGAGCTATATCAGAAATCTCAAAAGGGCAAAGGAAAGAAAATCGAAATGAATTTTGTTCAGGGTGAATTCTCCTCTACCTCTGATGCCAATGATGAAAATGCTCATTTGGAAGCTGCGGATTTTCTAATCGAAGAAAATTAATCTGCTATGATTTTATTTATGCATTATGCTTTACTATTGTGTGTTTTATTATATATCGTTGTTTTAAGTTATCTATATGTTTGTAATGCAATATTTCTTTTTCAATAATAAATATTATGTGTTTGTTTATAAATGATATTATTTGATGGATGCGGGCATGTGCAATGAAAAATTGTGTCTTGCAGACTGTGCAACGACGAATACGATTCTAAAAAATAAGAAATATTTCGATCATCTTGATATGAAAGAAGCCAGTGTTATTACTATATCGGGTAGCACGAATATAATTGAGGACTCCGGAAGAGCTAATATTTTACTGCCCAGAGGAACAAGGCTGATAATTGAAAATGCTTTATATTCTCCTAAGTCTCAAAGAAATTTATTAAGCTTTAAAGCTATTCGACATAACGGATATCATATTGAGACTGCAGAAAAAAGGAGATATTGAATATTTGCATATTACAAAAGTGATATCGAATGACAAAAGAATTGTGGAAATATTACCATCTTTTGACTCTGGGTTATATTACACATATCTTAAAACAATTGAATCACATGCTATCGTAAACCAGAAGTTTACTAATGATAATACATTTGTGGTTTGGCATGACCGGTTGGGCCATCCCGGTTCAATTATGATGCGGAGAATAATTCAAAATTCACGTGGACATTTAATGAAGAACCAGAAGATTCTTCAATCGAATGAATTATCATGTTTTGCTTGCTCTAAAGGGAAGTTGATTATTCGTCCATCACCAATAAAAATAAAGAATGAATCTATAAGATTTTTGGAATGTATACAAGGTGATATTTGTAGACCGATACATCCATCGTGTGGACCATTTAGATATTTCATGGTATTGATTGATGCATCAACTAGATGGTCTCATGTGTGTTTGTTATCAACACGGAATGTAGCTTTTGCAAGATTGCTTGCTCAGTTGATTCGATTAAGAGCACATTTTCCGGATTATCCAATAAAGAAAATACGTCTTGATAATGCTGGTGAATTTACTTCCAAGGCATTTAATGAATATTGCATGTCTATTGGAATTGATGTTGAGCACCCCGTGCCACATGTTCATACGCAAAACGGTCTTGCAGAATCGTTGATTAAAATGTTGCAATTAATTGCAAGACCATTATTAATGAAGTCGAAACTTCCCTCATCTTGTTGGGGACATGCTTTATTACATGCAGCGGCACTAATCCGCATCAGGCCAACAAGTTATAATAATATCTCCCCGATACAAATGGTTTATGGTCAGGAACCAGATATTTTCCATCTGAGAATTTTTTGATGTGCAGTATATGTTCCAATTGCTCCACCACAACACACTAAGATGGGACCTCAAAGGAGGTTGGGAATATATGTCGGATTTGAATCTCCATCGATAATAAAATATTTAGAACCTCTAACTGGAGATTTATTTACGGCTAGATTTGTCGATTGTCATTTCGATGAATCGAATTTTCCGACATTAGGGGGAGAAAAGAACAGCTGGAAATGAGTATTAGTTGGAATGAATTATCGCTAAATCATTATGATCCTCGAACGAAAGAATGTGAACTAGAAGTTCAAAAGATAATTCATTTACAAGGATTAGCTAATCAACTGCCAGATAGTTTTACTGACCTTAAAAGAGTGACTAAGTCACATATACCAGCTGTTAATGCTCCTGCAAAAGTTGATGTTCCTGTAGAACATATAATGATCGAGCCTAAGCCACAACTAAAACGTGGTAGGCCCTCGGGTTCCAAAGATAAAAATCCTCGAAAAAGAAAAGGAGCAAATAATAAGAATGGTCCAGTCGAGGATTTATCGACTCTAGAAGAGTCAATGGGCATTAATGATTATGATAATGAAAATCAGGTACCTGAAATTTCTGAGAATAATGATAATGAGGAGATCTCGATAAATTATGCCCAAAATGGAATTAGATAGAACCGAGAAAAAGTCAACGTTGATGATAAATTCTCATTTAACGTAGCGCTACATAAAGTGAATGAGATGAATGAGAATGGGGATCATTGACCAATGTCTGTTAAAGAATGCAGACAAAGAAATGATTGGCCAAAATGGAAAGATGCAATCGAGGCAGAATTAAAATCACTTCAGAAACGAAAAGTTTTCGGACCTGTAGTCCGCATACCAGAAAATGTAAAGCCGGTTGGATATAAATGGGTTTTCATCATAAAGAGAAATGAAAACGGTGAAATTGTGAGATACAAAGCACGGCTTGTTGCACAAGGCTTTTCACAACGACCTGGTATTGATTATGAGGAGACGTATTCTCCTGTGGTGGATGCAACTACTTTTCGTTATTTAATTAGTCTGGCAGTACGTGAAGGACTCGATATGCATCTAATGGATGTTGTTACCGCTTATTTATATGGATCACTTGATAGTGATATATATATATGAAACTTCCCGAGGGATTTCAGTTGCCTGAAAATTCAGGGCCCCGAAATGAGTACTCAATCAAGCTAAATAAATCGATTTATGGATTAAAGCAATCTGGGCGTATGTGGTATAATCGCCTAAGTGAATATTTATCGAAAGAAGGGTATAAAAATGATCAAACTTGCCCATACATATTTATGAAAAGATCTGGAAATGAATTTGTCATCATTTCAGTTTATGTTGATGATATTAACATAATTGGAACTCCTGAAGAGTTATCAAAAGCCGTTAATTGTTTGAAAAAAGAGTTCGAAATGAAAGATCTCGGTAAAACAAAATTTTGTCTTGGACTGCAAATTGAATATTTAAAGAATGGGATATTCGTACATCAAGAGACTTATACGAAAAAGGTATTGAAAAGATTTTATATGGATAAAGCTCATCCATTAGATACTCCAATGATTGTTCGATCTTTAGATGTGAATAAAGATCCGTTTAGACCTTGCGAAAACAATGAAGAACTACTTGGTCCTGAAGTACCATATCTCAGTGCTATTGGAGCCCTAATGTATTTAACGAGTCATACGCGACCTGATATAGCGTTCGCTGTGAATTTATTGGCGAGATATAGTTCGTCACCGACTCGTAGACATTGGAATGGAATTAAGCGGATTTTTCGATACCTTCAAGGAACAACTGATATGGGATTGTTCTATTCTAATGAATCAAAAACAGATTTGATTGGATATGCAGATGCTGGTTTTCTATCTGACCCACATAATGCTCGATCGCAAACGGGCTATTTATTTACACATGGCAGAACCGCTATTTCATGGCGGTCAGTTAAACAAAGTTTAACGGCTACTTCTTCTAATCATGCAGAAATTTTAGCTATTCATGAAGCTAGCCGAGAATGTGTTTGGTTGCGATCGATAATTGTGCATATACAACAAACTAGTGGGCTAGTATCGAAAAAGTTACTTCCTACGATTTTATATGAAGATAATGATGCATGCATTGCTCAATTAAAGGAATGATATATTAATGGAGATAGAACAAAGCATATTTAACCAAAAATTTTCTTTACACATGATTTAGAGAAAAATGGTGATATTGATGTACAACAAGTGCGATCAAGTGAAAATCTTGCAGATTTATTCACGAAAGCACTTTCCCCAATAATTTTCAAAAGATTGGTATATTCAATTGGAGTTCGAAAACTTCGAGATCTTAAATGATGTCATCATCAGGGGGAGTAAATACGCGTTGCACTCTTTTTCCCTTCATTGAGGTTTTTCCCATGTGATTTTCCTAGTAAGGTTTTTAATGAGGCAACAATCGAAAGCGTATCTAAAAGAATAATGTACTCTTTTTCCTTCATTAGGTTTTTATCCCATTGGGTTTTTCCTAATAAGGTTTTAACGAGGCATATTCTTTGAAAACATCCAAGGGGGAGTATTATGAAATAATTAAATGTAGATGTTTTAAATAATAATATTAGTTAAATTATAGATGATTTGGAAGTATTGTATTAAATGATGATAAGATGATAAGATGAGGTGTTTAATTGAAGAGTTTGTATTTTAGTGTGAGGTGTATAATTTTAATTAATGTGATTAGTTGTAATAGTGAATTATTAGTAGTATAAATAGGTGATTAGAGTTCATTGTAAATCACATCAAGTATTGAAATACTTAATCTCTCTCTAATCTCTCTCTCTCTATTATTATAAGCTATATTATCCTTATAATCTTAATATAAGTATAATTATAATAAAATAATCTTAATATAATATTAATCACAATTAATATTTTTATAACAATAAATTATTATTTGAAATAGAAAAACAAAATTTATATACTATTAATTATTGAATTAAATTTTTTTTTATTTTTAAGTTTGCATAAACTACTTGTATTCAGAACTACGTTAGCGCCTAGGGGTGACCAGGATAAAACCCGATCCGATCGGATTCAGATAATTTAAGTCGGGTAAATTGGATATTTAGTCGGATTTCATATTATTCGATAACCAAATTGAATAAGTCGGGTCAGTTGCCAAATAGTTAAATTAATATACATCCGATTGTGTACCCAGAAATTTTTATTAAAGTCCAGTTAATTTGGTTGGTTTAATAAGTTTTATAGGTGTTATTTATAAATTATATATATAAACTATATATGTGTATACATATAATGCATATACGGTGGTCCCATTTTGGGTTGCAAATGAACCGAATTTATTCGGTTCGATTCGAGATTCGATTCGAAATTTAATATACGAATTCGGAATAATAGAATATCGAATACGAATATGAATATTTTTTCTGATTCGAATAATTTTTAAATCCGAATACGAATATGAAAATATTCGATTCGATTAATTTTAATATATATATATATATAAATAATATAATATAATATAGTACAAATACTTGTAATGTAATTAGATAAGTCCATTAATATCAAATAAAATATTGAAGCCTAAAATAATATATTAAGGCCCAAACGATTATTTTTTACAAAGCTTAATCGATTCATTAAAGCAAAATCAATTAAATAAAAAAAAACCCTCATTTGGATAAATTTTTGGAGAAACTAGACATGTCTTTTGTAAGAAAGCAGATAAATTTGCTGCTAGAATTTTTTCTATGGCGACATGCAGATCGTTCAAAGTGCTAGTCCATATATTATTTGTACTTTTTCTATTATTTAACAGGTTTTGTGGAAAAAAAAACAAAAAGAAAAAAAATCGAATCTGAATATCGCGAATATATTCGAATATCATTAACAAATCAAATACGAATCGATTTTAGGATTTGAATACGAATTGAATACGAATACGAATTCGAAAAAAATAAACGAATACAAATTGAATATGATGATATTCGATTCGATTCGATTCGATTCGTCTGCAATCATATCCCATATGTGTGAGTCATGGCATTAGATGCCAAACTATGTTAACTATTCATTAAAATTGGCTTAATTCAATGAAATTTACATGATAATTACATTATTTTACTACATAATACTGCTTTTATTGATTGAATTTTGAGAAATGTGTCTAAATTATTGTTATAATTTTTTACTGATATTCTGTAAATTCATAATCGATACCGGAACCCGATATATACCCGACATAACGGGCATCCATCATCAATTAGGTCGGAATCGTATAGTGAAACTATTAACCCGCACCTGAACTACCCGAAATCGAATTACTCGATAACCGACTACTAGAGCCATAATACAGCGGGACCCACATTGTTGCTTTTTTACCTATCCCACTCATGCTCGTGCTCTCCTAACTCTACAAAAGAAAGAAAAATAGCAACAATAAACAAACCAAATGGTAACTATCAAGTAAAGTATAAAGTAAAATGAAAACATACCATTCTCGATCTTCTCGATTTCGCTCAAGTCCTCCTCAAGATTTATTGGTTTCGAATCGTGACGAATCCAATCTTGAACGCATATTAAAGCTTGCACAATTATAGGGGACAACGAACTCCTAAAAGCAGAAAGCACACGACCACCCGTACTAAAAGTGGACTCGGAAGCAACCGTAGAGACCGGAACGACCAAAATATCTCAAGCCATCTTAGAAAGCACCGGAAACCGATGAGAATTCAATTTCCACAACTTAAGTATGTCAAAGCCATCATATGGGTCCTCAATATCTTCACTCGAATATTTATCCAATTCCGACTTCACATGTTTACTTCTTCCGTCTCTCTTTCTCTTCCTCATTTCATCAAACATGTGGCATTTGTAGCACTAACTATTTGTGAAGCAATTGGACTATTGGGTACTCCATATCTTAATTTGTACACCGTGAACAATTCTTGGATGCCACACCTAACTTGTTCTTTCATCATCGACGAGGTAACACGATCGGGATATAATCGGTCAAACGAGAAATCAATCATCTCCCACTTGGAGCGAGGATCAAGAGTCACGGCATAGTACAAAATCTTGTTTACTTTCTCTATCGACCCCCAATATTTGTCGAATTTAAGCTTCATTCTACGAGCCATGTTTTTGAGTTCTTCATCGCCTTCATCTAACCAACCTCAAAGAAGCAAGTCGACGGTAGTTATTTCATGAAAAACTACATTAGACGTCACATACGAAGAACCCGAAATGGCCAATGTAAGCTTGTAAAAATGGCTCAAAAATTTTACCAACAACGTGGCTCTTTCCCAATCATCCGCCGTTGGAACACCACAAAATGGCTCCTTCGATAGATCATTAACAAATGTCGTATCGACGTCTCCAAACTTTTTAAATGCTCTAGAAATATATATCCCACCGAGTCGGTTCATCAAGACTCAAGCCCTTAGTCGTCTCTAAGTTCACAGTTTTGGCGCATTCGAAAAACCGTTTTAGTCTACTCGGAGAGTTCCTAATGTATCGAACGGCTCCTCTAATACGAGAGATAGCATCATATTTTTCTTTCAACCCATCTTGCACGACAAGATTAATAATATGAGCTATACATCTCATATGAATGTACTCCCCCCCCCCCCCCCACCCCAAATTACTTGTACCAACATCACAACTATTCTTCAAATAAGCAATTGCACCGTCATTTGACGATGCATTATCAACCGTAACTGTAAATATCTTATCAATTCCCCACTCAAGTAAGCATTGCTCGACACCGTTGCCTACTTCCTCACCTTTGTGACCCAAGATCGGGAAAAAGTTTAAAATTTTCTTTCGCAAAATCGAGTCATCATCAATGAAATGGGCCGTGAGACACATATAGTTGATTCTCTGAATCGATGTCCACGTGTCCATTGTAATACAAACGGTTTGTGATTGGTTTTTTATGAGCGACTTCAATCTATCTATTTCGTTCACATACATGTTGTAAATGTCATTTGGTATAGTTTTCCGTGAAGGAATTCTTAACATAGGACAAATAAACGACAAGAAGTGTCTAAAACCCTCATTCTCAACGGTTTTAAAAGGCAACTCATCAACGGCAATCATGTGACACAATGCATCAATCGCCTTACCTTGATCAAATCTCCTAGTGCCTAGTGTACCGTCTTGATCATTCCCACGACCCCTAGATGGTTGAAAAGTAAGGCGAGATTGACTTGTTTGAACTTCTTGCGGCTTCTTTTTACACGACTTATAGTGATTCTTTAGAGCATTGGTTCCATGAAGCCTCGGATCGGCTTTAAGTTCGCTTCCAGAATACTTGCACCTCGCCTTTTGAATTTCTTCGACTTCACAAAAGAACTTGTTGTAATGTTCCCAATACATTGATCTACATGCAACGGTGTTTTTACTTTTTTTTCGTCCCTTTCGTGTACCGCCGGCTTTTACCTCATCCTCAAGATCAATATCATCGGTGTCGAGGTCGACACTTTGACTTGGTGGAATATCATTAGTTGAAGCTTGACTTGAAACACGAGCACTATCACTGTGACTTGCCATCTACAAAAAAAACATTCAACCGACATATTAAAATTCTAGCGTAATTTCAATCCGAAGCCTTGAAGAACCCAAACCCAAGTGGCCAAATCAACACTCAAAATTGGTCAATCATGGAGTCTAACAATGAATATAAATTAATAGAACCTTAGAATCAACAATTGGAACCGAAAATTTAATGAAAAAAAAAATTCCCAAAACTAACAACATTAGGGTTCTTAAAAAAATATACCTTTGGTTTTAAATCGATGTGGCCCGTCCGAGTTGATGACGAGGACGGTGCACGATGGGTGGTGGCTGACGGAGGCGTCCGACCGACGACAGGCTGAGGAGGGTGTTGCTGCCGGTTGCTGTGCTGTTGAGAGTCTCGAATGTGTGCTGTTTGTGTTGTGTTGACGAGTGTTGTGTGTGTGTTGTGTTATGTGTATTTGGGTTGGGCTTGGTGTATCACTTTGGGTTTAATTTTTTTTTTTTAAATCCTAAAAGCCCAAACCGGTCGGTACCTGACGGGTTAAACGGGTAGCATAATGCTACCCGCAACCCGACCCGCATATGCCGAATCGGGTATCGGTAGGGGTGTTCAAATGGGTGGATTATCGGTTTTCGGGTTATTCGGGTTTTTGACACTTAGGATAACCACCCGCAAACCAAACCAAAACCAATTAAATGGTTTGGTTTTCGGGTTATTCGGTTTTCGGGTTAATGGTTTGGTTTTCGGGTAAATCAATTAAATATTGTAGTTTGTATATTTTTAATTATAATTATATAACGGATTTTTTTATATATATTTTTTATATTAAATATATAACTTTCGGGTTAATCGGTTCGATTTGATTTGTGCGAGAGAGCAATTGAGCGATGATATCAATTTTTTACTTTTCATATAATATATAAATATATTTTAAATATAATTAAATAACTCTTATTCGGGTTTCGGGTGAGCCCCGAATTTTTTTACTCCACCCAATACCCGAACCATTCCCCCATTTAATAGTTCGGGTGACCCAATTAACCACCCGTTTATCCGATTAACCGAACCGAATAAGCCAAATTCAAAATGGTTCGGGTGGATAATCGGGTCACCCAAATAATGAACACCCCTAGGTATCGGGTAATACCCGATACCCGATTCCCTACCCGAATTTCAACCCGATCGGGACGAAACCCGATCGGGTCGGGTACCCGATACCCGCACTCATTTGCCCACCCCTAGACTCTCCACACTCCCATCCCAGCTAAGTTGAGTTGAAACGATTTTTAAACTTCAATGTCCCTATGGGGCGACCAATTTTTCCGACAAACTAATCCTCATGGCTTATTTATTTCGTCTCAAATTCACATAAATTACGATTTTGCAAGTGGATTTTGCAAATTTATTTATTATCGGGTTGTTCTGTTGATTCTGTTCCATTAGTTTCCCTTATGTTTTAGAGTGTTATTTGATTAAATGTTTTCTATGTTGGAGAAAGGACGAGCCCCGCACAGAGATTGGGTTCAACCTTGGGCGCCCACAAGAACAGAAACCCAATCCAAAACTATGTATTCCTTTCCTTTCCTTTCCTTGGCCTTTAGCTATTTATTATTATTATTATTATTTTTAAATTTGCAGAAAAACAAACCATCAATATCGAAAGTAAGAAATATATGAATATAATATCTTTTACAATTTTTCTGGAGTGGTAAGATTTTTATGGAATATCCAAAAAAGATATCCCGAGTGCCATGTGAACTGTGGGCCTCTACACACTGATTTTTCTATTAAACGTTAAAAGTCCATCATCTATCTAATCTATATATGTACACAAAAAACTCTTAAGCACTCATCATATAACTAATCTTTTCGCTCTATTCAAGAACATACATATAAACAGCGTAAGAGAGAGAAGCTTTGTAGTAAGCCAACAATGGCAGGTGTAGTAGCTGAGGTATGCTTGCAAGAACTGACGAAGCTGAGAGCCAGAAATCCATTCTCGCTGATAGCCCAGACAACGAAGACGAAGAAGAAGAAGAAGACGAAGAACAACGCAGAGGAAGAATTAGGTGCTGGCAAGTCAACCATTGAAGAGCCTTCTCAGCCTCAGCAGCCTTCAAGAATAAGACATGAAACTGTGTCCGAAGAAACCATCTTCTTGCTTATGGATCGCTTTGCTCCATCTTAAATAAGGGTCAACAAATAATTCTGGAAATATATTCTAGTCTGAATACTCTTCCAATATATATATATATATATATGTATGTATATATAGTAATGGGAAAGCACGCTATGTACTTATAATACTTTTGTACAAGAATGTTCTTCTTCTAAGCTACGTTATAGTTCAAATGAAAAGATACAATAAAATGTGTAAAAATTGATTTATTATTTCTGTCAATGAAAAAAGGAAAAAATAATTTCACACTTGATATCAACGCGTGACTTCACGCTCCGACCTCCGGCAAGCTCTCTTGGTCGGAAACTCTCCAGACCTTAACGCTCTTGTCCAAACTCCCGCTGTACACAACCCAATTCTTTTTCTTCCCCTCGTCGTCCGCCCCGTCATCTTCCACGGCGAGGCACTTCACCGGGCCGCCGTGCCCAGTCATCACGGCGACGAGCGAGTGGGCTTCAACCGCCTCCTCCCACCTCCACACGCAGATGCTGCTATCCGCCGAACCACTCATCACCAGATCACTCCCCCCGGCAACGGCCAAGCACAGAACCGCCATCTTGTGTCCCCTCAACGCGCCGCCGTAGGACATGAGGGAGTGCTTGTCCCGCGCCGTCCAGAAGCTCACCGAACCGTCGGAAGAACCAGCGTACAGAACGCTCCTCCTCCGCGACGAATCAGCGGCCAACGAGGTAACCGCGTGGTCTCCTCTCAACAACGCCTCGACCAGAATATGGCGCGGCGACCGCCCGACCAACTCCCTCCTCCACGACTTCACCGTACCGTCCGCCGAACCCGTGAACACAAACCCACCGGCGGTTACGGCGACTGAATTCACGGCGTCATCGTGAGCTCGAATCGATTCCAAGCATTTAAAATCCGAAATCCTCCATACTTTCAGGGTCTTATCCCAAGAACCAGAGTAGAGAAGCCCTCGCTCTTCGTCAACGCACAAGCACGAAACGGCGTCGTAGTGTCTTATCCACGGGACCTTCTTCCTCCTTCTTACCTCGACGTAGTTCTTAGGGTTCACCGACTTCATCAACATGTCCCTCGTCGTCGGCAACGTCCCGACCCGCGCGTACTTGCAGCTATCACCACCACCTCCGCCGCTGCCGCCGCGCCGTGCTCTCCATACCCTGATTTTCCCATCTTGGTGGCCCGTAAAGATTCTATCTCCCAACACAACGATGGCTTTCACGAGCCCACTGCTCGATTTGAACCCAGAAAATTCTTGCATGTCCTTCCAAACTCTTACATTCCTGCTGTCCGAGCCCGTGTAGAGAAGGCCGCCGCAGCTCGCCATGGAACATATGTGGCCTTCCTCACGGTACAGCGACCCTATGAGACCATACGAACTGCCCCCGTCGTCGTCTCCTACTTCGTTATTGCTGTAATAAATCCATGGAGATTTGTGGTAAGGAGACTGCTGTATGAACGGCGACGGCGCTAGGTACGGCGATGAGATGGTGCTGTTTGGGTAGGAATAGTAGCTATGATCGCATTGCAAGCCCGTTGACATCGGGCTTGGGAAGTACGACGAGGAACATTCATCATCGTTACGTCGATGACGATGATCATAATCTTCAACTGCTCGTTCTTGATCGTTATCATCATCGTCCACTTTGGAGTTGTCCGAGGAAAGGAGAGTTCGAAGGTTTTGATGTAGGAGATTGTCTCGTTGTGGCTCAATCATGGCTTTGGAAATCGTCATTTTTTCTTTTTTTTTTTTTTAAGTGTAAAAATGATTTGAAGATATGTAATGGTTTCTGCGTTAGCTGTATTTATAAGAAATAGGTGGGGCGAGTTAGGTCAACTAGAAAGATTTGAAAGAGGGACACGTATTGGTATGACGTAGTCAAGAATCAAATTGTTTCTATATTAAGAAAGAATATTATTATTATTATTATTAAAAACATTTTAGGTGCTTTGTCACTAAATTTAGGCCTTAGATTGCTTGTTAAGCATAAATTTTGTGCTACATATTCACATTTATTGCTGCCCATTTCAGACGCTAACACGCTACAAACTCAACGGTCAATAGCAGCGTGTTAATTAGCATCGCGTCGGCCCTTGCCACGTGACATGATCTTGACCGTCGATGTTGAACCTTCGAGCGACGGATATGATGGGTCCACATGTTATACTCATGCGTCAGCCTGACGTATGCATTTAGTCACCCATCGTTGTGAGTAAGTTGGTGACGCAATCATGCTTATAATTAACCATCTTTTCTATGTATGTGAGAATTTCTTGGGATAAAACCGAAAATGGTCTCCGATCTTTACCATATGGATCAATTTAGTCTCCGATATTTCGTCTGAACCAATTTAATTCCCGATGTTGTCGATTTTGGACCAATTTGATCATTTCATCACGATAAACGTCAATTTTAACGGGAATTTCGCACGCGTCTCACACTAAATCATGTCTAGATCAATAAAATTGAAATGGTTACTGAAATTAGGGCACGAAACTAAAAATTTCTCCTCCAAAATTCGAACACGAGCTTTAGATCGTCTGCTTCGTCCGAGCTTCATTGACAATAGAAAAAAAACAGTACAAACCCCAAAATTTTGCAAATATTCCAAAATTCGATCCAAACATGATTTAGTCTGGGACGCGTGCAAAATTCCCGTTAAAATTGACGTTTATCGTGATGGAAGGACCAAATTGGTCCAAAATCGACAACATCGGAGACTAAATTGGTTCAGACCAAACATCGAGGACTAAATTGGTCTATAGGGTAACTAAATTGGTCTATAGGGTAAACATCGGGGACCATTTTGGGTTTTATCCCGAATTTCTTCGTTCAAATAAAAAATGTTTAAAAGTGTTTAAGAAATATTAATTGCTATTTTTGGGGTAAGTTGAGCCAGTTATTTATTAATCTTTAATTAAACTTTAAATTCAAACTCGACTTCGACTTGTCAAGTAAACGAGCTCCACGAGTGAAGCTTAAGTCTAATTATTTATCATCAAGTTAAAGGCTACGCCTAAACTTGTCTACACTACACCCCTTGCTATAGTGGTGAAAGGGGAAAAGAAAATATTTCAAACTAGCATTAATAACATAGGTCTAAACCAATATGGCAATATTATAATTTCAAATTAAAAAGGAAAGCTCATATATATTTTAAATTGTTATAAAAATATTATTATAATATTATATTAAGATTATTTAGATATTATGAATTTATATTAAGAATATTATGATAAGAGAGCTTATAATATTAGTGAGAAAGATTAGAAAAATATTTAAATCAATAAATACATTTAATCTCATCAATGATCAACTATTTTTACAACATTAATTCAACTAAAATTACATCATTTAATTCAACTGATTTTATCAACATTAAAAAACATTCAACCTTTAAACGTAATTAATTAATAATATCAATGTTGGTGACATGCATGAACCATCAAAGTAGTGAATAATATTTCAAACTTTATTTCTCCAATTTTTCTCTCTAATATTATAAACTTTATTATCATAATATTCATAATATAATTTAATAATATCTAAATAATCTTAATATAATATTATCATATTTTTATAACATCAATTTGAATTTTGCTCATTTTTCACTAAGATGTAAAGGAGCTGAAGAGCCTCAAATACATAACGAGTCTAAATTATTACATGTTGAGAATAAGCTGGTCCTAAATTTTTGCTAATGTAAAGAATGCTTTTTTTTTTCACCATCTTTTGAATAGAAAATTACAACTGAATTTTCGTTGGTTGACTTTATGCTAATTACTTATACACGCGATCAAAAGTCAAAGCTTGAGGCTGTGATTATTTTGTAGGGAATCGAAGGGACATTAAATGATTTACATCATTCATATATTATATGCGAATATATACATGTAATGTCAGATATTATAATATTTAATAATAAATACGTGACATATCTACGTATATGCATGGCATGTGCTGTCAGCTATACAGCAATTTCAATGTAATTTATGAGGGCGGCGGCGGTAGTAAGATAAGATGTTCATGGTTGACTTATCATTTATAATATTATAAATATAATTATACTTCTCGAAGGTTCGATTGAAAATATTAAATAAAAAATCACTTATTGATTACCTAAATCTTTTTCTTTTTTTATTGTGATTATACCCACCTCTGAAAATATGTATTTGTCCGTTGCTTTCAGTAAACTTAAATTCAATCTATAAATTGAAAGTGTCATACTTTATTTTTAGAAACATATCACAATCTTTGGAATCACAAAAAAAACAATGTATAAATATATTTAGTATATTTTATACCCAAAATTTATGTGAGGATAAAAAAAAAAGTTTATTAGTTTTGAAACTCATAGTGCTCCTATTACTAGATTTTTATCGTTGTATCTTATCTTACCAAACAATTATCGTATTTCTTAAAAATGGTGAATGGAGCAATAACGTTATTTAAATCGACAATAATATCAGTTAACATATTAGCCCTCGGAGCATGACTTTTAGGAAAAATTAAAATAAAATGCGAGGTATTATATGGGCAGAAGTGACAATTATGATTTTAATTGGGACTCAAAACGTAATTTAAAATAACTTCAACGAAGTTCATTAAATCGTCGCCTTGATCAACGACTTAAACTTAACAAGAGATCCAAACGGTAACTTCCCAACTTCGACCCGAACCGTATCGTACCTCGTAAACATCTCCACGACCATCAGCCTACACATGAGCATCACCAAGTCCTTCCCTGGGCACTGCTTATTCTCAGCCGTCGGATCATCCACCTCACTGCCGTTCGACCAATAGACGTACTCGACCAGCTTCTCGCCTTCACGACCCACGAACCGATCCGGGTCGAACTCATCCGGGTCGCGGAAGACCCTCGGGTCTCGGGTCGCCAGCCGCTGGTAGCCGAAGAGCATCTCGCCCTTCTTCACCTCGTAGGCAGAGTCGTGGCTGCGGACGACAAAGTCTCGCCTTGCTTTGCCGTACTGATACGGCACGGGCGGCTCTATCCTGAAAACCTCGTACACGACGGACTTGACCAGGCTCATCTTGTCGAGGGCCGTCAGGTGGTCTCCGGCGACGGTTCGGACTTCTTCAGCTAACCGACGGTGGAGGTCTTCCCCTGCGGCGGCGACCCATTTGATCAGAGTGGGGAATAGGGCTTTCATTCCGCCGTAGGCGTTGAAGCCTGCCAAGAAGACTAAGTTATGACAAGCTTCGTCTCTGTTTATTCCCAGCTTCTCAGCTTCGTCTAAGACGTCGGCTCCGTACTTTTCGAACACGCGGCAGAGCCTGTAGTAATCGGATTTTACGAGGAAGAACGGTAATGGAAAGGTGTGGAGGAGGAGATCTTCTAGAATGTTCGGAAGGTACTTGAAGCCCAAGCTCACCAATGGCGCGAGCTGACAAGCAATCCATTTATCCACCATTTTCGACCCGCTGAAACCCTTCATCTCCTCGACTTCCCGGGGACTCTTATCGCCGCCGCAGAGCAGACGGAAAACGAACTCAAACGACATCGTATCGGACAGTTCGTTGAAGGTGCTCTCACCCTTCTCGTCGACTTCTTTTTCGATGGAATCAAACATAGTCCTCAGCCCTTCTTTAAACAACGGCACGAACCTATCTTTCCTCCTCGCCAGCAAGCTCATGAAGAACCCTTTGAGAACGCCGTGCTTCTCTTCGGAAGGGTCGAGGAAGGCGCACGGACGGTGGCCGCCGAAGAAGTTGGTGGAGGGCATGAACGTACCATCCAGGACGTCCTTCTTCTCGATCTTACCGTTGTCGAAGAGGGTTTTGAAGCTTACTGCGTCCAATAGGCAGATGACGCGTGGGTTCTTGGACATGAAGTTCGCCGGCGGCATGTTGCAGCGGAAGACGGTGGAGTTGTGCCGCTTCATCCTCGAGGTGAAGTAGTCGAGTTCGCCTTGAGTGTAGTAATATTGATAGCGGTGGAGTATCGGGCCCAAGAACCACGGCCCGTGGTCGCCGGGGATTTCTCGACGTGGAAGCTGGCGAAGGCGGTCGTCGTCGTCATGATCGGCGTTGGGATGATTTGCGGACATATTTATTTATTTATTTATTTTTATTTTCGGGATGTAGTTTGGCTATTTTTGGGGACTTGGGTAAGAGATATTACAAGAGTTTGTGCTTTGCCTATATAGTTGAGGGCTTGACCAATAGCTACTAAATTTATTGAATTTGATATACTACTTTCATAAGTATATTTTTTTAATAAATAAAATAATACCCTCGTGTTTATCGATAACCAGTATATTAAGATTATCAAATCTGAGATCTGATTTTCTAGCATTATGTGATGCTATATAAAATAGTTATGACTTAAATGAGTTCTTTAAAATTTGATAAATTGGTTGCATAACTACAGTAAGGATACAGATGTATATCAGATCATCCCATCTTTTTGGTAATCGTAGCACATGCAACTAACACCATCCCTCTTGTTATTTGCCAGATATATATATATATATATATTTAATAATTTCTTGGGTTACGCATAACTTAAAAAAATATATGATTTATTCATGTATCTGTGTGTATTTAATAATTCTTGGGTTACGCAGAGCTTGAAAAATGATTTTTATTTGTATTATGTATCAGAAATTTCAAATACATATATGTATAGAACATTTTTTAATTTTCATATCATAGTAACTTTATCTACTACTAATATTTCTTTATTGTAAATTTTTCTATTATTCATTATTAGCGGGATGATATTTGAAACATGAACGTTGTAAATGGAGGCATCTCGTCGCTAAGATGGTGTTTTAATATCTATCGAAATATATAGTAAATGCATATTATTTATTTTGAATGATAAGATTGGTGCTTAAGTTGATGTTGAGAAAGTTAAATGACCCATTATGAATTTCAGAAGTGATTATTTTATTTTATGAGTATATTTTGAGACATTTATGTATCTATATTTTAGAAAATCCTATAATTACTCTTAATATAATACCTCAATTATCATAGTATTTCATAATAATGTTATTTAATGTCCTCCAATCAAGAATAAAACAATATTCATTGAAAGCTACGACTGAATACTACAAAAAGGGAAATTTTTAAGGACTGTAAATTGCAAACAGAAGACACCAAACTCAGATGAAATAATTCAAATCCACCATTAATGAATGCTGGGCTGGATAGTAAAGATGATTACTTTAACCACAAAAAAGCACAAAAGTACATTAACTCTCATTACATACTATAATCCATTGCAATAACATGTACAAGATTTGAAACAAACAACTAAAAACTAACCATCCTCCTTTATTTCCTCACTATTTCACCCGGAAAAAAAAAGAGCAAAATATATTGCGTCGTTCACCTTCATCCACAGCCGTAGCTCACATTGGGAGCAGCAACGACAGGCTCGAATGGGACTTCGACCCTCTCCTTCACGACGCAACGCACTTCGCCATTCTCTCTCACCCGCACTTTTCCCCGCGGACATACATTCCCGATAGCTTCTTGCAGATTAAACAAATCCAAAATCCTAAACTGCTTCTCCCGCCTCTTCAGCCTCGGTTCGAAACCAGCCAGGCTCAAGATGGCAACCACCCCGACGACAGTGAAAGCCGCTTTTGCTGCTGTGCCGACCAACCCTTTGATCGAGCCCTTCCACGACTGCCTCGGGCTGCTTTCGCTCTTGGTCGTGTGTCTAGTACCGTTTTGAGGGAGTTTGGGGAAAGCTGAGAGGTAGTTATTTTCCGAAGCTGTTGAGAGAGAGGGCCGGCTTGGATAAGGAGGGAGGAGGAGATGATCGTTGCTCTCGTCTGTTTCGCTGGCGAATTCGATGGCTTCTCTGATGATATGTACGTGCTTTTGTCCTTTGTAGTCCTTCAGTTCTTTGAGGAGTTTCTTTTGGCTGAACTCAATCTCGGATAGAGCTGATTCTCTTTCGTACCATTGTTGTTGCTGAAGGTCCTAAATTGTCAAAAAACGAAGTAATGATTTTAGCAAGGAACTGAACACATCATAATGGTGATTTCAACCGAAGGCAATTTCAATATAAGAGTTTTAGATTCACTTTCTTCTTCCCCACTACCACACAAGAATCAAACCTTAAAATATCTAGCAAAAGGGCTTGATATATAGACAAAAAGTATGACAACTAGAGACTCTGTCTATCTCGAATAATTGTAAGAACGTAATGGTAAGCTACATAGTGATTGATATCCTCGAACAAGGTCGTACGATAAAAATTGGAAGTATCTTACTTCTCCAAGAATATATAGAGCTTCGACTCGATGAAAGGATGGCATTTCGAACAAGTCTACAGGCTTAAGAAGAACATTCATCTATCATATGAGGCCATATATAGAACTCGGCATCGATACGTTGATTCTCCTGGTTAATTTACGATGTACGACTTATGAATGAACTACTTACAATACAACATACATTTATAAATCTTCATATTTCGGCAACAAATGTACACAAGATTGCACCTTTGCAGAGAAATATGGCTTAAACTGCCACAGAGATGAACTGAAGAACTCAAGAAAAGAAACCATGGAAACAATGTTAGATCTGTGTTCGATAAAGAACCTATCCCCTTATAATAACACAGTAAGGCACTTTCATTTAATAGCATAAACTAAACCTATATGAGTACCCAAATACTGAAGCTACCCATTAATGGCTGGGCAAGAAACTAGATTAGCCACCAAAAGAAATAAACAACAAATTTAGGATTAGTTAAAGCATAAAGGACCTGCAAGGAAGCCAATTGCCCTTCAAGGGATTCGAGGGCATCTTTAATAGTGAGAAGGCTCTCCTCTCCTTCATCGTCAACACCATATCTTTCGTGGGTCTCGCCTTCCTTATCTTTTGCATTATAGTTCCTCTGAATCGAGCTGACAATCTTGGACCTTAACTCGGCTGTCTTAGCTAAAACCAGCCCTATTCTATCTTCGTCCATTACGACGAATATCTCTTGCTTTGTAGCTCAAAACTCTTTGGGACTTCGCCGTAGGCTGTGTAAGGGTTATAACTTCGAAGAAAAACTAGCAACAGAGAAAAATTATGAAAACGGCCAAGAAAAAAGAAAAAGAGAAAAAAAAATGGGTTTGAGAAGAAAAAAAAAAATAATAATTGTGGCCCAAATTGAAGTTTGATCAACAAAAAATCCAATATAGTTTTTGCATATTTTTCTTCCCTGTCGTTTAGAAAGAAATGAGCTGTAAAAAAATGGCTTAGGTTATTATATATATATAAGGAAGAAAACATATGATTCGTCTATATAACAACCTTGGAAGTTTGTAAGATTGACACTGTTGATTGATACCTCGTATAAAATCAAAAAATGTCTGTTGACATTGTTTCAAATGATCTTTCATAGCCACTGTCTTTACACTGTTTTATAGGCCTAAAACTCACAGCCTAACTAATTCGTTGGACATCAAGAATCCGAAACTGAAGGTATGAGGCGTCCAGTTGATCTTTTTCATTAACTTCCCACGTCGAATCCTCCGAAAACTCTTTCTCAGCTCGTCTCTAATCGAATGCTCGAGCAGTTCGACAAAGCCCGACGTAGACAAGCCCGTCTCCTTGATGAAGCATTCCACGTTCTTCGGAATAAGCAATCTCTCTTCTTTATGATGAGGCTTCACATTCATTTCTATGTACTCTTCTTTCGCCATCTCTAGCTCTTGAAACACCGTCTTCGACGTGTAACAGCGAACCTACGTAAGAATTCACATGTGGAATAATCTCTGTTAATTTAAAAAAGAATAAATAAATCATCTTTCGGCGGAATCTGAAACTTACTGCAGGATCAGATTGGCACCCAGAACATAGCGCGAAACGCAGTCGAGCCTCGGGATGTTTTATCGCAAACGACCTCCTTACATCGCCGGCCTTAAACTTTACCTTCGGAAAGAACAAAGAGTGCAGCCACTAGAAAAAAAAAAAAAAAAAAAAACCAGCTACTTTAGGCCATGGCTATATCTATATAGCAGTTCTTAAGTTAGCACTTAACATGGAGATATTATGATCTAAATACCTGCGTTGGACGAGGCAGACGACAGCCCAATATGGAACTTTGTATCGTGTCGATGCTTATGGTTTGCCCGCCGACGTTATATGCCGCCTGAATCAGACAAAGAATCGATTTTTCATCGCAGAATACGTATTTTGATCCGTATTTTGTAGGCTAGCTGACCTTCAGCACTAAAGATACTCTCTTCAGGCTTCCTCTAGGAATCCCATGAACTAAAAATGCCTGTTTTATTGCAGATATCTCTGTCACAGTTGCTTTCAGTTGTTTTGATTAAGGTTATTAGACTATTAAAAGATGCATCTTAATACGCTTACATGCATTGCTAGTGAGTTGTGAATGTTGATCCAAAAAGCGAGCTTCTCGTCGTGCTTTAACTTCCCGGGATCGACGTGGGCCAGGCTCGATATCAACGACCTGATCAAGCAAACTGTGTAAGATTAATAAATCCCTTTTTTTTTTTGTATTGTAAGGTAAAATATTAGCATATCTCTTCTCTTACCTATGCTTCTGTAGAAGGTCTCTTACAGCATCTAGCTTTCGAGGACTCTTGCAGAAGCCTCTTACCTCGAACGCTGCAAACAGAGACTCGTTGGTAAGCTCTTCCGACGATTCGACGCGGCGAGGCTTATTTGCCCACGAACTGAAAGACGGGTTTTCTCTGCTCGGCACGACCGCGGCCTTGTCTCGATTTTCTAGCGGGGAGAAAGTGAAGCTCGGAGGCGAAGACGTGTCTGAAAAGAAGCAAGGGACGGTCTGATCGATCAATGGAGGGTCTGATAAATGGCAGTAGATCGTCGATATGCACTTGATCATCTCCTCGGAGAGATTATTCGGAGTCTCACGAATGCGTAGGCTCGATCCTACGTGGCGCTCGGCGAGGTTAGTGTTGGAAGCTGAATCTTGGTTTCTCTGGTAATAAAATGGACACAACAAAAAAAAAGGGAAAATATGGGATAAAAACCATTGTTGTGTCTTTATAAGTATTATTCGAAAATTAACTAAGCTAACCTCTAACATTGAAAGTGGTAGAGAATGGTACACATCCAGGGATTCGTTTAAGGCCTCGGAAGGAGAAGAAGGAGCTCGGAAAGAACAAGCCGAGTAGTGAGACAGCGATGATTGGGATCGATCGATTAAGGATTCAGCTCCTAAGACGTCCTTACGCTTCGCTGCCAACATGTCTGAATCGTTTCCGTTAGAAACTTCCGGAAAGTTCTTTTCGACGGGCTGCGGGGGAGGAGACAATAGCCTTTTCCCGAAGCTCTTACAGTACAGCGAAAGGAGGCACTTCTCCAAGTACATCACTTCTAACTCCAAGAGGTAGATTTCTCTTATGAGATCCTCAGCAGGCTGATGGAAAACAAATCATTACTTTGCCCATATTAAGAATCGAGGACTTCATCTTAAAACCAATTGGTGATAGGTGAGGTTGTTTCTTGAGTATATTAAGTGAGTCGGGTGGGGAGAATTATCCGATGTGGGATAGATAGAAATCTCAACAGCCCATAAGCTGATTTTTCTTTCAGACATGAATAAAAGAAACAAACCTTGGAGAGAGACTCGTAAGATGGGCCATGGAAGAGAGGCTGGCAGTTGATAGCTTTCTCTAGCGCAGACCTTAATGTGGTTTGACATTCAAGTTCTCTCTGCAGCTCCATAACCTGGCAAGATTTTGAAGCTGTAAATCGGACATTTTTTGCCATGTTCTAACGTTCAAGAAACTGTTAACACAAACTAATTAAGAAGGAGATTTATTTACCTCCTCTTTCAACATACTTTGAGCCTTGCTTGGAGATACTTGTCTCTTCTTGACAGCAGATTTCTTGAACTGATCCATGTCTGAAGCTGGCGAAGAACAGTATGAGATGATGGTTTCACCTTTCAACTCCTTTCTTTCTTCATACAATAGTTCTGTTCTGACATTAGGTAAGAACATACCTTATGAAAAGGATGAGTTGCCCTTTTGAGCTGCACAAAAAACCGAATGTATCCAATAATTATTTAATGCAGATTCCTGAAAAGGTATATAATCTCACAAGAAGGAATTATGTATGTAATAATCCTAGCCTACTTCAGTATTGAGAAAATCTCTGAAAGAATTAGCATTAAATGCTGGCAAAAACAGGTTTATCTACAGAAAGTGACGAGTGAATAAGAGGAAAAACAAAAAGATTTAACTAAATTCCAAGTTACATTTAATTTTGGTGACTACAAAACGTGTTTTTCTGCAATTTTTTTGAGACAGTGTAAGACTAATTGAGACACTCACACACATTATTACACACTTAGAGACACACAGATGTAGTTTTTTTGGAAAGCTGAGCCAAGAATCTATCTGACTGTTGAAATATGACTCAAATGAGTCGACACTGATTGATTAAACTATATTTATAAACTTACCCACTCAGACAAAGACCTAAACAAAACTCCAACTTGTCTTAAACTACATATTTATTATGTAGTAACTTGACATGTTGAAGAAGATACAAACATATTGAAATTAAATTAACATCTGCAATAATTTGATATTGCACAATGATGATTTCTCGCACACATGTGGGTATGAGAGATGGCACTTGAAAAATAATAACGTTCGACCATTTTCTGTTTTATCTTTTTTGTTCACTTGTAACTTTATACCTATAAAAGCCCTTTTTTTGCCACCTTTATGTTAGCTTTTATTCAATATTGTGAGGGCCTTTTGTTTGCATCAAAAGAAGTAAATTAGTTGAGTCCCTTTCAATGTAGCCGGACACGAGGGGAAAAGATAATTCTAGCATTTAATGTTTGAGGGTAACCATACATTTGATTGATGTATTTGAATGAAATATCACTAAGTATTTGTTAATATCTATTTCCATTCCATCCATCTATTTATCAAAACTTTGAATTAAGAATGTGACATAAAACCTATTTAGCTTATTAAAAAAAAGTTTAACTAACACGAACTATTTTCACTAAAGAGAAATCGATAAAACAGAAAAGCGGAAACATAGCTGAATCAGCCATAACATTTATTGTTTACTAACAGTGGGTTTGAATCTTTCAAGTCATTCATTACGCATGCTGAAAGATAAATGTTTTGTCTCAAAGATATGGATAGGAGAAACTAACACGTTGTGTATGACTCGCGAACCATAACTCTTTATTTATAGAGCTGAAACTCTCGTTATTTTCAGTTTAACCCGTCATAAAACTGAAATAACTCGATATCTACACATAAGTCTCATACTTAAACTTAATTGCAATAATAGCTCCCCCAATATTAATTGACCACTTAAATTAAGGCTAAAATTAAATTATGGCCTTGAATATTCATTTTAATACTATATATAACTCATTTTAGATATATAGAATATCTAACACGGGCTTCATCAACAAGCCGATCACGAGCTTCGTCGTGACTGTTCGAAAACGCGGAATTGGGCTCGTGGGATTTTTGATAATTTCTTAAATTTATAATATTGTAAAATATCATATGTATTTAGTCTTAAAAATATTGTACATATACCAGGAAGCATACAAACATTTATAGCGCGGTTCATTGAATACACAATCTCACGGTCGAGTTCGAGCCCTAATCATTTATCATCGAGCTCGAGGTCAAACAGTAAAATAAATAGCCTGTTGAACCCGATCGGGTTTGAGTCGAAGGCCTAAATGTGTTAGTTGGAGCCATTTATCACTTTTTTTTTACTTACACCTTTGAAGTTTAAAAGAGAATGTAATAAAATTCTTTTAACAAAGAAATATTTGCTTTGCTAAAACACTAAAGAAAACCCAATCATATTCCAATGCAATGCATGGTACGTATTAGTAGCGACTAACAAATGAGAAAAAAAAAAAGGTTCTTTTATTACTATCTCCCCTAAAAAGGGCTGAAAGTTAGAAGGTCAAAACAAAAAGCTAAAAACATTAAAAAGAATGTTATAAAGTGAAAGGACTGATATTTCTTTTGTTTTAGTTGTCTTCACAATACTGTTAAAATAAATTAATATCTATTTGTGAATTTCTTAGCCAACTTTAATTTGTTTGGTAAAGATGAATAATTTATATTAGTATTTTAAGCACAGTCTATACTCTACTATATAATATTATTTTATATTTTAAGGGTGATTTTTAATTTAAAATGTTTAATTTATGAAATTATAAGTTTAATTTAGTGACTGTTTTGTGAAGAGATAATTGAAATATATAAAAATATTGAAGGTAAAAAAAAGCAACAGAGTCACATCTCATCTAAAAGTTTGATTTTTGAATAAACTAAGATATGCTTTTTTTTATGGGATTTGGTGACATTGTCTTTCTAAAGGAGCTTCCTATGACTAAAAAGTTCATTATCTCTTTGATTTCGTCAAAACTTGCAAATCTTGCACAATGATCTATTTCTATACTACCTAGAAAGTCATGACTAACGTATGGTTTTAATTATTAAATAGTAAATTAAAAAAAAATGGTTATGTAAGACCAATCAATATAGTAATAGAGTCGAAAGTCTTTCAATTTCGGTGGCATCATTTAAGAAATCCATGCAAGTTTGTCGTATTTATGAACGTTATCGAAGCAGACATAATTAATGATCATAATTAGCAAATTATAGTCAGTTAAAAAAAACATTACGTACAGACATCCTAATAATATATAATTGCATTGATTACAAATTATTTAAGATTATATACACATTCCCCAAGTCTTTTTAGTCGGTGGGCTAAATAAATTAGATCAACATAAATTTTCAATTGTCTTCTTAGTATTTCCCAAACAAATCCAATGAATCAAACAAACTTAAATACAAAATCTAAGTCTAAAATTTCACAGTAATTATTAAACACAGACTAATAATACTATTCACTTTCTTTTCTATATTCATCTTCGAAATCTAGTTTCTCCAAAAAAAAAAATCCCCATTAAAGGAGAAAACAATTCTTACAAGAGGAGACAATCTTCCACGAAAGAAGAAAAGGAAAAAATGACTAAAAAGTGAAGACAAAACAGAACAAGATGATTTCCTCTCCATCCTTAGGGTTTTTAGTTTTTAGAGAGAAATATTTTATCATTAGGGTTTTTAGTTTTTAGAGAGAATGAGGAGAATTTGTGTTCTTATTATTTGTTTTTTTTTAATCTCTTATTTGTTCTAACACAGTACACATAACACAACCTTTGACAATATTACCTACTAGTCAGAGATTCTCCAACTATGTTTTCTGTAGAAAACATATATATAATATTAAAATTAAGAAGAATCTTTGACCTTGTTTATCGCACAATTCAATTACCATTTTCGATGCTGATAATTAATATATTCCAAGTAACGTTGAATTTATGGACTTCACAATACTTTTATGATCATCGACATTCTTCACTGCTGTGAGACCCTAACGAAATTATTAATAATAAAAATGTAAAACTTGCAAACCATAATGCATGAATAATGTCTAACCAAAAATGCCCTTAACGCAAAATCAAAACTTTCCATAACCAAAAATAATATTTCATTGAATTATACACATATTCAATCCCCCAGCCAGAAGCTGTATTTACAAATTTAAAGACCAAATTTCAATCAAGAATAATGCACATACTTGCAATTATCATAAACTGCATTTAGGTAAGCATCCTTGATCCTTGAAGAAAAGAAACCATTATATGAGAGCAAGAGAACAAAGGACATAGTAGATTATGAAATCTACCCTTATAAGGATTGAATATACTAACTACTACTACCAAAAATAAACCAAAATATTCTATGTAATAGAGGTTAGGCTATATATCATGCGATCTTATAGGAATCGACTTTATTCAAGAGTTTGATGGATCTCAGGAGGCACGTTGAGATCAAACACATTGCCCTGAGCGCTTGAATTTCTAGCACGCTTCCTTGACAAATGTGCTTTGTCCTCTGAAGTTTCAGAGGCCGATGCTTCGTTTCGTGTCATTTCTCCTACATAAATGCTCAGACAAGTGTTAGAAAAGATAAGACTCAGAAACTAACTTATTCTGCAAATACTCAGAAACCATAAAAACTGCATGTATCTATGATGCAAAGACTAAAGTTGAGCACGAAAGCAAAATTTGTTGCCAGAGTTGAAAGCGTTACAAAAAAATGTCTTGACATACGGATTCCTTAAGAACTTACGTTATAGTGGAATAAGGATTAGAAGAGCTTGAGAGAACTAATTGAAAGGAGTAATCAATCTTCTGCAAGAAAATATTTTTTTCAGATGCACAATATGCTAGTAAAATGAAAAAGAGGAAATGGAAAAACCAATCATTACATTAAAAAGCGTCGTCAACTTAGCAAAGACACCCAAAGACCAAAAAAAGATATCCACGCATTTCCACATAATTGCGAATGAAGCTTAGATTTATGATCCAACTGCATTACCATCATTACTATCTGCTGTTATCTGGCATTTCTCATCTTGAGAGGTAGACCCAACTGAAAGCTTCTCTGCCTTCTTAATGCCTTCTGACTGGTAAGGCGCTATGATGTGGCTACTAAACTGAAGGGAACCCTGAAGGGAACCCAGTAAGTCATTCTCAATGCAGTCGTACCTGCAAGAAGAGAAACACAATAAACTTCAACATCCGCATCTATAAATTAGTTTCAGTAAGCAAAGAAACTCACATTTTTCTGCAAAGATCATCTATGACTACTGAGAGGGTAATAACTTGCATTCGTAACTCCATAATCCTTTGCTCGTCATCATTCTCAAATCGCTCCTCAAAAAATTTGGAGATCTTTTCAACATTTGATTCTAGTTGCTGCTGCTGGTCCTCAAATAAATGCTGCTTATTCTCGCGTTCCTTGATAGTCATTTCATCCTGGAACAAGTCATCACCAAACATGTAGAAAGCAAATGGATATGAACATGAAAGAGCTCGTCTTGATCTGAAGAGCCTGCAGAGCCCATTGGTAAGCCAGCTGAAATCCCTGAACTTAACGTCTCTTGATTCTAGATAAGAGATTTTTACTCTTAAAGTTTCCTTCAGTCTAGATTCCTCCTTAAAGGAATCAGTATGAGCCTTATAGCGATTGTAATAATGCCTGTATCTTTCGAGGTCTCGCTTTGCACGTTCAGCCTTCTTCTCACTGTTTTCTGCGAAGCGACCACAGCTATGGTTAGCAATGGATGTCCAAGTATGATCTCGGCCTGTAGCTCCACCACAAAGCCAACTGAAAACAGAATAGCATATATTATACATAACAATTTACAATGCAATATTATTTTATAACTAATTATTGTAAACATGCTCTAGCTAGAACATTGATTCCTTGATACCAATCAGGCCAATGATTCAGTCACTACGATAGAAATCAGTGTCTACAATGTTAATGTCATAGAGTAAAACACAGTTCTAAAAACCAAGCCAGATTTTCAAGCTTCATCCCAAAAGAATGGATCAGACAGCGGGGGTGGTTATAAACTATCAACCAACCAACCATGAAAATTAAGAAGATAAGTGAAGAAAAATGAAAAGAAACATGAACATACACCAAAGAAGAACAAGCTTTAAATATCTTACCAAAATGCTTGACCACAAATGCAACTGACAAGGTTACAACCACCATTCTTCTCAACTGGCTTGCAACATTTAGGACAATTTTTTGTGTGCACAGTAAGCCAATTGACTGTCTCCGATTCATCACGACATTTCTTGACCCAAAGCTCCCACATCAAGCATGAACAAGGGGAATGCACTTCCGATAAACAACTGAAACAGAACTGCAAACCACAAGAACATTCAACCTCACAAACCCCATCAATTTCCAACCGAATTGCATTTCCGCAATGAGGAATGCTGGGACACCATTTAACCATTTTGTTATCTTCAATATATGACTCGAGTAAGAATCTGTCAAACTTCTCTGCTAGATCCGGATGATCTATGCAAAGAAGCTTTCTTACGATGGATTCATCACAGATAGAATTGCATTTATGGGCCATACACTGGATCCTCTTGCTTTGTCCTCCGTTTATTTTAACAACAAAATGCACCGTCCAACCTGAATTGAGCCAAATCGGTAAATAATTTGCTTCAAAAGCCAGGAAATACAAAATAAGAAGTTAATCCTAGCAAGTCTGCTTCACTTATTCCACTTTTCTTATCAAAGAAACAGGGTACGAAAACGGATTTAACGAAGCTTACAGTTGTTGCAATAGCAGTGACCACAGTCCATTCTTGTCAGATCCTTTACAAGCACATCATCCATGCATATATAGCACATTGCCATAGAGGAGGGTTCCAGTGGATCATGATCAATTGTTTCCACCACAGTGACACCGGCTTCAGCAAATATATAAGATTTTCCTTTCTCTACATAAACTCCTATCAATGTTTCAACATTCCATCGGTAATGTATAAGCAGTGTTCTAGCATGGTGTTCTTTCACTGATAACAAGTCCATCACTCTTTGCAAATCTTCTCTCTGCAAGACAATAAAAAACCATCCTTACACAACGGAAATTCTGTCAATTGATTGACAAGGAAAATAGTGAAATGAACAAATAGGCATAAAATTTCAACGTCTTAGGTCTAGAGATCAAGTAAGCCTCAGAAGATTCTTTCAGTAAGATAAATAATATCACTTGATAAGCGACTATCATGAAAATTCACATGCTGAATTTTTGGTGGAACAAAAAACTTCATAGCTGGTAAAACAAAACAGAAAACACAACTGCAAAACACCCACATATGTCAGGAAATGAAAGGATGATGGGGTAAAATTAATGAAAATGCACTACCTGAGCAGCCAACAGAGACTCTTTCGTAATAACCTGCAGAAAAAAAAATCAAGAATTCAGGCAACTATACAGATCATTTTAGGCTGCAAGAAACATCTCCCAGCTGAGAATTCGACAGATTTTCACGCGAAGCCCTAAAAAAATACTAGTTGGGCCAGATATCTACAGTTGAAATACTCATAAACATCTAGAAGATTAATCATAGTATCCGACAAATGTATTACCATAATTTCACTCCTCTAGTAGTTTGCAAAGTAAATGTGGCTTCATGTAAGAAAAAATATTAACAGCATCCAAATAAACCTTCAAAGACTAATTAGATATCTAGACTAATGCTCGAACCTTATAAGAATAGTTCAGTTGTAATTTGTAAAACAGAAGCTTCACATTTTCAATATTTCAAAACCAATCAGCACCAATCACTAACCCACCAATTACCCCTATTCAGAATTTAAACATACAAAAGAATTCCCATGTCTTCAGCCTTAAGAATTATCATTTATTCTCATAATTTCCTTCGAAGCCACCAAAAAGACCCAAATTGCATATTACATTGGCCTATAGCAAAAAATTCCATCAAAACGCCATATGTCACAGCTTGCAAGTAAAAGAGACAGAACAAAGATCGTGCGACAAACCCATCATCAAAAGCAGTATATGATCAACTTCGCATAGATTTTCCTAATTCACCGCACAGACAATTAAATCACAAAGAACAAACACAATCACCAAATCACCACCGTTATATAGAAACCCAAAAAGGAAACCCCAAATTAACCGAAGGAAAACATAAGGGGGGTGAGATACATTCCCATAAAATCTAGCCAGCGTCAATAATAACTACACGTATACCTTAGCAGTAGATGCACCCCTAATCGTATCGGACCCTTCATCCTCAATTTCATCGAGAGATTCCTCCTGATCGTAATCGAAATAGTCTTCCTCGTCGCTAATTAAGTAAGCATCATCCATCTTTTATCAAAAATAACACTCAGGCGCAATTGAATCGGTAAATAAGAAAAAGCCAATCAACAGAATTTAAAGGTAATCAATCATGCAAAAAGTCTATTAACGATGATTTATTTCAAAATCATCGGCAGATAGAGTCTCAGTGTGGGTTTAGGATATTTAGGCTATGTTTGTTATATTTAGAAGGGTATAAATAGTAAGGTTTATATAAAAAATTAATTATTGAATATAAAATAAAATGTGTGGTAAATAGTTTTACATTTATGCCCCTGTGTACAAAAAATAAAAAATTCACAATTTTGCACGATGGTTATGCACAACAAACAACCAAGCTTTTTATTTTGCCTAAATATGCTATTTATTGATATTTATGGAATAGAATCTAAACTGATGAATATTTCTTATATGACACTCCGAATATTTATAGTATATAGATGGATAAAATATTGATTGATAGACGAAGAAAGGAGTTTGATACAAGCATTCAAATAAATAATTCACAAGGGTTGGAAATCAAAAAATGGATTCAAAAGGCATTTTTGAAAATTCAACCAATGTCAGACATTCGACGTGAGCCCCTTATTAGTTCCAAATGCCACAATTGGAAAAAAGAGTAACATATCTTGGTGGATTTTCTATAGAGATCAATTACCAGAAAATGATGCATGCTTGATGTAGTGACGAGTTGTGGGATGATATTAAACAGGTGTATACTTTCATATTATTTTTCTGATTTATTAACATTATTTTAATTGTGGCTTTTTTTTTAGTGCAGCACAATCCAAAACTTGATGATAGTATCAGGTATAAAACATGGACTTACTATCCAGATTGGGTTGAGATATTTGGGAGCAACTGGGAAAAATGCGGTAGGGCTTCGTGATGAAGCTCCAAAGAATATGTCAGATGAGTATGTAGAGAGTATGGAGGCTGCAACATTATTCTTGGAGTCACCTCATGGACTCCCTTTTTTGGTCAGAGAACTACCTCATTCGTCATTTGATGAGTCCACAACTTTTGAGGAAGACAGATTCCCGAGGCTACAAATCTGCAAATCAGAAAGATAGAAATGAGGAACCAAAAAATAAAAGTGCAGACACAAAGATGGGAAGAGAAAGATGGGTATGGATGAAATAGAAGAGTTATTTTCTGAATTCAAAGACATGAACAGGCGCACCGTGGCCGCTCTTTCCGAGGTTGCTTCAAAAATTAGTTCTGTTGAGCGAGAGCATCAGGAACAGCAACTTGCAATTGCTGATATTATTGAGAATTTGTCTGCCACACAACGACTAGAGGTTTTAGAGATCATTATATGAACAGAATCAATTTGTAAAAAAGGAACATAAAAGAAACATGCTGCTACGTATAGCCCAGCCCAAGATTTCTTTATAGACTCTTCACACAACACTTCATCGAGCTTCTTCATTTCCTTCTCAGCAAAAGTTCCAATAGAATAGAGGTAATTCGAATTGAGTTTGCTCTCAAAATATGAAACAACTAATAAAAAAGATAGCACATGCTACATGACACAACAATCACTGCATTTGTCATAAGTCAGAATATAATCTTGCATAAAACTAAATATATGCTACGAATATATTCTTCGATCTAAACTTGGCTGCCATCTTTGCTATCCATGCATTAAGATGAGCTAACGGACTCTACTTCTCCACTCGTTGTACATTAATGTAGCTAATTCATCTCGCCACAATGACCATTCCTCTGTATTCTCAATTTCCGAAATATACTCATCTGCGTCATCATTACCATCACTATTGGAATTCAGATTTCCCTCTGGAATGTCTTCTTCCAATGGGTCAACGATCATTGCTCGATGTAGAAAATTATGAAGGAGATCACATGCCAAAATAATATGATTTTGAGTTTTCACTGGATAGAAAGAAGCACTACGAAGATACCCCATCTCATTTTCATTAAGCCCCAAGCTCTCTCGAACACGTTTCTGGCAGAAGAATGACGCATGTTAAAATATTCCTTCGCATTCTGAGGAACTTGACACCTTGGACCCCAATCCTTTAAATGATAACGAACACCCTGTAAGGAGTCAAAAACCACTCACAATTTGTGTATCCATTATCAGACAGACAAATAGTACTTTCCTGCATAATGTAAATTGTAGTTATGTTGACCATAATCTTCAACAATGAACCAACAAATGCATACCTTTGCTCACAAGAAGACCATTCTCTCCGGAAACTGCATCGCGTAACACCCTACTATCTGCAGCGGATCCTTCCCATCCAGCTAAGATGTAAATGAAGTTCATATTCTGATCGCAGACTCCAAGTACATTTGTTGTGATTGAACCTTTGCAATTTCTGTACCGAGCTTTCGCATTCTCTTTAACTCGAACGTTAATGTATGTCACATCCAATGCTCCCAAGCTATTATGTACAAAAACAATTGCATCAATGAGTAAATACATATCAAATCCACAAGAAGTATGAAATAGAAGTTTATACGCACCTCAAAAAATTTGAATTTTGGAGTGTTCTGCGCATTTATAGGCTTTGGCTTGACCAAAAGCACATCATGTAGAGCAAGAACAGCAGATAATACAGAGTTGAAGTGCCTACACACTGTTTCTGTTGATCTTTTAAAAGCATGCTTTTGCTCACGAGTTTTTTTATGGTGAGCCAAAATTCCTAAAAATATTGCTACCTTTTCAGGCACATCTTTGAAGGCTTCAATCCCGAGAAATGCTCAAGGAGAAAACACAACCTCCTAAAGGCATCTTTACTTATCCTCAAATTCTCTAATGCATACCTATTATCATCAGTTATTAGACCATGTAGATATTCAACTTGCTTTGGCATTTTTTCTAATATAGTGTAACCTAAATTCTTCCCACGTCTCCAATGGAAGTGTATGAAAAATAAAAATATTCCCAATCTCGTCCAACTTTCATATTCTGCTATTAAATGAGCAATCGCAAAGAGTACAAGATCCGCTTCTTTCGAATCCATCAATCACCTATATTTCAATAAAAATATGAACACATTAGCAAAGCAGAAGTAAGATAACAAAATCAAATCGGCAGGGAAAAAATCAAACGTACATTTAATAGTACTCGATCTGTTTTGCGTCAATCCACCTTACATATGAATACAATGGACCAGAGCTCGCCTCATTAATAAATAAGAAATAAGTAAGGACAAACACAAACATATTGATTCGCACAATTGAAGCTTCGAACGGAATAAAAGAATTCAACTTCAAACACTAAATAAAAGGGAATAAAATAGAAAAATCAAAATCAAACCCTCGGTGAAAATCAAAGTCATTAAAAGCTATTACACAACACAACAACACCACTTACCAATCTAACGAAATGAACTAAAATGCATGTGAAGCAACTCTCGACGCTATATCCTTCAACATATCGAAACCACACAGACCTTAAAATAAAAAAACATCCAAATCAACAAAATCGGATAAGTTCTTCGCCAAAACCCAACTAATTTATGTTAAAGGAACATGAAATAATCATATTATAAAATTGGGGAAAACGATTTGATTACCAGAAGATAGAATTTCTGAAAATTATTATCAACCATGTGGACAATGGTTATGTAGATTTGGTGAAAGTATTGTAAGACCAGGGATAATATTGTAAAAAGGTTAGTTGATTTTCAAAAACCCACCTCAAGGGTGTTATCCTAAACCTATATGCATGGGTTTAGTATTGTTTTAATTAAACTCATGCTTTATATAAACATTGATACCAAACATATTAACATGTAATGAACCCATATTTAAAATGCTTAAACCCTCTTACCAAACATAACCTACTTCAGAAAGGGGACTTCTTGGGCGATGTGTCCTTCGTGAAAAGGTTGTTATATGAAGTATCTACTAGACGAAACGACGACGTTTATGTTGGGGAGAGATCTTGAACAATTAAGAACAGAAGAAATATTCAAGCTTTCTAAAATCTAAATTTATATAACTTAATTCCAAATAACTTGCAAAATTTGTCAGTTTAACTTTACCTAAATTTGGAAATATTTTTCTGCTTTTCTTTGTAGAGTTCCCTGCTAAGAATTTTCTTTTGTACGTAGTATGAAACATGGGGTGACATAAGTTTAAAATTTTAATTTTAATCGGTTTAATTTTCAGTTTGAATTTTTTATTATTTGTTTTATAATTATTGGTCGATCTAATTATTAGTTTATTGAATTAGTGCTTAAATCTCGTTATCTACATGATAGATTTTATGAATTCCGTATAATAAATATCTCAAGTTAGTATCCATTATGAGATGTACGACCTATATCGGTTTTACTTTTATATCCATTATATTGAAATTCTGTATATTAAGTATCTTATTATTAGATCATCTCCAACAGGTCTGCAAAACGCAACAACGCAAAACGCAAACATTCAGTAAAAATGCTCTAATAGTACTACAAACGCAAAATGCGTTTTGCATCTTCTCTCTCTTGTTTCGAACGCAGATATGCGTTTAGTGTTTTAAAATTGCAAATAAGTCCCTGTAGTTACATTAAATTATCAAAGCATACATATTAAAAATTAATTATGTACTAATAATTATGATTAAAAATTGACATAATAAATAATTATTTTAACAGTAACACTTTATTTTTAGTAATAATTTTATATACATTATTATTTAATTTTTAATATTTTATTTATATGTAATATAATAGTTAAATAAAACAACGCAATTGAAACAAAATATCAAATAACAAACAAATACTAAAATAACAATACATCATAAACATTTTGTTCTATATTTATAAAATATAATTTTATTAAATATTTTTTCAATTAAATTTAAAATAATATCGTGGTTTAATTTATAAAATTATAAAATATAGGGATAGTATTGAAAAATTGTAAAAGTTGGTGTGGAAGAGAATATTACAAGAATATTCTTTTGCGTTTGAAAATACGTTTAACTGTTGGAGAACAATCACTGCAAAATGCGTCTGTTACTGCAAAATGCATTTGCATTTGAGGTTGACTATTGGAGATGCCCTTATAGATTGCAAGAAAAAGGGCTCAGAAAAACTATAATCACTAATTTCATCACACGCGTCCTGATTGATTTGAATTCTATTTTGACTTCTTCCTCTGGAAAATCGGACAGGAGTGAGTGCCTATAATGATGGCATTCAAATAGAGATGAGTTGAAAATAAAGAGTATTCTAGATCCGAATTTAATAGTCATTGTTGGGAGGTTTTAGACTTGATTAGGGAGCGAATGCCATTTTTTGCAATATTTGGGTTACGAACGTTTTTTGTCCTCATATTTCAATGTCTTTTTTAGTTATCAATGTTATTGATTTTGAGCCGTTTTGGTCAATCGATTAATTTAATTGCCAGTTTGTACGTAATTTACGGGCCGGACCAAACCAAATTGACGGCCCGTTATGATCCCTCTTTTTTCGGCCCGCAAAAAACCGAAATGACCTGGTCTGGCCAGTAACACTTGTTGGCTATGCCCGTAAATTCCGCTTAAACTAACGATTAAATTAGTCGTTGGACTAAAATGGTCCAAAATCGATAATATTGGAGACTAAAAGTAATATCTCAAAAGATAGAGAGCAAAAAATGCCTATATTCCAAACATTGGAGAACCAAAAAACGACATTCTCCCCTCGATTTGGTATGTTTCTTTATTATTCTTTATTCAAACTTTCAAAGATTTGGTATGTTTCTTTATTATTCTTTATTCAAACTTTCAAAGCTTCGCTTTCTTTCGGTCTTTAATTTTCTTCTTAGATTTTTTTTTCCCTATGCTTTCCTCTCTTAATCAATGAGAGATTTCTTCCGTGAAGGGGTATTTTTGACTATTTTGCCTTCATAAATCCTTTTTCCGCTAATGAAGCTCTGTTTAGCGTATAAAAAAAATGCATTCAATTGATTTATTTTTAAGCTTCGTTTGGTATAAAAACTTCGGTGTGAAAAAAAAATAATAATGTGTAAAATACAACAATGAAAGCTTCGTTTGGTATAAAAATTTCGGTGTGAAAAGAAAAAATGTATAAAAGTAAAACAAAGAAAGCGTAATGTATCATTGATTGATTCATCATATTCGTTTTCCATCATCGTTTCCACTATGATTTCCACATACGAAACTGTTAGTAATTTCAAATATTTTAGAATTATAAAATTATCACTGATCAAGGCATTGAATACTTGCATTAAAGTTATCATTGAGGCCTGGCCAAGGCATTGATTGATTCAAGCTAAATCCTGACTTGTGACTAACTTCTTACTCATACAAGAAATTCAAGAAGTGTCTGGCAATGGCTTAGAAAAACAATCCGAGTGAAACAAAACCAATTCCTTAGCCTTTGGTTATACTATGTTATCCGTTTCGAATCGTACAAACGCCCTTTTACCTCATTCGGAAGCTATTTCGTATAGAGATATGCAACGGTGAAGATAAAGAAACCAGCCATCTGCAATATCAACAACATTGGTGGTGCAATAGCATCAGAGATAGTACACCATTCTAAGATTAAGGAAGACAATTCTCACCATTTTCAGTAAAAAAAAAAGGTAAACAGAAGGTTAGAGTAACGCACCATGGAAAACGAAGCTCCATAATATGGATAAGCGGCAGTTATAAATCTTTCATACTCATTATGCCTATAAGGTCGAACAGGGATCTGCAGATCGCAGGAATGGTAATAAGTTGCCGGCCAAATCAGTACACAATGTGCATTTATATGTATAGGTATGGTGTAAGAAACACAAGTTATTTTTTATCATAAAGAGAGAAAATCGATAAATTTTTAGCAAGAGAGACCCAGTGGGACAGGTTGGGGCTAATACAGAATATTAAAAATATAGCTCAATGAAAGACAGAAAAGAGTACCTGCTTAGACAGACTTAAGCTAGTATACCCGAGTTTCTGGTACTCAACTTTGAATTGAAAAACACCATACACATCGGGAACCTTGAAAGATGTATAATGAAGACCCTGCGTAGAATGATAGTGCCTGAGGTTAGCAATGAGGCATACATCTTGGTGTAAAACGTACATATGAATGTGTTCAATTATGTACACTAGTAAAAAAACACCTTTCCATCAGTCGACATGGTTTTTAGAACATAGGGACTCATCATGTAAAATTGAACTTGCAGATCATTGGCCACATACGGTTCCCAACTCTTTCCGGACCACTCATAAACTTCAATGGAATAATCCTTCAACATTATATCAATTAATATTTAACAGACGGACACAATCATATGTCATATTGTATGCTGTTGAAACATTTTGGGTATAATCTCATACCAGGTCGTCTTTGATCCTGTACAATGCAGGTTCATCTACTTCACCAACTTTGTGATGTTTTACATTCAGAGCCTGCAAAAAAAGGAATCCTATAAGTTTTAAGCATGCTAAATAACTCAAAGAGAATAGTTCACAGAAGGTCCAACATTCCCATTATAGAGCATGAATCTTCTATGGTTACGCGAAATAGCAATAATTTGGCAAAGCCGCACACAGAATCAATTTAACCTTTGAGAGAAAACAACAAAAACAAAGAAAAGCTCCAGCCACAGATCAAACCTTAAGATGACCTCTCTCATGGAAAACCCATTTGCTAAGTTCAGTCAAAAATTGCTCGTTGCCACATCTTGGATATCTGTTGATGATAAGATATAGGTTAGACTGCATTTGGTAGAAAGGGCAGTTAAATTTTTAACCAGGGGGAGGAGGGTGAATTAATACCGGAAATAAAATTCACGTGGCAAAGTTAAAATTTTGTACGCATTTCCTTCATGTTAAATAAAGAGCTACATTTTAAAGATTCATATAACATATTTCGGAAGTGATCCTTTATGTAGGCCACTGGCAGTTTATGATAGATTTAATCAAAACAATCAAAAGACTATCAACACGAGGAATTATAAACAAGAATTGGACAAAACGAAGTGTCTACAGTTATACAGTCAAGGACATCTCACATGGTAGGGCTTCCAGCCTTTTGAACTCCAGAATGGAAAAACCTGAAAGCAAATACAGGCATCATTGACCAATATTTCAGCAGAGAATTGAAACACTAGACAAGACACCATAAACAAAGCATTCGGGGTTTTATCGAATAAGGGAGTTAATCAGTTTTATATCATTGGAAGATCAAAATTAGGTTATAAAGACAGGTACAATCCACTAACCTGTTGCTAAACATGCTCAGGGAGCCAGATATGAGAATTCGAGCATTGTTTCTAGCCTGAAAACCACATGAACTATGTAAATGCTGGATGTCAGAGAATGAACTATCAGGTCCCAATGATAATATTATCCTAAGTTACAGACAGGCAACCACAACAAATATATGATTTCCACAGCGATGAAGTACTCTTAGTCTTACCTCAGGACTCAGGTGCAATGAACAAAGAAACTAGATATTTCAAAGAAAGAAAAATTGACAGATGCATTGACGTATTGATGTTATATAACTGGAAAGAAGAATACAATAAGTCTAGTAATGATGGAGCAAAGAAACAAAAGTGCCATCACAGAAATTGGTAAAACATTCCTCCAATAAGCTAGGGATGTAGGTTACTCAACACATGAATTCTCTCAAATTAAGGCATCTTGTTTTCATTTCAGTATTCTATCAAGCCATGATAATTGCAGGATAAATTAAGGAATATTGTGAAATAAAGGTGTTTGCCGATACTATGTACCTGTACAACCGAAACGAGGGAGATCGCTGACCCAATTAAAGTAGGAGGATTTGATAATTTAGAGGTAGGGTTGGCTGAATATGCAGAAGGTGAAGCTGAAAGAACTTTTAACACCTGAAGACAAATGCTATATAATTTACAAAAAGAAAATAATTAATTAATAATATGCAATGCAAGTGACTGAAGTGTCTCACCAAACTGTTGCCAGGGTTCACTGAGTGACCAATTCCCTTAAAAAGCACAGGATCCTGCAATATAAATCACAATAGCGGACACTTTAGCATTATCTAACACACTACAAAGATTATTATAACTTAGTCCATTTTGACAGATATGGAAATTTTCTACACTAAAAAGTCATATGCATGACCTAACAGGAACTTGTAGTTTCAATCATTGATATTAGGATGGCATTATTGACGATGGCATGTTAGCTTCAAAGCTAATGGTGCAACAGATTATGTAGCATGAAAAATAACCCACAACCATAGTCCATACTTACCTCAATCTTCTTGCTTCCTAAGATAACGTCAGACTGAATGAAATCATCACTAGCAATCAATGTGTGATCTCCTTCCGTCTCTGAAGCAGCATAACTCATGTGATCGATCACCATAGCTGCTGGATCCTGATCACCAACACAAACATCACTAGTTATCTCATCATTCATCAAGTAAAATCTTACAGTAATTCCACCCACTTTCACACAGTAAATAAATCTCAAAACCATCATTTGACATTACCTCATCAAAGTCAACTCCACATTCAACAGCTATCTCCCGAATAACCTCAGAAGCTGATGCATCAGCTGCAAGAATCAGATCTCTACCAGAATCGACAAAGTCCAGTATTGAAGCCGCGTCAACTGAACCACCAAATCCTGAATTTACAGCAAAAAACAACCAGCAGACGTAACATCAAATATCTCACATAAATAACCACCTAAATGCTCATAAGATTAGAAACAAAAATTCATCAGAAGATGCACAAACTTTTCCTCTGTTCACTTTGTTGGCATGATGGACTACGTATCGTACTCACCAACATACGAATCAACAGACAAATCACATCGGAAAAGTACAGGCACATCGTCTATAATTACCAGGTGCGACACAATTTCCGCACTTCAAAAATAAAAGCGAGGGTGTAAAAATTCAGACGAACTTACGATCGATCGACGGGGAGAATATGACAACAGCGTCGTACAGGTACTGTCCGTACCGCTGCAAGGCGAGCTTTGGATCATCGGCGAGTTTGTAATCAAGATCGAATCCTCGACTCTCCAGAGACTTGAAGAAAATCGAATGCGACGATCTGATCGCGAAATCGTCGAGAAGAACGAGGACTCGCCGATCTGTAGGGTTCTCCTCGGAGAACGAATCGCACAGGATTACGAGCGACTGGATGAAGATGAAGAGCGCCAAAATAAGCTTGAGCAAACCAGTTTTTGCCATCTCCACTTAGGGTTTTCGATAGTTTTTCTCCCAAAGCTCAACTCTCACTGCGTAGAGTCAGTTAATTGAGCTTCTCTTATCACTCACTCCCTACTCCCTAGATAGAATAGAACCGTAGTTTTCCTCGTCTAAAACTAACAGAACATCGTCGATGAGCCCAATTAAGCTCACTAATGGCATTTAGCGGCCCATATTTGGCCCAACAATAAACATTCAAAGCAAAGATTTATTATTCCCTATATGAGGGCATTCTGCCCAATTGCATTAGATTTTCGACATATCACTGAAATTTAACGTGACGAAAATTCAATGAAGTTAGATTGATATTCAAGCGAGTAAGGCGTATCGTATGCTTGGTGAAATCATCCTACAAATAGAGGAAGAATTTTTTTTTTGTACAATGATATAGTTAATATTCTCTCTAAATTCTCCTTAATTTTTTATATTGAATTAATGTATAACTCTATTATTAGAGTGATGATGTTCATAAATACAAAAATAGCGTTATAATTTTTGTTTTCAATTTAAAAAACTTATTTTAATTATATTTAAAGTATTTTATATCGTTATAATAAAATTAAGCATATAATTTAGGCTTGTAAAATGCTACGATTTTTATAATTAACTATAATTTTTCATTTTAATATAATTAAATTTAAACCATATCAGTATGTTTATTATAATTTAATTAAATTTAAATTGTATCAGTATTTTAAATCATTATATTAGGCATATTTTAAATTTAAGTTAGGTTTGTTTTTGTTTAGAATATTATTGTTACGCTGCGTTTGGTCTGTAATATAAACTCATATAAGCCCAGGTAGATTAAATAATATGGGATTTTCTTGTATTTGGTTACTTTTATTCAGCCCGATATTATTAAAAAGCCCATAATAATATCTACAAGCCCGATATTATTAGTCTGTTTTTAAAAGATGAGATAAATTGTAACGGGCCAGCTCATACTAATTTCTATCAGGCATTTATCATGGGCTTGTAACTAAACATGGCGTTAGTGTATAATATAGAGACTAGTTTATGCACACACTCAATGCATGTGTTACAATATATAAATATATATAATATTATTTTATATTTTAAATTATTTATGAGTCAGAATTTTTAATGGAAATTTTGTATTTGTGATGATATAATTATAATAAATAAAAATTGAAGGTAAAATATTAATTAATCAATTAAAATAAATAAAAAAATTTGAAGGACAAAATAGTAATACCTTACAAAAGTAATATGCAGTTAATGATATGATGTGAGTTATAAATAGAATAAATTTTTTTCTTAATAAAAACACACAAATTGATTGAATGACAGTTTTTATGTGGATCTCCCCAATAATATAATGGAAAGATAATAAGGTTGGGAGTTGGGTCATTAAACAATATGGCTAACTCTATTTTAACGTAAAGTTAATTGTATATTTGTGTTATAGAATATAGATTAGAGGTAGCCTAACCCAAAAACTTTCTTCATCAACCAAAGATTTAGAGTAAGTCACTTGTGCATATTGTTTTTCCTTACGTATAGATTAGATATATATTTATCTGATCTACCTGGGAGTAAATTACTTTCCCAAGTTGTAGTGATCGAATTTATCAGATTTATTCGCAAGATAGTGACGGTTAGTACATATGATTTGAAAAGATTTAAGCCATATAACATCATTTGAATGCAAAATAATATGTATGTATGTACATATGAATGCTATATGTATGATTGAAGAGAAAAAAAAGAAAATGCAATGATCATTCATCATCATCATTATCAGTCTCTTCTTCTTCTTCTTCTTCTTCTGGAGGACCTTCTATGGCAGCAGTATGATTCATCGACCTCTACCTTGATCGGACAGCCGACTCATCAGAGGGCCATTGCCTGGGATGAATTATTTCTTGAACCAAATTGCTGGCTGAGAACGAAAGATCAAACCTTTTCAGCAAATTTATTACGATGTTTATCACAGTTGACCGAAAAATGGAAAAACGAAAAACCTTTTTGATGTTTACACATTGAAAGAAGAACAAGCAGCATACCTGAGAGTAGAAACTTTGAGAGAAGGGTCTTTGCAAGCTGAAATTCCATCTCATGGTTGCTCACAAATTTCACCTGCGGGTCGAAGGATAACTTCAAATTTCTCTCTAGCTCTATAAAATTAAGCATGGTTCCGTAGTCATATAACAGCTAAAGATGCTAGAAAACGTCGATTACTAATTTATCTAACTCTATAAATAATGCATGAATTCATAGTTGTATAGCAGCAAATGATGCTATAAAAGCTTACTTAACAAGCATCAAGGTTCAGAGAATAAGGATTTTTTTACCATTTCATCGTAAAAGAAATTCGCATATTGATCAAGTCTAGACTGATGGTTAAGGAGGAACGGGCGGAAGTTATTCATATACAATTGCTTTGCTCCCTGCATAAGTAATCACAACAGTCATACTCGAAAAGAAAATATAAATATTTCAAACAAATAAGACTGCCCTTCCATAAGTTTGTCACTGAGCTCATGAATATGTAAGAATTGAATTTAACAAACCTACATAAACAGATGGAAGTTGAAGCCACACGAGAAATGTAAACTTCGCGTGGTAATAGAGAGGAAACCTGATAAATCCACGAAAGAAAAGGCAGCACATCTGCTTTATTAGAAAAAAGCTAAAGATCAATGGTTAAATGAGAATTTCACAGTAAGTCATCAAAGATCAAACTAATAGTGTCTGAATAACTTATGCACTTGTTCTTTTTAATTTCATTTTGTTACTTCATGGATATGAGGGAGAAGCTAGGAGTAGGAAACGGGCTCAGAACCTTACCAGTATAACAGTTTATCACTGAGAACCTCGACAACGCTAAAGGATCCATAAGCTGCAAACATAATGTGCTATAATTACTCGCAGTTACACAACGAAAAAGTTTTAAAGGTACCGAAGATTTGTACACAGTAACATCATGTATCAAGTAAGGATATATAGATCATTTTGCCTAAATCCATAATGAAAAATTTCGTCGCTTTTATAGAATTTGAGGATAAAAGAGCTATCCTAAAGTAGAATAACAGTATCATAAGCACGAAAGGCACTAACCAGCCCAATAAAGAAGCCATTTGCATTGTTCCTCTTGATTTTTAGCCTCAATAGCCTTGAAAGTGTTATAAACTGGCAGCACAATCCCAACTGAGCAACTACAGTGCAAAAAAAATGACATGCACATCATAAAAAAATTATCAACCGCACAAGCCTCAACATCAAACATAGAGAAAAACGAATAATAGGTAAATAAAGATGCATGTTTAATCAATCATACACCATAACAAACAAATGGATGTAAAAATACCCAATATCATTGGCACAACGACAAACTATCTTATGAGTTATGACCAAACATAATTTCAGATCAATGAATACAATTCAAAGCTCACCATGCCGTACGAATAACAACGTTAGAACCCAGAGGAGAGAAAAGCAATCGTAATCCAACCTGCACAAGACAGTATTTTTCAGCCAATATCATAAAATCAGATCACGGATGAGACGAGTGCTAATAGTATCAGATGACCAACGCAAATCAAAGATCAACCGTCCATGAACATGAACCCTAACACCCAGTGTGTGAACTCACACAAAATCAATAAACTTTTAACGTCACATAATTTGACGAGAAAATATGCAGATGTCTTGAAGATCATGAAAATATGGAATTGAATAAACTTACATAAACAGATGGAAGCTGAAGCCACACGAGAAATGCAAACTTCACACGGTAATAGAGAGGAAACCTGATTAATCCAAGAAAGAAAAGACCATACATCTGCTTTATTAGTAGCAAGAGCTAAGATAAATCCTTACATGAAAATTTCAGAATACGTTATCAAATTATGAGTGTACTAAGTATCTGTCAGTTATACTCTTTTTTTCTTCTTTTTCTTTTCATTTTTGTTACTCCTTGGTGCAGGGGGAGAAAATAAGAGGAAAAAAAAAAGTCTCAGAATAGTACCTGTACAGCAATTTATCAGTGAGAACCTCAACAACGCTAAATGATCCATAAGCTGCAATCATAATATGCTCTGAACTCAATACCAGCAATTATAGAATAAAAAAGATCTTAACTTTATAGGTCTGAGTATATACATAAGAGGGAAAGAGGAAGCATATGACAGTTTATAGTAGACCCCGCGATTCCAAAATAAATGTATTCCTGCTATACCAGAATGCCTATTATCTAGTGCTAGAAGCTTCGCCAGAAGCAAGATGAAGGTTGAAATACTCAATTCTCTATTAGAATATGTTCTACATAGAACAAAACACGTTTCCTTATCATCGTCCTCTAAATCAAGGGGACAAAGAGAATATTTATTTTACTTATCCAGATTTGCAATTAGACAGTATACCACCAGTAGGTGAAATCACTAGAACATTGTTTAATATTGTCTTAGTGGTACACATTAACATCATGTAAGCACTTTGATCCTCAGGAAGTCGATACCTAAAGGATATAGGTCATTTTTCCCATATGGATAATGAATGAATTAAGTCGCACCCAAGCTTTAAACATACTTTGAAGAATAAAAGTCCTACTACTACACTAGTAAAATAACTAAGTATCATATGCATCACAGCCACTAACCAGCCCAATAAAGAAGCCATTTGTGTTGTTCCTCTTGATTTTTAGCTTCAATAGCCTTGAACGTGTTATAAACTGGCAGCACAATCCCAACTGAGCAACTATAAAGAGAAAAATGACATGCACATCACAAAAAAATTATCAACCGCATGAGCCTCAAAATCGAACATAGAAAAAAGACGAATAGTTGGTAAAGAAAGATGCATTTTTAATCAATTATGCACCATAACTAACAAATGGATATATGAAAACCAATATCACGAGCACAACTACAAGCAATCGTATGACCCAAACATAATTTCACATAAATGAATACAACTCAAAGCTCACCATGCCGTACGAATAACAAAGTTAGAACCCGGAGGAGACAGAAGCAATCGTAACCCTACCTGCACGGACAATATATTCCATCAATATCATAAAATCAGATTACCCACGCTACATTAACGTAGACAAATAGACAACCCACGCAAAACAAACATTCTCGAGCATAAACCCTAACACCGCCCAGTGGCTGGTGACTACGATCGCCACTCACAAAACTCAAATCAACTTTTGATTTCGCATAATCTGCCGACTACATAAACAAGCCAATTGTAGATTAGGGAAGCATACCTTAAGATTCATACAGTGAAAGGGAAGAACAAAAGCATACCTCGCTGGTCATGTTAGGTTCAAACAAGAGCCAATATCGGCAGATCAAAATCATAAAATTCAATAAATCCTTCAAGCAACTGCTCATATCACGGAGTGGTTTGATTTGAGGAAACTGGCGGTGATTTATCAACTCAAACAAATCTTATATACTTATAGAAACGTAGTTTATGCACGTGTCAAAATTATTTATACTTTTAAAATATATAAATTAAATTATTATATGAAAATAACCGCACACTACCTAATAATTGTGACACGTGTAAAACATTTGTAAAAGCCAAAACAAAAAATTAAACAAAAGAAACCATGTTCTAATACAGATCCATAATTGTCAAAACAATAATAAAAACTAGTGCACGTGTTACATAATATTATTTTATATTTGTTATTTATCATTCAAAATATTTAATAAATGAAATCATCAATTTATTTTAATTTATATTATTTGTATGTATATAAAAAAGTTAATTTATAAGGTTAATATTATATTATAATAAAATAAAAAAAATTAAAGGATAAAATTTTAATCATACATGTCATACCAATTAATTGAAAAACAGTTACTTTAACCCCTTCACTCTTAATATAATGTATAGATTTATAGATTTTATCACTCACTTTTCTAAAAAGAAATTGTCAAAATTCAGAGAATCATTGAACCTTTCACCACTACACAGTCTGCAACTAGACTTGGCAACGGGGAGGGGATTTCCCGTTCCCGCGGGAATCCGCCCCGATTGGGGCAAGGATTCCCCATTTTCATTCCCCGTGAGGAGGGGACGGGAAAAATTTTCTCCCCGTTAGCAGGGATGGGGCGGGGACGGGGATCATACTCCCCGCCCCGCGGGGATTCCCGCCTCATTCTTCGTGGGGATCCGATATATTCAATTATTAAATTAATCTTATTAATATCTGAACTCTTTTATTTCTTCACAATTTCTCCATATTTTTCAAATTTCTCACGGACATTCATGTTATACTTATGTCTTATGATAATTTTCCCAAAAGAATCTTATTGTTGTCATCGTTTAACTTAATATATTAAAAAATAAAAATATTATATTTTAAAAAATATGTAGGCGGGGATTCTCCGTGGGAAAAAAACCCCGAGAATTCCCGTGGGGATGGGGACGGGGATAATTTTTTCCCCGTTTACTTTGCGGGGATTCCCCGATAGGTGATGGGGCGGGGATGGGGATTAATCCCCCCGTCCTGGCCCAGCCCCGCCCCATTGCCAAGCCTATCTGCAACTCAACTGTTCTACATAGCAGTAATTTATGGAGCTACGACAGACGAATAGAAGACATTCAAATACAAACATTTGACTATATAATTATATATTAATTATTATAATTAATATTGGTGCCTAATCAATGTTTATGCAAGTAGAAGAAGACGAGGTCGTGATATTTTAATTAAATCAAACTGGTGTATTTTCATCCATCTATCTAAATATTACAACACATCGAGAGACAAATATAATTTAATTTCTCATAACTCTTGAGTCAAACTCATTTCCAACGGAATAATGTTACGTTATAATCGAATATTGAATTTTAGTTGGTCGATGACAATAACATATTTTTTATTTTAAGATATTATATTGTTTATAATATAAAAGATATGCAACGCATCCAAAGTTCCCTCTGTATATCTTAAAAAAATCAACAATAATTATAATATTATAGCTTCAAATTATAAAATAAAATTACTCTTTTTCACTTATGTTATCATATTAAGTTACATTAACTATATCCGTGCATTGCACGGGCAACTAGTAGTAATAAAATTCGCACATAAATTTTGGATATTTTGCGGAGAAGAAGCCCTTATTAAATTAAATTTCAATTTCGTTGTCCTTTTTTTTAATAAATTAGTATTTTACTCACACCGGATACATGTGCACTAATATATAGTATTATTTTATATTTTGAGTTATTTATAATTTAAAGTACTAAGATATGAAATTACAATTTAAAATTTAATTATGTATTGTTTTAAGTATATAAAAATAAAAAAGTTATTTATGAGTATATAATTATAATAAATCAAAAAGTTAAAAGATAAAAGGCCAATTACACAAATTAAAACAAATTAAAAGAAAAAATGTAAAATTTTAAGTATTAAGTGACATACCAAATTAGCAGTTTTTATTTACCTTTTCCTTTAATAAATAATATGGACTAGTATTTTACGCACACTCTGATCCGTGTGCATTAATATATTATTTTTATAATATGAAGTTACAATATCAATTTTAATTGTAAATTATTTATTATAAATTAAAAATATGATTTTGGGATATAATTGGAATAATTTAAAAATCAAGGGTAAAATGGTAATTAATATTGACATACCAAATTAATTTGATGGTAGTTTTCTCTAGGATGTTCTTCCTTAATATATAGTATAAATAATCATGAAATTTTAATTGACATCTAAATACTAACTCTATTCGGACAATGCAAATTATTATACAATGTATTATAAGGCAATCTCCAGTACACAATACTAAAATACGATTTGTTTTTCACTAAAATACTGTTATTATGGAAACTTAAAATGAAATTCATCGTCGATTATCACGAGATTTTTCAAAAAAAAATTTGTTTCAAGAGGTATTCCAACACAATCATACTGTAATCCACACACTCAAATTAAGTTCCGTTTAAATCGAATATCCAACTACGTAATAAAGTTGAACATTTTTTCTAGTACATATATATTTTTCATGTACACACATATATTTTCCGAAATACAGGAAAAATGTTCAACTTTACTACGTATTTGAGAATTCGATTTAGACTGAACTTAATTGTAGTGTGGCGATTACGGTGTGATTGTATTGACATATCTCCTGAATCCTGAAACCATAAAAAAAATTCTCGTGGTAATCAAATATTAATTTTATATAAAGTTTTATACAATGTTCGCATAATTAAATAAACTACGATAGTGTTTTACGCTATTTACAGATTATAGAGAGGTTATGATGCTCAGTTTTTAAACTACGGATGCTTGCAATTTAGCCAAAATAAAATCTTTTCCTCTTTATTTCCCTCTCGTTTTATCTCTAACCTTTCATCCCCTCGGCGATCTCGCCGGCTACCTTTCGTTCTAGAGCATAGATATTCAAGGTTCGTTCTCTGTCTGTATACTTCGCCTCTCTCTGAGATGGAAGAGATTTAGGTCTCACTAATTGGATGCGTTTTCTGAGGCCCTTTGAGTTTCTTTACCTTTCGATTCTGATTTGTATCCCCTATGGTTTGAAATTTCCCGGCGTATCTTGCATTTTTTTTTATCCTTGTTTCGTTGAGCTCTAGAAAGATTTTAACATTTTTTCAACTTAATTTTCTATTTATTTTCTATGCTCTTGAGCCTCTTTACTTTTTAGTTTTGAGAATCTAATATGTTCTTACATATGTTTCTTCTTCGTCCAATATGGCAGGGCTGTGATTTGAGTGTTGAAGTGGTTTATCTTCCTCGGAGTAGTTTATTTTTCTGACAACTGTGCTAAAGCGTTGCATTTATTTATTCTGTTTCCAGCATCCAAACAAGACTTTGAGCAAACTAAGACCAAGAGGATTCGGTGAGGTCTGTGAGACTCAAATAGAAGTTGGAGGCCTAATAGTGAACAAGTAATGATAATGGCTTCTTGCAATTCCTATGCCTTGAGCTTTACAGCTTCATCCTTCAACCCAAACAAGCCCTTAACTTCCTCTCCCAATCAGTTCTTCGTCGCCTCAAGCTTTACATCGTCTGAATCGAAGGTCCCCTTTTTCTCTGTCGATCTACAGCGAAATGAGTCAAAAACTCAGTTCAGGAAGTATAAGGTTTCTTCTAATTTGAGGGTAAAAAAAGTCTCTTTTTTCTTGTTCTATTTTTATTTCTAATTTTATATTTCAGGATTAGATTAATTTTCGTATGTGTTATTTTCATTCATAAGATTCTTGCATCGAGCGGAAAATCAGAACCTTTGAGGGTTATGATATCTGGAGCTCCAGCTTCCGGTAAAGGGACTCAGTGTGAGCTTATTACCAAGAAGGTAGGCTTTTCGTTTTTTTCTTCTTCTAATGTTCGTGAATATACGATTTATATAGATGTTGATAACAAATGTTGGTAGTAGAGATTTAAGTACTTCGACATGTGAGTAATTTTAGAGTGGCAATATGCTTACCTGGTGCAGCTTATTTTCATTGTAACAGTTAACAATCAATATACATGGCCTCCTTAGATGACATTGCTTGAGATAATAGTGCGTAATAATTCAAGTAGTGTCATTGAAAATATTGATTTCATTGTCGTCGTGCTCGTTTTACTTCCAGCTGCATTTTGACTATGTATCTTATGGTTCTCTGTGTTGAAATGCATTTATAAATATATTTGTATATATTGTTGTTTACTTGTTGCCTATCGGTTGTGTCCCATTCTCGTTTTTTTCTCTTTTTAGTATGATTTAGTTCACATAGCAGCTGGGGATCTTCTGCGGGCTGAAGTAGCTGCTGGGAAAATGGGAAGCAGGCTAAAGAATACATGGAGAAAGGGCAGCTTGTCCCAAATGAAATCGTTGTCATGGTAGTTTTCTCTCTTTACAAAATTCATGATTTTTTCTATCGTAAAACAATACAAATGTTATATGGTTTATTTGGACTAGTAGAGTTAACAGTAACTGTTTCGTTGTAGATGGTGAAATATCGTTTGTCAATGCAAGATTCTACGGAGAAGGGTTGGCTTTTAGATGGATATCCGAGGAGCGAATCTCAAGCTACAGCTCTCAAGAGTTTCGGGTTTGATCCCGACGTCTTCATCCTACTTGATGTAAGATCCTATCTACTCTTGGCCTCTTGGACCAAGATATCATGTTAAGAATCATAAGTAGATTATTTCAGCTGGTTGAGTTTCACTGTTTTTGAGTTATTACAACTTATTCTGATTGTCAGGTTCCCGAAGACATCCTTGTTGAGAGGGTGGTGGGTCGGAGACTTGATCCCATGACAGGGAAGATATATCATCTCAAATATTCTCCTCCAGAAACCGAAGATATTGCTGCAAGACTTACTCAGAGATTTGACGACACTGAAGAAAAGGCACGATCATCGATCATTTGGCTTTTCTTGATTCCTTAAAACATCAAATCGCTCGTTCTTTTGAAGCTTTAGCCCATTATTCTCAGGCCTTGGCTTGGCTTACGATGGGTTGATCTTTTTGCAGGTTAAATTGCGGTTGGTTACTCATAACAGCAACGTTGAATCTGTTCTTTCGATATACAAAGATTTAACTGTCAATGTACTCTCTCTCTCTCTCTCTCTCTCTGGCTTTAATCATGTTATATATATAATTTTGGGTTGCAGGTTGATGGAACTCTCTCCAAAGAAGAGGTATTTTCACAAATTGACGTTATATTGACCCAATTGCTGGAGACAAAGAAAACTGCTCTGGGCTCAGTTGCTGCATAAGACCGTCTGAAACCTCTGAAAAATGAGTGAAAACATTACATCTATATGTAGCTTGGAGAAAATCTCTCTCTCTCTCTCTCTCTCCACACAAATCGGCTGAGCAGTATCCATTAGTACATTATCCATACCGAAGACTATCATAACAGAGTATTTGTATAGATGTAAGAAGTGGCTTGTAACCCTTGTAAGATTCTTGTCAAGGCCTAATGAAAAAGCTTTTAAGCACTCCCCACGTTCATAGATAGAATAACAATACTTTTGGTCCTTATACTCGTCCTCGTTTGCAATTTAGTCCTCTTCATCTGATTTCTAAAATTGGGTCTTTTCAGAAAATAGCTTCTGACCAGGTCAATGAGCTATTTAGCTCTGTAAATGCTTTTGATATCAATGAAAAATAGCTATCGTTTCCGGAAAAAAAAAAGAAAATAGCTTAAAAAAAAAGATTTTTAAAAAATATTCTCATTTCGATCAGATTTCTTTGTCAATGAACTTAAATTCCGTGCTATAATGTACGCTTTATATCATGTTGTATAAAGTAAGGTTTTTAAACCGGGTTTTCGAATCGAATCGAACCAAAATTTTACCGGTTTAAGGTTTAGTGGTTTAACCCGAATAAAATTGGAATAAAATCGGAGTAAAACTGGTGCCTTTAAATATACTAAAATTATATTTTATGAATAATTCAATCAAATAAAATGTGTTGGAGGATTGAAAAATAATTATAAAATGGGGTGTTAAAATTTAATTTATAAATTGAGGGGTCTAAAATTAAATAAAAGTAAAATATATTGGAAGATAAAAAATTAATTGTAAAATGAAGTGTCAAAGAATAATTTAAAATAAAATTTAATATTTATTAGTGATGGATTGAACCCACAACCTAACAACGAAGCCACAACCATTTATTTGAATATTTAGTTACATATTTGTATATTTATTATTTTTTCAAATATTATATACTGAACCGGACCGGAATTCCGACCGGTTCACGGTTTTCCGGTCAGAACCGATCGGTCCGTTCCGGTCTAAAAAACATTAGTATTAAGGGGTCTCACTCTCAGTCCTATAGTGTACCATTTATAGCACATACCTATTACATAAAGGTACTAGAATCATGTACAGTGCGATTGTTTAAAAAAATAGTCTTTGACCCGATCAATTTTAAAAAAATAGCTTTGTTGATCACTTTTTTCAGTCAATGACCTCCAATTTTAAGAATAATATGGTTATTTTTCATGGATAGCATCGTGTGAATAGTATAGTCCCGTGCTATATATAATGGATCTCCTGAACGCAGTGGACCCCTTATATAGCATGTGACCTTTGCTATACAATATTGGGGGTTTTCTGCTATATATCGGGTCCCATGAGTCGTGTAACACCTTCTATTTGGCACGGGTTCCCTGCAATATTGGAGGTTCCTTGCTATATATCGGGTCTTCTAAGCCACGAGAGCCCTTCTATATAGCACGGAACTCCTACTAGAAAAATATGTGTTTTAATTAGGAGATCCCCTTAACTGACCGACTACCCAACCAATGCACGACAACCCACCCGCCAACCATTACACGTTTTGCATTTAACATATCTATTTCTTTGTAGAATTCAATTAGTAAGGGTATAATAGATATTTTACACTTGGGGGCTATTTTTTTAGATTTTGTTTTGAGGGATCTATTTACCTAATTGATCCATGGAATAATGGTACTCTAAATAAAAATTGAATTATGATATATTATTTAGATGACTGACTATACAATAACTGTATTCTACAATCCACTCATCCACCCTTAAATGCTTTGCGTTTAGCATGATCATATAGCCTATAAGAGCATCTCAAATGGAATGCCAAAGCTGGCGTTCCACTGGAGGTTTGGCGATGGCGGCGTTCCAACCCACCACCAAACGGGATGCTAAAATCAGCAGGCGCTACAGTGCCTTGCTATCCTTAGCGGGGCACTGTTTGTCCGCTATTCAAATTTGTTTTTTATTTTACTTTTTTTTAAGATTTTTTTAACAGAAACGATAGCTTTTTTTCCATTAGTGACAAGAAATTTATAGACTAAATAGCCCAAAAACCTTCCGTTCAAAAATTCACATATAGGCAATGCTCACAAGGAGCTAAGCAAAGTGGAAATTGGGGAAGAAGATGACGACGAGGAGAGAGAAAACTTTTCGTTTCTGATTTTGTTTTTTTTTTCTTTTTACTTTATGTTTTCTTTTTCTTTTCATTTTTATAAAGGTAAAAATATATCTAATTATGTTTTTAAAATTATTTATTGTTTAATTTCTGTAAAAAAAATATTGTTAACTTATTTAATTAGATATTAAAATTAATATAACCAAATATTATTAATTTTTTTATAAAATTTAATGATGAAAAATATTGTTTGTAGAATATACTTCATTTATTTCTGATAATTAATATTTTAGAAGATTAGATGGAAATTAAATATCATTATATATTTTTTCCTTCAATTTCACAATAATTTATATAAATTGAATTATTTTTTTCATAGTTTATTATGAAAAAAAGGAAATATAAATAACATGTGATAAAATATATTTTATTTTAAAAGAAAATATAGAGGAGATCGTTGGAGTTATAAACATTGTTCAAACTTTATATATAGAGGAATTGAACGGTAAGAACTCTATATAGAATTAGAGATGGCCTAAGTCCAACTTAAAGGATTGTAATAGTATTTACGGGCTAATTTTTATTTTTTAGAAAACCCCATGTTTTTTTGTTTCAAACGAAAGCTGTGAATTTCATTGCCAAACAAATGTTTACAGAGAGGCTTAAGAGCCCAAGCGAATCCTCCTTGTTACATGTTGTAAAGATCAAGGAGGCAGCAACCAACTCAGTCAATGAGTTAAAGAAATGAAGAAAAACTAAACACAGTTAAAGTCTAATAAAAGGATTGAAGCTATAAAAACAACCAAATCAAACGGACAACCACTTGGACAAATGGAGAAAGAAAGTGAGACCTTCAGTGATGTCAAAAGCAAATTCATGTTAACTTTTTCAACAAAAGCCATATCAAAAACAACAGCTCACCACTGATCCACGTGTGGAATTATTTCGACGGAAAGAACAGCCAACGACCAAGTAGAAGTCAAAATTACTTACATATCATCCACACTGCCCGCCATTAAAGAAGGGCCTATGGGTGATGATGCACAAGAAAATCTCGAAATGTAGCTTCTGTCAAAAAGAATCACGTTAAGTTGTTGTAATTTGAAATTCATGCCATTCGTTCACAGCCCACTCCACTCCACTCCACCGCATCTTTCTCTGACTGACATGAATTCTTTCGAGAAAACCCAAATTGAAAAGAATCATTACCTGGCCTGGCCTGGCCCTGAACAAAGTTTGAACCACCAATCTTGAAAGTTCTGCGAATCACAATCAATCTCCTTCCACTCCACAGGTGCCAATTTCCAGATTTTACGGGATCTTGGACAGAGAAATAGAATATGGTTGAGGTCTTGTATCTGCTCCCCGCACATCGGGTCAATATTGATGCCTCTTCTGATAAGTTGTTCCTTTGTGGGCAGAATGTTATGGAAGCACCTCCATAAGAAATGCTTGAGTTTCTGTTTAATCTTCAACTTCCAAAGTTTCCTCCACATCTGTTTCATCTTCATGCCTTTGTCACTTGGTTCCATATCCCCTTTTGCTGATCTCTCAACTATCATGAGCTGTTTATAATATGCTGACTTTGTTGTAAACTTGTCGAATTTCCTAGTAAGTCTACGAATTCCATTCATAATACTCTGGTAGCTCGCCCCCATCTTTAGGACATAAAGCATATGATGCCATTCGAGCATAGAACAAGTCACAGTTAGGAAAATATTTGGCTTTCATAATTTTGCTCACCAACAACAGGTTAGGTTTTGTGATGATCCTCCAGAGTTGCTTAGCGATGATAAGTGCATCATTGAACTGAACAATGAAAGATTTTGGAATCCCAAACCTCCCTCCCTCCCTCTTCTTTTGTTTGAGCCAGCTTCGACCATGCCTTCCAATGAAGCTTTTGGCAGCCATCTTCTTTGAATCCCCACCAGAATCTAGCCGTAATTTGATTTATTTTCCTACAAATGTCCGCCGGTAGCTTGAAGCAAGACATAACGTAAACAGGCATTGCTCCCCTCCCACAATAGATTTGATGTGATGAGCACGTCTTGTCTTTTCCTGCAGGACTAAGGAAGTTACTATGCCAGTTAGCAATTCTACCATGCACGGTTCCTTTTTAGATCTGCCAATCACAAGAGTCAAGCCCAAATATTTAGCTCTTTTATTCCTGAAAGAACTCCGCACATATTGCTTCTAATGTGTTGCGGCTGAAAAATGCAGAAGACTTCTCCAAATTAACCATTTGGCCAGATGCTTTGCAGAAACGATCCAACAACTTCTTAAGCATATGCGCCTGAGTAGGTGATGCTTCACAAAACAGCAAGGAATCATCAGCAAAAAGCAAATGGGTTATAAAACTAAGGCGCTTTCCTACAGATTTTCATGCCTTGATAATGGCCAATAATGGAAGCGTGGTGGATCAAATGAGAGAGAGCATCAGAAATAATAAGTAAGGCGACAAGGGATCTCCTTGTCTGATGCCTCTAGAGGATGAGGTGGATACACAACACCAAATCCATTCAATGAATCCACGACAGAATCCCATTTTTTCCATAACCTTACCTAAGAACACCCATTCCACTCGATCATATGATTTTGCCATATCAAGTTTAAGTGCCACATAACATTTTCTCCCACCCCTAAGATTATTAAGATAGTGTAAACACTCATGGGCCAAGATGACATTATCCATGATTTGTCTACCACCAATGAAGGCTGATTGACTTTCGTTGATACAGATGAGAGGCTATTTTTCTAATTAATCGCTACATGGTCCTCAGCTCAGTCCGACCGAAGCACATATTACAATAGTTTAACGTGAGTACATGTTTAGGAGGTTTCGATGCTACAATTCACAAACACATAGATTCATCGTGTCTAGCACAGCACTCGGTTGGTGGGATTGTAACGATTAGGGTTTCTTGGTATCTCTGCTGAAGATTATGATCAGGCATCGTCTTTCCTACTCGAGTTTTTTCTCCAGCCTCAGCAACATCGAGTCTGTTGTGTCCAGGTTCGCAATCGATTTCAGTTCAGTGAAAAACGTGGAAGATGCTGTTACATTGTTCGATGATATGCTGGGTATGAAGACCCATCCCCCCGCGCGTTGCTTTACGAAATTGCTGAATTATTTCGTCAAGATGGAAGAGTACCAGATTGCCACCCACATGCTTGTTAAAATGCGTGACTCGGGTCTTCCTATAGATGAATACCATATGAACACCGAGATTAATTGCTATTGCCATCAGAGGCGGGTAGATTTGGGGTTCTCTGTGATGGGCAGATTCTTTAAGCTCGGGTTCGAGCCAGACAAATACACCTATACCACTTTGCTAAAAGGCCTCTTCTTGGTCGGTAATGTCTTGGAGGCAGAGACATTGTTCAACCAATTTTTGAGAGAGAACACATTTGATCCCGTCGTGATCGATATAATGGTGAGCGGCCTGTGCAAGTCCGGTTTGATTTTTGCGGCCTTTGATCTGCTCATGGCATCGGAGAAGATGAGGTGGCAACCCGATGCCTTTGTGTATAGTTCCTTAATCATCGCTCTTTGCAAGGAAAGAATGATCCTCGTGGCCCTCCAAATCTACCACCACATGATCGATGCAGGTTTTTCGCCTAACGTCACCACTTATGATTCGTTGCTTCATGGGTTATGCAGCTTTCACATGTGGAAAGAGGTCAAGGACTTGTTAAGGAAGATGATCGCCCGTGGCCTCTCACTCGACTTGGTTGCTTACAGCATATTAGTGGATGCATTATGTAAGGAAGGTAAGGTGCAAGAAGCGGTGGAGATTTTGGAAATCATGAAGCAAAGTGACGTCCGCCCGAATGTCATCACGTACAATGCATTGATCGGCGGATATTGCTTGCGAGGCGAAATGGACAGGGCCCGGGAAGCCTTCGATCTAATGGTGGGTTCGGGCCTCCAGCCCAATATAATTTGCTACGACACTCTGGTTAATGGATATTGCAAAAAGGGCTGTGTATCCGAAGCGTGGAGGGTGTTTACAAGTATCCCCGACGAATTAAGTTATGATACTCATATATACAACACCATGTTGCATGGATTGTTCCGCAACAGTAGATGCGACGATGGCTTGAAACTCTTTGCCGAGATGCAGAGTCGACGGGTACCCGTCGATGGGTGGACTTGCACGAATGTACTAGACGGCTTGTGCAGGAATCAACGCATCGATGAAGCATTGTCGTACCTGAGCGTGATGGAAGCTGAAGGTGTCCGTCCCGGGATAGAGGCGTACAACGCTCTCATCAACGGGCTGTGCAAGAGCGAGAGAGTAGAACTGGCGAGGGATGTTTTCGAAGGCCTTCCTTCGAAGGGTTTAAAGCCCGACGTGGTTACTTATAACACCCTCGTCCGCATGCTTTCTCGCGAGGGGATGCTGACCGATGCCATTGATCTGATGACGAGAATGGAGGAAGGTGGTTGCATGCCTGATGGTGTAACCTACAATGGTTTGGTCCAAGGTTGTCTGAGGACGAAAGGACTCGACGAGGCGATCCCTTTCATGGATGAAATGGCGAGGAGACGGTTCAAGGCGAGCACGACTACAGTGGGCTTGTTGGTTCGTCAATTGAGAAAGAAAGGCGGTGAAGGTGATGTTGGGTATGGGTTAGTGTTAGATAAGATTAAGAGAATCATGCCAAAAGATTTTGAACCTTAACTGTACGGACCACCACTGTGCATCGGGGACTACCGTGGTAAAATCGGACCACCGTACTTAGCTTAACATGAACTCGGTTGTGTAGCAACCATCATTGTTGCCTATCAGTTAAATCCCTTTCTAATCTTTTTAGTATGATTTAGTTCACATAGCAGCTGGGGATCTTGCGGGCTGACGTAGCTGCTGGGACATAAAATGGGAAGCAGGCTAAAGAATATATGGAGAAATGGTAACTTGTCCCAAATGAAATCGTTGTCATGGTAGTTTTATCTCTTTAAAAAATTCATGTTTTTTCTTCCGTAAAACATTACAAATATTTGGACTAGTAACTTCAACAGTAACTATTTCGATGTAGATGGTCAAGGGCTGTTTGTCAATGCAAGATTCTACTGAGAAGGGTTTGCTTTTGGATGGATATCCAAGGAGCGAATCTCAAGCTACAGCTCTCAAGAGTTTCGGGCTTGACCCACCCCGATGTCTTCATCCTACTTGATGTAAGATCCTATCTACTCTTGGCCTTGGGACCAAGATATCATGTTAAGAATCATAAGTATATTATTACAGCTGGTTGAGTTTCACTGTTTTTGAGTTATTACAACAAATTCTGATTATCAGGTTCCTGAAGACATCCATGTTGAGAGGGTGGTGGGCCGAAGACTTGATCCATGACAGCGAAGATATACCATCTCAAATTTTCTCCTCCAGAAACCGAAGAAATTTCTGCAAGACTTACTCAAAGATTTGACGACAATGAAGAAAAGGCATGATCATCGATCATTATATTTTCTTGATTCCTTAAAACAACAAATCACTTGTTCTTTAGGAGCTTTAGCCTATAATTCGCAGGCCTGAGCTTACGGAGCCTGATGGGCTTGACCTTTTGCATGTTAAATTGCAGTTGGTCTACTAGAGACAAGGAAAGCTGCTCTGGGTTCAGTTGCTGCATAAAACCGTCGTAAACCTCGAAAAGTTATACATGTATGTAGCTTGGAGATATATCATCTCTCTCTTTCCTCTATAATACGAATCGGCTTAGCAGTATCCATTAGTACATCATCCCTACCGAATACAATCAAATCTTTAGATGTAAGGAGTGACTTGTAATCCTTGTAAGATTCCTGTATGGTGTCAAGGCCTAGTGAAAGCTTTTTAATCACACCCCAGCCCAAATCTTGCTTAAAAATTCACTTTCTTTTTCCACCTTAAATTAAATTTCTATTTGAGCTTTAGCTGCATGGTTTGGAGTGGTGATGAAGAAAAGCTTTAGCTTTACTTTAAAGGAGGAAGTTCCTAAAAGAATTAAGCTTGACCACTTCATCAATGATGAGCTAGTGACCTCAAACTATTTTTGTGTTTATAGTACATATTAAGAGCATCTTCAATCAATAATGTATTTTTGTGTTCATTCAAACAGTTGTCATATTAAAAGCGAAGTGTTTAAGGGTGGGTGGACGATGTGTAGAATGTAGTTTGTCGTTGAAGTAATTCTTTATGGGCTCAAATTCTTATTAATACAATCTTTTTTTTTTTTTCCAACAACAATGGGTTTCTGCTTTCTGCTTCTATTTTCTATTTAAATTGATAGAAATACCCTTAAAATTGAAGTCATTACAAAATAAATAAAAATAGGATTAAGATTTTTTGAAGAAATTTTTTGTTACAGGTTTTTTTTCCTAAAATATTTCCTTTGGGATGTTCCATTAACAAAAAACATATAACAATAATCAAGCTGTTACAAAATATTTAATTTATAATATATATTAATAATATATAGATAGATAATAAATATCAAACGTATATTAAATGATATGAAACTTTGTTTACAAACGAAATCTTAATATCTTTTTGTGTGTGTTCTAAGCAATAAGCAATACATGTTATTTATAGAGAAAAACCAAGGCATAAAAAGGTCATTCCATTTCCATGCGTAATCAGATTTGTTTTCTTCTTCCGTTGTCTATGCTTCAATTTTCTTGAATGGTTGAGTAATAAATGTTGGATCCATCATAAATGGACATCCAATAATGTTTATAATACAAGCAAACTTATACTACAAACTATCCTCATTATCAAATGAAAGGAGCTAACTTTTTTGTTGTCAAACACTGAGTGAAGGCCTAAAATCATTTCCGAGCATATGATAAAAATTTATATATCCATCCAGCTAAAATATGAATTAACTTGAATTCAAATAGCTTGTTTTACTGTAAATGCATGAAGGGAAACATGTAATAACGATATTTGGTGATTTAACGAAAGGAATGCTAATACACACCATTTGGAATGAAAACTCAATGTTTTGTTTATTCATTCCTAAGTATATATATATATATATATAATATATATGTATGTGTGTGTGTGTTAAGGTACGTATTTATTATTCCTTAACAAGCACATGGTCAGATTCTTGACTATGTCCTGCTTATTATTCATTTGTAATTTGGTAATCCATTCTTGACTATATACACGTACTATTTTTAATCAAGTAAATGCCCACCACATTTGATCTTAGAATAATTTACTTAGTTTTCAAGAAAACTCTGCTGAAATTTCAAATCTTGCGTATGAGTACGAATCTTTAAGTTATTGATTGTTTACAAGAGCATGTGAAAACTCGTTTATAAAGTAAAGGCACACCAATGTGTTTTCACACAAGTGTATATATATTATAAGAGTTAATTATTTTTTTGTCCTGTAATTTAAAGGTATGTCATTATAGGGACAATGAATTTATGGACTGACATTATACGAACAATAACTTTCAAAATTAAGCAATTTTGGAACATTATAAGCCAGGACTCTAAATTTTGCCCCAAATTCGAAGATTCCGGCGAAATTAGATGTGGCATTTTATGGATAATAACTTTCAAAATTAAGAAAATTTTGAACAAATTCTAAAATTCCGACGTATAATATCCCAAAATTGCTTACTTTTGAAAGTTATTATTCGTATAATGTCAATCCCTCAATTTTCTGTCTTTATAATGTCACCTCTCCTAAATTACATGACTAAAAAAGTTATTAACCTATATCATAATATAAGTATTATTTCTATCTACAACGATAGGCGCAAGACAACACAACTCAATACATCATAAATTAAACTCATTGTACTTTAGAAACGTGTCAAAATAAAAGATGCATGAAAGCCTTTGTCTTAGTTATATGTATGTATATATATAAGTGGAATCACCTTCATTACAACAGCTCACAGAAAATATTTTTACAATGATGGATGCGTACATCCCAGAAGAGTATGTGATCAAGCGAAGGCTTGAGAGAAAGGAAACGGAGGAGAAGAAGAAGGAGAAAGATAAGTTTGGTTCGGACAACAGATTAATTAGCACTGAAAAATCTGATGCTTCTTACAAGCTGTTGCAGCATGACGATGATAAGAGGCTATTCCCTTCTTTCAACTTCTGTTCTGCTTGATGCTTATCCATTTTGTTGCTGCTCTTCTTCTTCTTCTTCTTCTCTTTCTCTGTCATATAAATCTTATAATAAGTTGTAATTATTGTGTCATAAGCATGTGCATTTTAAACTGTAGAAACTTAAGAAAAAGTAAAAAAAAAAAATAAGATGGGTGATCTTCCAACCCAGAAGAGAATGACTTTTCTTTCACAACAAAACTTCAGGCACGTACGAACGCCGTGGCCCCGTCTGGCCCGACGGCCGCCCATGTCAAGACTTGGATATAAGATAAGATAATACAAAAATATTTGGTTCAAATTGTCCTATATCGATGAACCATTGTTTCCGCGGCATTGCTTCTTCTATATCTTTTTCTCTTAGTGTTTCTTGACATTCATTCTACTACTATTCGCCAGCAATCAAATATGGGAATTAATTAGAAGAAGATGAATAAAATAAACAGTGCAATGCAATCACAATCAGTACTGTATAATCAATAAAAACTGAATAAGAATTGCACAGACCGGACGACCTTGTCTGAAGAAGCATGAGCATGAGCATAAGCATGAGCATGAGCATGAGCATTCGCCGGGCTCTTTTTCTTCTTGCATGATAGAGGGTTTGGACCCTGCAAGAATATATTCGTCAATTCTTCATCTATATAGTATTATCACGCAACCCTACAAAGGCGGCAAAAGATAATCCCACTTTCTAACCAACCTTAGCTTTCTTTCGCCGGAACTGAACGCCATCTTTTTTATCAACTCGGTTTACTTTTACATTTGTGCTGACATCTCTTGCATCAAATGCATGCTCTTCCTCATTATCAACTTTCAACAGAAGAGTTCCTTATTTCATAATCTTCTGCTCTTATCTTCTTTAGGATTCTGTACTCCAAGTCGGTCATGTGTGACCGTAGTTCTTCAGCAGCCTTCACAACCTCTTGTTGGAATGTCGATGGCCGATCCAGAAAAAAAAGAGCATTTCTCAGTCCGTATACTGTGGGGACGCCGTGTATCTGCATCGAAAGAAGCTCATAAGGTCTATGGAGAAACAGAGATGACACTCATAAAGTTTTTTTACGAATCAGAAATATGATGTTAGCCTCGGCAAGAACAATCAATGAATCCAATCTGACTTCAAATTTCCACGTGGTTTAAAAATGACAGCCCAAACATCCTTAACTTGTGTTCCCCAAAAAATTTGAAATCAACCATCACAATTCGCATTTGCTTTAGGACTTACGCTTAACCAAATGGTAAAACATAAAATAACTAACACGAATAGAAGAAGTTGGCCTGGCTATCATCAGGTTAGTCGCAGCACTGAGCGAGTCAGCATATGAATCGCCAAGGCTTTTCAACTCCGCGAGGACACACCTGCAAACAAAAGAGTCACAAATCAAACAAACAGATAAACAGAATATCCTCACATAATATAAATTAAGTAAACAAAAATGCAATATCAAAATTACCTAGTGGTGAAACGTTTTGACCGAGGCGCCTAGGTTGTTAGCCAGTGCAGTATCGGCTGGAATGATGCCGTTCGTCAGTCAATGGTGCACGAAGGTCCCATCACAAAGAATTTTGAACGGCTCTCTAAATCCGAATCACGCCGTGTAGAATCTAACAGCTCTTCGATGATGCCTCTGCTTCTTCACCTTCATTTACTGATTGCTAATAGCAATCTACTCAAGATGAAGAATGAATGAATAGTTTTCTTCTTATTTGCGTAGCGCTCTATAACCCCGTAGGCTGGCTAAATCGTTTATACTATAAAGATAATAAAAAGGGTGCAGCCTAAACTTCAAAGCTCTCCTTTCTTTTCTTTTCTTTGCATGCAAACACGTACTTACGACGGCCCGGCCGGCGATTCCCTGCCTATGGAACAGAATTTATTTCATAGGAAGTAAATTAAGAATCTAAACTCAGCAGAAAATAGAGAGAACATCTATGTACATGATTTAGAGGGGGAAAAAAAAGCAACATATATCGAAGGATTAATCAACACATCCAACAATAAGTACATTTCAAACACAACTCAATCTAATTAAGGTAGAGAGCCCTAATTCGCTAGACCCCCAAAAGATTTAGCAACAACCATGAATCATAATCCAAACCTAGCCCAAAAACAAATTCCAAGCCAAACCAAAATCAAAGTAGGAAGCAGAGAAAAAAAAAATTACCTTTGAACGAAGAGGGTCCTTTCCGAATTCAATAGTACTGCAAAACCTGAATTTAGGGAACAGAATTAGTTTAGGGTGAAGTGAAAGTATTACCTAAATTTGATTGGGCCTAGTCCGTCCAGACCACTTGCAATCAAAATTCCGTACACATACTGTTAAAAGTCCAATTTACCCTTCTTCTACAAGCTCAGTCTCATTTCCTTTCCTCCATGAAACTCGAGTTAGCAGACTATACTCTGATTAACACATCCACATAACCCTAGTTAGTTATCTTCCAAGAGAAGAGCCTTCCTTCGTCTCCTAAAGGTAGCAGCTTTAATTGCCTGGGCTTTTGTGGAGATTTGTAATTTGGTGCTATACATTACCATGTTTATTTTTTTGTTTTTTTTTTTAATTCCAATGGCGATTTTCATTTGAATAAATTGTTGGGTTAATTAATTTTTTCGTCCTCTAATTTGGGGATGTGACATTATAGGAGCAGGAAATTTAGGGGTGACATTATTATACGGACAATAATTTTCAAAATTAAGTAATTTTGGGACAAAATTATACACTAGAACCCTAGATTTTGTCTCAAAATTGCTTAATTTTGAAAGTTATTGTATGTAAAATGTCACCTCTAAATTCGCCGAAAACCTAGATTATACGCCGGAACCCTAAAAATTGGGGCATAATCTAGAATTCAAGTGTATAATATCCTAAAATTGTTTAATTTTGAAAGTTATTGTTCGTATAATGTTATTTCCTAAATTTATTGTCCCTATAATGCCATACCCCTAAATTACCTGACTAAAAAATATTTAAGCCTAAATTGTTTGTTGGAAAGATTGTTTTCGTTGACTTTGAAATAACTTCGTAGTAGTTCTTGTTTCTTACATCACTTCCTTACATACTTGAGAGTCTAATCTATAGGGAAGCTGAACTGTCGCTTTCAGACAACTATCTCTCAGTCTTGCCATGAGTTTTTTTTTTTTTTTTTTTTCACTTCTAGGGGTAAATTATCTAGTTAGTACTCTAATATCATAATATGTAATATGTCAAATGTAATATTTGATTTATGTATATGTATTTTATGTTGTCTTCCATTTTAACCTTCCACTTCATTAACGTGATATACCCTTTTTTTTTTTTCTTTATCAGAAGTCCCCAAAATAAAGAAATCTGCAATGTACGACATCTAAGGTAACATTTAAATTTTCCATATCCATCAAAGATATATAATATCTAGCAAACTAAGAAAAGAAATCCCCCCTAATATCAAATTTTTTTCAGTAACTCCTAAGTCCTAAGCATGTTTATTCATACTGTGGGAGATTTTAACACACATACATATTTATAAAGAGACATTTTTAAGCACCTGTTTATACATAAAGTTTCTTTGTTTTATTTTGTTTTTTTTTTTTTACACAAATTGAAAGAAAAGAAATCCCGACTGATATTAGGGCATCAGAATTGCCGGCAACTGCGTTCGCCCTTCTAATAGGGAGTCGACGGAGGATAAGATCTCAGTTCAGAGGACAGATTTACTACAACACATCATTGAGGCGAAGTATTTGTTCCAAATATCAGAAAAATTTAAAAAAAAGAATAATATGATCTTCTTACAGAATTGAACGAACACATTTGATGGAATAGTTTTGATATTTGGTTTGAGTCATTATTAACATCATTATCATCAAGCTAAGGAGGACCACATTGAGTGGGGACTATTATTATATATGGGCTAACTAATTGCTTAAATAACAAACATTACTTCTAATGGTCGATCTCTAAATTCTCCAACTACCATATATTTATCTTTTAACTTATCAATTAATTAATTAATTAATTACGCCATCATTGAGTTAACCAAACAACGTTCTGCAAATGTTATTATTTTTATTTTTCTTTTGTAATCACGATTAATAATGTTCAAGAACACTTGTGAAGATGTGGTTTATTTTAATAATTATATGATTGTGTCAGCTAATTCGAAGGGCTATCAGCTATTATATTATATTATTTTTAATCTGGAAGGTAAATTAATATGTTTAATGTTTGTCACTATTATGTCTGTCGAAGGTCCCCCGAAATTGCACCCCACATATTTGTTTCTGCTGCTAATAAGTCATTTTATTATTAAAACAAATGAAAGCTTACAGTTTATATTGTTTGATTTAATGCATATATATATATATATATATATATATATAAGAAATATGAGTGACAAATTTAAAAGTTTTCAACCTATTTTCCATCGGCGGATTATCTCTTAGACGGCCAGTCTATAAAAATATCGTCGAATAAAAAATCGACGGAAATTTCGACCGAACTATAAAGTCTATGATGCTTATTTGTTACCATTACTTCCGTCAAGAAAAAGAAAATTTCGACCGAATTTACCATTGAAAAAATTTGGGTTTTTTCTTTTTTTTTTTAGTGGCATGCCAGTATGTATGTTTTTCATTAAAAATTATTCGAAATTTTTAGAAAATATAAATAGTAGAAGCTAAACCTAATTTAGGGCACTCACGTGCATGGCGAGTCTGATAGGTTGCTAAAAAATTATCATAGAATCGAATGAAGGCAAAATATAACTTTGTCTTAATATTCTTTTTTGGGGGCAGACATAATTAAATATAGTACGTGTAATAAATTGCAACTACATAGAAAACCCACGAGACTGTTCGTACCAAATTCAATAAATATAACTACATATATGCTTTTTTTTTTTTCTTGTTTCAGTAATTACTTAGATGATTAGTAACCGTTTTACAATATCAACATCACTATACTATAATGTAGAGTTACTCAAATAGATACAACCAATAATGCTGTAAATTTAATAATTGATCATCATGGCGCAATACATATAATATATAAGACATGGATCATTCCACGAACCATACGCAGCCATATAGGAGATATTATATATATATATATATATATATATATATATATATAATATTATGGACATTAAAACAAACCAATGTATGAAATTAAGAATATTGATGCGTCAAAAGCAAGGGAAGACAATGAAGAGAGACATAGATAGGGAGTGAATGTGACGGTGCATCAACCTATAAAGAAAAATATTATATAAAGCAAAAAGGGGAAATTATGGTTTAATTTACAACGCATTGCTGCCTGCCCTCATATTCTGGGCACAAACCACATCACATTATTCCTTAGCTTTATTATTATTATTATTATTATTATTATTATTATTATTTAATAATGTGATTGAGATACAAACATGTATACATACATATTCCTAACTTACATCTTTCTTGATATGGGATGGGCTCACATATGAGGTGTAAGATAAGAACTTTGCATTTATTATAATTTATAATACATACACTTCACTAAAACATATTTCATTTCAATAAGCACTCAACCCAATCTATTCATGCGAATCCTAGCTATATGATGTGTGTGTTTCGCTTTCTTCTTTTGTTTTTTATGTCATTCGTTATCCCCATACAACGTTATCGTATATTGGAATTTGTCCCATATTTTGTTTCTTTGTCTTTATCCCACATCAGTTGCGAAAAAAAAAAGGCATGGTGTCCCCTCTCCTACGTAAGAGGGCTATGTAGTTTATTCATAATATCAGCAGCATTAAAATGTTAATTTGTGTTAACAGTTAACTCTTGAAAAATTTTCTTTGGGTGAGAGTTTAGAATTACCTTGTACAATTACTTTCTGATATTGGTTGTCGATTTTGGATGTAGGCGAACGTAGAGGAATTTGTTTGATTGTACTTTTCACATAGTAAATTTTCCACGGACTTATTGTCTGAATAATTTTTTCCTTTTGGTTAACAAATAATTTTCCACGTTAAACCTTTGACTCGCTATTTCCTCTCTTTTTATATTTCCGTGACAAATTTTGGAGGAATTGTAGTTTGGCCAGAATTTCCAACATCGTAGTTCTTTCACTTTTATTGAGTTCGGTCGATTCTAATCCTCGTTGGCTATCAGACGAACCTGTTTATGTGTATCATTCTAATTCTAACAGTGGATAATTCAAGTGTGATCACTTCCATATTGAGATTTCGACCTCCCAAAGTTTTGCTAGTTCAAGAATCTGATATATATACATATATATTGTATTTATATATTAGCATATGTTACACTGTAGTGGGGTGTGTGTATAAATAATGTATATAGCTGAATTAAATCAGGGGATTAGCCATGTGGACCCTATTTGTTATAGATTAATTAAATAAATATATAGCAGTTGAGTTGAGTTACTATACTACTGGCCAAAAGATCTGCACGAGCCATTACAGTACTTCTTTTTCTCTTTTGGATCATTTTCTGGCTCCTTCTCTCTCCTCTTTTATTTATTTATTTAATATACCGCACACTTAAAAGGGTTCAAAGGCGTTAAAGACCTAATTCAAAAGTGGAGATGGAGCTCTAAATAGGTTTATTATGTACCAAAGAGTTCTATCAGATTTTAAATCATGATCTACGAGATCATCATTTGATTAATATATAAATAATATAAGATCATGATTTAAAATTAGAAAATTCAAGTTATATATATCATGATTTAATTAATATAAAAAATATGAAAGAAAATTCAAGTTCATTCATCAATTGGTACTGATTGAAGGTAATATGTCCTCGATGAATTTAATCAGGTGGCTGAACTCCTAATATTTATTTCCAATTGAAGGTTAAATATTCGATTTAAAATTGAATTCCTTGATTCTATCAATTTATGTGGATTCGGGACAGTACATACAAAGCTGGTGGGATTAATCCTGATGAAAATCATGGTAATCTCATAGTCAATAATGAGATTCAGATTCACTCCAAGCTAAACTTAGTCGGAGCGCGAGGATTACAATAAAATTTTGTAGGAATGTCGGACAGAGAAAAAAGTAAGACGATAATAAAAAAGTACAGATACTCCTCCAAGGACTTGATCGGGTGGTTGAGTTCAGAATCTCTAGTTAGAAATCTCGGGTTCCAATCCATTTGAGACCTTGACTAGTGATGTTGGATGGAAATTGAAGATTAGTCCTATCATGAGAGTGTGTGACGTAAATTCACGGTCGATTAAGTGAAAAGACTAAAAAAGAATAGATACAAAAGAAAAAAAAAAATCTCATTCGTCACAGCACTAGTCTAGTTAAGTAGTATGTAAGAAGTACGACTTTGCCCTTCGATCTTAATGATGTTAATCGTAGAGTTAATATCAATCCCACCGAGTTTATAAGTGAAGACAAAAAAAGACCGTAATTTTTGTATAAAAAAAAAAAAGAAAAAGAACGACAATCCACTAAATAACAATTTATATATCACGACGACAGATAAAACAATAGTTACACAAAGACGAAAAAAGAAAAAAAAAAACTAAACCAACATTTAAGAATATACTAATCTAAAATAAAATAAACCAACATTTAAGAATATAGTAATCGTTCATTAATTAAATATTTACACCTTTGAGGTCATAGGTAGGCGTAAACGTTCCCTCAAAGCATCACTAATTCCCAAAAGACACGAACCCAACCCAAATCTCCCTCTCTCTCTCTCTCACCAACATAGCAAGGCAAAACCACTCTCTCTCTCTAAATTCTTCTGAGAAAAAACAGAGATTTCTCCTTCAGATTTCTGCAATCGCAATCACCTACTGGCTTACTGCACTAGAAGGAAGCATTCCGACGCTTCATACGTACGAATCTTGGAAGCAATGCGCTGTATTTGGAAAACCCATTACGAAGCTTTGAGTCTTGGTGGTGTTTCTTGATCTTTCCTCCAGGTAGCAGATGTTGGACCAAAAGGGCTTCACAGTAACTCCTGCGCAATTCCCATTCAAGGAAATCAAAATGTGAGGCGGAAATTTCACTTTACACAAAGAGGTGGTGCTTGTGCGTGTGTGTGGTTGTGCATATCTCGATTGAGATGATGGTGGCTGCTGTTTCTGGGGCAGCTTCGACAGCATCAGCCCCTGACGTCAGCCCGCCGGACGATCTTGGGAAGAGAGCCCCATTGTTGCCTTCTGAGAAAGATAACGGTAATGGGGTTTCAAGCCGTACGAAGAGGCCCAAATCGTCGAGAATGGTGTCCTCTCGCTACTTGTCTCCTTCAACTTCAACTTCCACTTCGAATTCGTCGTCTGTATCTTCGTCTTCTTCGACCTCTAGAAGGTACCCATCTCCTTTAGTTTCTAGAAATTCGACCTCTGTGCCTGATACACCGTCGTTAGCCCCCAGAAGAGCTGTTTCTGTAGATCGTAGACGGCCATCGCCAGCTAGGGCTTTAGCATCTGATTCCGATCCCAAGAATGGTAGTAGTGTGAGCGATGTTTCGTATGCCACTAAGCTGCTTGTGACATCTACTCGGAGCTTGTCTGTTTCTTTTCAAGGAGAGGCTTTTTCGCTGCCCATTAGTAAGACTAAAGTAGCCCCACCTTCGCCGAACTTGAGCAGCGTGAGAAAGGGAACTCCAGAGAGGCGAAGAACTAGCACCCCTACTCGAGGAAAAAGCGAGGGAAATGGTGTAGATCAGCTCGAAAATTCTAGGCCTAGTGATCAACATCGATGGCCTGCTAGGACTAGGATGGTTAGTGTTAGTAACCCCCTTTCGAAAAGTTTAAATTGTGGTGGTACTATTGCTTTGGAAAGAAACGGTCTTGCTGGATCTGCTAGTTCGATTCGTGCTCTGCAACACTCTCTTATCGAAGAGAGGAGACCTTCGATCGATGGGAGATTAAGCGTTGATTTAGGACATTCTGAAATTCTCAAAGCTGTTAGAAAAAACCCTGACAATGACAGTGATTCGTGTTTACGAACCACTGATTTCACCGCGTCTGATTCCGACAGTGTATCCTCTGGTAGTACATCAGGTGTTCAAGACTGTGGTGGGACTTTGCATGGCAAACAAATAGGGCCTCGAGGTATTGCAGTCTCGGCCAAGTTTTGGCAAGAAACGAACAGTCGTTTAAGGAGGTTACAAGATCCGGGCTCGCCATTATCTTCGAGCCCGAGTTCTAAATTGATTGCCCCACCGAAGTTGAGAAGGTTAACTAGTGATGCTCCTTTGTCTTCTCCAAGATCCATGTCTTCCTCTCCTTCTCGTGGTGGTATTAGAGCTGCTTCGCCTACTAAGCTTATGACGCCTGTCGCTTCATCGCCTTCACGCGGACATAGCCCGTCTAGAATAAGAAATGCTGTCAGTACAATAAACAACAGCTTCAATGAGACTCCTTCGGTACTTAGTTTCTCCGTGGATGTTCGAAGAGGTAAAGTTGTTGAGAATAAGATCGTTGATGCGCACTTGTTGAGGCTTCTTTATAATCGTCACCTTCAGTGGCGGTTTGTGAATGCGAGGACCGAAGCTGTCTTAGTGGTGCAGAAACACATTGCAGAGGTGAGATTGCATCATTTCGTTTGTTCCCATTCCTTTTTGAGCTTTTATGCCATAGTTCATTGATGGGTCCTTGCCTTTTATTTTCTTGTGATGAAGTCAAATATTGGTGATGGATGACTGGGGATCATGCTCATAACCCTACTTTGCAAACATGAGAAATATTTTTACTTTTTGAATTTCAATCTCAAGTTCTATTTGTATGAGTCCTTTGTTCTATCATTAAATATATCTTTCCCCTCGGTGTTTTACGAATGGAATGTTTATTATTGAAAGTGTTTAAGCTGAATCTTCTCCTCTCATGAACCAGAAAAATTTATGGAATGCTTGGATAACGATCTCAGATCTGCGCGACACTGTCACCAAACGAAGACACAGATTGCAGCTTCTGAGGCAAAAACTGAAATTAGCCTCCATCCTCAAAGGACAAGTAATTTCTCTCTCTCTCTCTCCCTCCCTCCCTCTGTAATATTTAAACAATTATTCTTTTCGATGTAGATGAAGTGTTTGGAAGATTGGGCTTCTTTAGATGAAGATCTCTCGAGTTCTTTGTTCGGAGCCATTGAAGCTTTAAAAGCTAGCACTCTGCGGCTTCCAGTTGTTGGAGGAGCAACTGTATGCATTTTGCAACAAAAAATCTTAAAATGCTTTCATAAATTTCATATATAGATGCAAGAAACGATAACGTTACTTATTATTTGCAGGCTGATATCCTAAGCTTGAAGGATGCTATTAGCTCAACAGTTGATGTTATGCAGGTGATGGCTTCCTCCGTTTGCTTGCTTCTACCAATGGTAAGCTATACAGACACACCTCTATATATAATAGTATGATGTTATTTTTTCTAATCAAAGAATCGTAGATTTAAATAAAAGGTCAACATCGGTCTTGGTCACCACTTTCATTGTTTTTATTCTTTTTTACTTCAACTGTGTTCGCATTCGCCATCATCGGCATTTTTTACATACTCATTTTCTTTTTCCTATTAAAAATGAAGCCTCATTTATTTCATAATTTGGGCTTGATTTCTAGGTCGAAGAACTAAATTCTTTCGTGGCGGAGCTTGCCAAAGTGACCGCCAAAGAACGAGCTTTGCTCGAACGGTGCAGAGATTGTATATCCATGTTATCGTCCGTGCTGGTACTGTTCCAAACTTCTCTTACCATTCAACAAACTCTTAACATCCTTAACTGTCGCACCACAGTTTTCTCATTTTTTTCAAAACTGAATCACAAACAGGTTAATGACAGTAGCCTAAGAACGCATATCATACAACAGCGTAGCCGTGTCTGAACAAGAACGTAAAGTGTTGACCTAACCGAGATTGACTCTTCCGACGACTTGACATATGCTAACCACTTGACTGAAGTTTTGGAGGCTGCACTTGAAGTTATAGTATGGACCGACGAAAACGATAAGTAGACTTTCAAAAAGTCATTTTTTCTCTAGCGACCTGCGATGACCAGTCCTTGTATGCGTTGTACCCCAGGTATCGAATATAATAGGCAAATAGTCTTTTATGGTTTCTTCTTTTTTTTTTCCGATGTTTTCTTCGTTCTAAATCTAATCCTCGCTGATTTAGCTTGTACACATGACACTGTCTTCCCTAATCGGAGAATGAAAAATAGTTGATGTATTACGAATATGTTACATATGCGAAGATGTGGGAAAATCGGTTGTTTATCCTACCCGACCCCATGTTGTTTTCGGATTGGGTTCAGGTCCTGCCGGGTCCTAGGCCATTAGAACGGGCAGCCTATAATACTTGAGCCCTCGCACATCTCGTTTGGCCAATACAATTCATGCATTGTGTTTTTATAAACGCTATGCATATATTATACTAAGCATATAGAAAAACGCATTGCATGAATTGTGTCGGCCAAGCGAAATGCGCTAGGGCTTAGGTGTTACGCAGTCTCGGCATCTCCATTTGCAAGAGTGATATGGTGCCGAATTGAACTAACATAAATAGTTTAGAGCACAACGTAGGTCCTCGTCCTTACACATTATCCAGTCGTCAAGGAAAAAAAAATGCGGTGAACATCGTTGAACTATATATAAAGTAGTATCGTTTCTCTATAAGTATAAAATCTCAAGGACTTTGCCCATAATTGGATCGTGAAAACTCATGCTCGCCGCTCACGGACTCGCCTTGGCTCAAAGTCGAGGCATCTCCAGCACCTCCTCTCGCTTTTCTCAGATCGTACTCCGAGCTACTTGCCTTGATCGCCTCGTTTAGGTCATCCAATACGTCGCCTTCCAATGCACGTACGATCTAGATACGATAGATTCGAATATTATTGCATGCTTATTATATGTTCATTACAACAATAAATATTACCTGGGCCATCTTAGGTCGTCTTCTTGCAGAGTGCTTAATGCACGCCGCAGCGCAAGTCACCATGCACAGCATTTCCTCGACATCGTACTTGTTGCCAAGCTTCGGGTCCACGAGCTCGTCGTAGTGGTCTTCGCCGCCTTCTATCACTTTGTTCAAAATCGGCCTAGCCTGGATTGTCGTTCAATTGTTCAAAATAGCTTGTTAGCGCTAATTTTTTTTTCCGCACATATGTGATTTTAATCCTCTAATATTGTTCTTTAAAAAAAAAACGTTACCCAGTCGACTAGGGTTTCTCCATTACTGCGAATATCGATAGGACGTTTCCCAGTTATCAGCTCCAGGAGCACCACACCGAATGAGTATACGTCGGATTTCTCCGTTAGCTTCCCGCTAGACGCATACTCCGGTGCCAAATACCTACGTATTTATTATACATATATTAATGGAATGCGTATAGGTTATATATATATATATGTAATCGTGCATACTTGTTGAGAGTAAAGTATATAAATCAAAATATGATGCACTCCCTTAAAGTTTAAGCTTTTAGGTGAAGTAGTCATTCAACAATACTTATTGAAGAATATTCCTACGTACCCGAAGGTTCCCATGATTCGAGTAGAGACGTGAGTGTTGTTGTCTTCAGAAAGCTTAGCCAATCCAAAGTCCGCAACCTAAGACATATATTATGCGTACAATTCGTTCAGAGCATTTGCGGGAAATAAAGTATATATAAAAATTAAGATATATGAGACATTCCCTTTGAACTTAAGCTTTTAGTTGAAATGATCATTTAACAGCAGACGATCTACCACTCGACACAAAACGTCGAAGTTGAGCGAATACCTTCGCCTCAAAGTTCAAATCCAGCAAAATATTAGCAGCCTTAATATCCCGGTGGATGATTCGCGGATGACCTAAAGTGCATTTTATACAAACAGAATAACTATTAAATACTTCGAAAACATAGTCGAGAAAACATTTAATAAGAGGTCGAACTCTTACAGTCTTCGTGAAGATAAGCAAACCCCTTCGCTGCACCCAAGGCAATCTTAAGCCTCGTCGGCCAGTCCATCGTCGGACAATCAGCCCCTATTATGCAGATTATACGTTCATTCATGACGACATTATATACAAAACTTTTTCGTTAAAAGGGTTTGATGACGAAGATGGAAAAATTATTACGTACGTACCGTGGAGGTGATATTCGAGAGTGTTGTTAGGCACAAACTCGTAGACTAACAACCTATTCGTCCCCGAGATGCAATATCCGACCAAGGACACCAAGTGACGGTGATGTACTCTGCTGATGATCTCTACCTCGGCTTGAAACTCCCTCTCGCCTTGCCCGCTGTTTAGCTTCAGGGTCTTCACCGCGATTTCTTTACCGTTGGGTAGCACTCCTTTGTGGACCAAGCCAAACCCTCCTTGCCCTAAGAGCTTTGTCTGTGAGAAACCGTCCGTCGCAGAGGCTAAATTCTCGTAGGTGAAGGTGCTCTGGGTGAAGCCGAGGGCCACAGCCGGGTGAGGCGGTGGCAGAGCCGCCTGAAGTGGGCCGGAGTAGCTGACCGAGCTCAGCTCGCTGCTGCTCATCATTGGCGGTGGTGGAGGTGGAGGAGCCACCGGCCATGAGAGCTCTGAGCTTACGTTGGTGCTTGGTGGGATCCTCAGCATGTGGTCTGAGGTAGGCAGGGTGTGCCAGTTCATGGCGGAGCCACTGCGGTAATAATCGCCTGCCAGATAATATAACGTGTAATATACTGTGTGATTGTGTTGTGATAACTCTTAAAATAAAAAAAAATTTCAAAAATCCCGTGGTGATCGAAGCGGAATTTTATATCAAGTTCACACAATAACATGTATGTAAAAAAAAGGTTCTAACTAGGAATGTCAACGGGGACGGGGCCTAATCCCCGCCCCCGGCCCCGCGTCTATGGGGAATCCCCATCCCCGTCCCCGCCAAGTAAACGGGGACGAAATCGTCCCTATCCCCGTCCCTGCGGGGACCCTCGCCCCGCAATTTTTTTTTTAAAAAAAATAAAATTTATATTATAATATATAAATTAAATATATTATTTATATTATAATAATATAACATGTGTATAGTAAATATTTTTAAATATTATTTACATTATAATAATATTGATTAGATATAATAAATATTATTTATATTATATAATATAGTATCGGGGAACGGGGCGGGGATCCCCACGGGGCGAGATCAATCCCCGTCCCCGCCAACGGGGAGAGATCTCGCCCCGTGGGGATAAAAAATTGGGGATTCCCCGCCCCGTTCGGAGCGGATCCCCGCGGGGACGGGAAATCCATGCCTCATTGACAAGCCTAATTCTAACTGTTGCTGCTCAAACTTTTAAATGCGTCGTTTTGCTAACTGAACTTTGCAAAACTGTTTATTTTTGTTATTTTACCGGTTCGTCAGGTCAAAAGAACCAAATAGGGAAGGTTTAACAAAGTTCAGGAATCAAAATGATATATTTGAAAATTTGAGCACCAATATTGAGATTTTAGTATAGTATAAGCACTAAAATTTAATGTTTACTCTTATAAAAAATATTGAAGTTAATGTATACTTACTTCTATCTCCATGGGAATGATCTCTGTAATACTTCATATGGTCATGCGGCTTTTTCTTCTTCTTCCTCAAACAAGACACCATGAACACAATCATGATCAGAAACAACAGGCCCGCCCCGACGCCTACTCCCGTTATGACCGATCGCTGATCGTCGTCCGACGAAGAACTAATGGCAGGAGAATTATTATTAGATGATGGAGGTGGCCTATTGCTCTTTGGAGGGGGAGGAGGTAGCCACCGTGAAGATGGTGGAGGTGGTGGTGGAGGAGGAGGGGGTGGCGGTGGAGGTGGAGGCGGCGGCGAGTCCCCATCAGACTTGGACGGAGGAGGCGGTGGCGGAGACTTATCTTTGTTCGGCGGGGATGGCGGAGGTGGGCTTTGTTCTGGAGAAGGCGGGGGTGGAGAACTTTCCGGCGGTGGGGAGGATGGTGGAGGTGAGGCCGGAGGCGGCGGAGGTGAGGATGGAGGTGGCGGTGAGGCCGGTGGAGGCGGAGAGGAGGGCGGGGGTGGTGGAGGAGATTGTTTCGGTGGCGGCGGAGATGACATTTTTTTCTTTTTCCTTTGAGGAACCTCAATTTATCGACGAGCGACCTTCACGAGCCGCTCTCTTCGATTTTGAGGCTGGGGAAGATTCATGCATGCACGGACGTGTAAGATTAGGACCTTCTTTGCATGCACCAAAGAGGCAGAAAACAATAAAATTAACCTAATGGATTAACATTATATTGTTATTCCTCTCTTTGGTAGGGAAATATTAAGAAGAATGTTGTCTGGGAAGAAAAAGGGGAAAATTTAGGAGGTAAGAGAATTTACCTGTTGGAGATGACTATGAGCCGTTTGCTTAGGAGAGAGAAGAAATGGTGTGCATGCATGGGATGGTAATAGTTTTCGAGTTTGAATATTTTTTGTGAATATTCTCAGCCCCATATATCTCCTAGATTCAAGGTAAATAAATTTCTTTTTTTTTAATTTCATAGAAAGTCTCAAAATCGAAAGATATATATATACACATACAAATCTTACCTTAAAAAGAAATTAAAGAAATGTTTTAGGAAATATGGAAAAATTCCCCATCCAAATCGAAAGATATATATATATTAATATATACACACATACAAATCTTACCTTAATAATATCACTTCTATATATTTATAATAAAAATAAATTGATATATAAATATTTATATATATTAACTGGGGCGGGGTTGGCTAAACCCGAGACCCGCCCCGGGTTGAGTCTTTTGAGATCCATAATCTACCCCATACCAGAATAGTAAAAAAAAATCCATTTCATTAGGGCGGGCCAAGATGGGTCCGGGTCTAAGATGCGCTCCATTACCATCCCTAAGGATTACTTAGCTTAGGAATGATTCAAAACTTGAAATATATCTCATTTTCATCACCTAGTAAGTCAAAGCCATAATTATTTTGTTTGCTTTTTGGATTGAAAATAATTGTGTGATGCCCATTTTTCGAGGAAAGGAAAACATGTTAAAAAAAATTATAATTATCCATATGAATATGATTTTTATGTTATTTATGATTTTTCAAACATATATACAGTAGAAACTTTATAAATTAATAGTCATGAGAGTATCAAAATTTATTAATTAAAAGAGTTATTAATTAAAATTAATATATAAATTAATAGTTATTAATTTATATATTAATTAATATTTTATTAATTTATAATGAAATATTCAATTTAAAAATGCATTTTAAACATCCACTTAACTATTTTATCATATACGTAAATCAAATAAATGATCAAATTTAAAAGAATAATTCAATCTCACCCCTTGTTATGTTTCTTATATTCAATGTTTCACTTTATGAACATTAAAAAATATTTCCGATATAAATACAATATCAAAATATAATAACACAAATAAATTATATACACACGAATTCTCAATACACGAAACATTCATAATTCATTCATATAATAGTATGTAGTATATAATTAATTCTTAATTTATATTTTAAATGAGGTCTATAGAAATTATCAAAAATGTATTATATTATATTTTTAAAGAGTTTATTAATTTAGTACGTTATTCCCAAATCGGAACCGACCAAAAATATTATCTTAAAGAGTTTATAAAATAATCGAATATTAATTTATCGAGTTTATATTGATGTTTAATACAAAATATATATGATTAATATAAAGCATAATCAAGGGATAAAACCCAAAATGATCTCCGATGTTTACCCTATGGACCAATTTAGTCCCCGATGTTTCGTCCGAACTAATTTAGTCCCCGATGTTGTCGAATTTGGACCAATTTGGTCCTTCCATCACGATAAACGTCAATTTTAATGGGAATTTCGCACGCGTTCCACATTAAATCATGTCTAGATCGATAAAATTGAAATGATTACTGAAATTAGGGCGCGAAATTAAAAATTTCTCCTCCAAAATTCGAATATGAACTTTAGATCGTCTGCTTCGTTTGAGCTTTATTGACAGTAGAAAAAAACAATACGAACCCCTAAATCTTGCAAATATTCTAAAATTCGTTCAAAACATAATTCAGTATGCAGCACGTGCAAAATTTCCGCTAAAATTGTCGTTAATCATAACAAAAGGACCAAATTGGTCCAAAATCGACAACATCAGGAACTAAATTGGTTCAGACAAAACATCAGAGACCAAATTAGTCATTAGGTAAACATCGAAAATCATTTTGAGTTTTATCCGCCATAATCAATCATATCTATTTATCAGACACATCCACGAGGTGCCAACTAGAAGCGTCCTTTTGCCAACTGTTCATTGTCTGTCTACACTCACCATATTTCTTCTACTTAGAATCGCAGCTTCGAAACAGTCGTCGCCTTCATTCACCAAAAAAGTCCAATCAGTCAACTCTGTCCTTGGCATCGATTCGATGGCGTCTCGCAGAAGAACTCTCCTCAAGGTTATCATTCTCGGAGACAGCGGGTAATTAGTTATCTGCTAGATGTCGTAATTCCAAGCTTGATTGCGTGTATGTGTATGATTGTTGTGCGGAGTATTGAAGACGCCGTGTTTTTAGTTGTAGATTCTCGTTAGCTTGATCGATCGTGATTGTTGTGGTTGGAGCTCGATTTTGTTGTTCTTTTGTGTTCTCTAATGCCTGAATTTCGTTGATGTGTGTTTGTGTGGCGTTGCGGGGATTTTCATTGGTTGGTGTAGTAGCTGTGTTATTAAAGTATTAAATATCTAGCTTTATAAGCTCGGAAGTGAATGGATTAAAATTCACATGTTTTGGGGGTGTGTGGTTTGTATGTGTATGTGTTTGTGTGGATGGATTGCTAATTTGGTAAAAGATTGAAGCAAATGAAATTAGTGATAACAAATTTGTTTGATTTGGTGAAAAACTTGATCATCAGGTGCTGGGATTAAGATTATTCGATTCTACGATTATGTTTCAACCTTTCGGTATTCGTGATTTATAGTGTCTTTTGTTTTTTATTGGCAGGGTGGGGAAGACATCATTGATGAATCAGTATCCTCAACGATTATTCCACTTTGTTGAAGTTAACTGATTTTGTGTTTAGAAATTTAATGTTCTACTCTACCGATAACATTATTTACACAGTGACAGTTTCCTTGACTCAATTTTTAAAGATATGTGAACAAGAAGTTCAGCAACCAATACAAGGCAACGATTGGCGCTGACTTTCTCACTAAGGAAGTCCAGTTTGAAGATAGACTCTTCACGTTACAGGTTTTAAAAAATCACCATTTGATAATTTCTGTACTAGCATAACGCTTTGGCATACTTGGATTATTTTCCTTCTGTAAATGCTCCACCAAGTGAGAAAATTACGATAAGCATGCAGGTAGTCAAATTTAATATATTCTGTTTAAACCTTATTAGATAGATAAGTAGATTGTTTCCTCTGAGGCTCTGACAAGTGCAATAATATCTACTGCTATTATTACTATGATGATGAATACTTCCTTTACTGTAAATTTTGTTTGGTTACTAAACTGTTTAAGTTATCTGCAACACTATTTCAGTAAACCCTGGCATATTTAATTGCATGTATTCTGTTTAGCATTGGCTTTTTCAAATCTCTTCTCTACTTGGACATGATAGTATGCAAGAACTTTTTGACATTAACTGATATGCTGTTTGATTAGATATGGGATACAGCTGGTCAAGAGAGATTTCAAAGTCTTGGTGTTGCTTTTTACCGTGGTGCTGATTGCTGTGTTCTTGTCTATGATGTCAATGTGATGAAATCGTTTGATGATCTGAACAACTGGCGGGAAGAATTCTTGATTCAGGTATCTGGAATGTTCTTTTTTCTTGATGAGTAGTGAGATGCACTTTTACGCATTTCAAGTATAATATTCCTGTAATCAATTTAGTACGGTTTGTAATATTCCTGTAATCAATTTAGTACGGTTTGATATAAGGAGGGATGTACAATAAATCGCTTTTCTAACTCCGTATTGAATATTGATAAACTTTGTTGAAGGAAGTAAATCACTATTCACTCTTGAAACTTCAAGATGCATTTGCAACCTTTGCTTGTTTCCATTTTAATCTTCTCCAACTATCTTTTTTACTGTCTCAGAGTTCCCATCCTTGATGAGTTCAACTTGTTAGGAACAATATAATAAAAAGTTTCATCATATGGTTCTTTTCATTATCATTGTTTATTCTAAGTTTATGAAGAGAATATCTGCAGGCAAGCCCTTCAGATCCGGATAATTTTCCTTTTGTGGTGATTGGAAATAAGATCGATGTGGATGGTGGAAATAGTAGAGTGGTAATGCTCGTCTTTCACTAACCATTTACTTATTCACTCTTGTCTTTACCATTCCATTTCTATGTTCCGTATCTTACTGTTCTATAATGCAAAAGGTAAACATCAAGTTGTTGATTGTCTAGCCTCCTATGCCAAACAGACATTTGACTATAGAGTATAGAAACGACGTTCATGTCTTCATGAAAAATAACTGCATTTCGCATGTGCCGAGCCATTTATTTGCTTAGTGTGAAATATATCGATGTGAATAAACCTATGTCTTCCAACTTTAGCATTGAATGACGTATTTGGGTTCTTGTGTGTATCATTATATTATACTTATGATGTTTGATTGAGGTTGTATTTCGTTTCTGCATATGAGGGGTGTAATTTTCAGACATGACTTCTCTGAAACTGGTCTTTCAATGTCTTGCCTTGCCTGCATTGAAACAGGTCTCGGAAAAGAAAGCTCGGGCATGGTGCGCCTCGAAAGGGAGTATTCCCTACTTCGAGACTTCTGCCAAGGAAGGCACCAATGTCGAAGAAGCCTTCCAGATCATCGCAAAGAACGCTCTGAAGAATGAAGAAGAAGAAATGTGAGTATAATATCCTAAAACTTGCGTTCTCTTAAGCTTTTTCATATACTTTATTCACCATTCATGCACTTTTGTTTCTTGGGAAGGTTCCTTTGGTTATATGGCTTTAGCACCTAAAGGTTTCCTAGTTGTCTAAACTAAAATATGACCAACTTTTTTTCCATTCCAACTGTAAATTAGATTTATGGCTTATATAACCTAGATAACTAGGTTTCTGTCAATCAATTCGGAATTTGATCTGTTAATTTATACTTTATAGATCATTATCCTATTATTTTGCTCTTTTTATGTTCCAAATGCGTTTGTACCTTGCTTACTTCTTCTGTTGGTTATTGAAGTTTCATATTAAGTAACATTAGACACTAATTAATCAATGCAATGAATTGTAGATACTTGCCCGACACGATCGACGTGGGCAGCAACAACCAGCAGAGGTCCACTGGATGCGAATGCTAATTAATCCATGCACAAAGAAGCCAGCCATCTCTTACCTCCTCAAACTACTTGTGTGTTCACTGAAGTGTTTCAATTGTGGGCTTCGGCTTAGTTTGTGTTGTTTTTTTTTTCATCACCGATTAGTTTTTATGAGAATAGTTCATCTGAATGGTGGTTTGGTTATTTGCACTAGAAATTGTTGGCATGCATGAGCTCATTCTCTTTCTAAGTTTCCTTAAATTACTGAATATATAAATCGGCAGAAATAAGAGAATCGACCTTTTTTTATATATGTAGGCAACAGAGTAGTACTTCATGCCGACTGTTTGGTGCCACTCAAAGGCATCGAATCACTTGGAAGTTGAATTCATAGACATTATCTGCTTCTCTGTTTGGAGCTAAACTCGGTTGAAGGCGATTACCATTACCATATATCTCGAAGTAATAATCGCTTTTCTTTCATTGAAGAGACTGTTTAAAATGTAGTTTTGAAGTTGTGGAAACTATCTGCGTACAAACTTGAAAAACAGAGAGAGCTATTTGAAATGATCAAAAACCATAATCAATAGTCTGTCCTTATCACTCACTGAACCGTTGTAACCTCGGCATTGCTTCTTCTAGATCGTTTTCTCTTCCTGTTACTTATGTTATCAGCCTGCAATCGAAGTTGGGAATCATTTAGAATGAATCACAATCCTCACTAAAATCAATAACGATCCAAGCATGGATTTTCGAATAGAAATGGACAACGAATTGCACGGACAGACCTTGTCTGAAGAAGAAGCAGCAGCATGTGCATTATTCCCCTGGCTCTTTTTCTTCTTGCATGAGAGAGGGTTCGGACCCTGCATGAATATAGTCGTCAATTCTTCGTCTATACAAAGGACCTCTCCGACAAATGTATAATGGAAGACCCCTAACGAGTAAAAGATCCCGCTTTTTAACCAACCTTAGCTTTCTTTCGCCGGAACTGGACGCCATCTTTTTTATCAACTCGGTTTACTTTTAGACGTGTCTTGACATCTCTCGCATCAAAAGCCTGCTCTTCCTCATTATCAGCAGCAGAGTTCCTTATTTCACCATCTACTGTTCTTGTCTTCTTTAGCATTCTGTACTCCAAGTTGGTCATGTGAGACCGTTGCTCTTCAGAAGCCTTCACAAACTCTTGTTGGAACGTCGATGGACGATCTAGAAAAAGAGCGTTTCTGAGTCCGTATACCGTGGGGACACCAGGTTTCTGCATCAAAAGAAGTTCATACAATCTATATAATAATTAAATTAGAGATAACCGGGAAAGGTTTTTAACGAGGTGATATTAATCTGGGGAAGAACCGACCCAGACAACTATCTATTCTATCAGCAGGACTATAAATGAAGGAACAATTAACCTCCTGAAACTTTTTCCTGAGTTCTGCGTCTTGCGTAGCAACGAAGAAGTGCTCCTGGTTACTCTCTCCTATAACATCGACTATGCATGCTACAGCACTCTTCCTCTTCTCATGCTCACACCTAATGGATGGAATGTTTAATCATAAAGATCAAAAGACCAAGTATATTGAGACATAAATAGAACTAACTAGCTGTATGTATGTAACCACAGAGAAAACTAAAAATACCCGGAATGTCTATACCACTGAAAATATCTGACCACCATTCTAATTCCGTTGCAGGCCACAAAACCAGAAGGAAAAATAAAGTACGGTATAAACAATCAATTAATTCAATCTGATTTCAAATTTTCACATGATATTACAAACACAACCCAAACATCCTAACATGTGAATTCCCACAAAATTTGAGATAAACCAATCACAATTTCATTTGCTTTAGGGTAACAAATTTCCCCAAAACCAAGCACTAAGATAAAAACAACTAACGTGTACAAAAGAGGCTGACCTGGCTATCATCAGATTACTAGCAGCACTAAGTGAGTCAGAATATGAATCGCCAAGGCTTTTCAACTCCGCGAGAACACACCTGCAAACAAACGAACCTCAGAAAAAATAATAATCAAACACGCACATGAACAGCATATCCTCACGTATAAAATAAGCAAACAAAATGCAATATTAGGATTACCGAGTGGTGAACATTTTGACCGATGCGCCCAGGCTGTTAGCCAGCGCAGTGTCGGCTGGAGTGATGGTGTTCGTCAGGCAATGGTGCACGAAGGTCCCGTCGCAAAGGATTTTGAACGGCTCTCGAAATCCGAAACACGCCGTGTAGAACCTCACCGATCTTCGATGACGCCTCTGCTTCTTCACCTTCATTTTTACAGTTCGACGATATCAGGTAATAATAGCAGAGCAGCCTACTGAAGAATGAATGACAACTCCTCAGATTTGGGGCTCTAAAACCCTGGCTGGCTAATTTATCTTTTTTTTCTTTTTCTTTTTTTTTTTTGGGTTTTGATTTTGACCAATTTTTATAGCGATAATAAAAGGCTTGGTCAATTACTAGTTTTATAAGCATGTACATGTACACTAATATATAAATATATATATATATATATATTATTTTTTTATAGTTTAAGATTTATTTTTAATTTAATATATGAAATTATAATTGAATTTTAAGTGCTCGTTTGGTACGTTGGTTTATAGTTAGAAGGATTTAAATAAGTAATGTTTATATAAAATAAATTAATGGGTATAAAATGAAATGTGTATTTGGTTAGTGCATCACCAACCAATGCCCATTACCCAATGCAAACAGCCAAAATGATTCCAAGGAGACCCAAACGCATACTGTAAATGCGATTATATGAATTTCTCTCACCTATGAACTTAAATTTGCGTCTCTCCTTTTCATCAACTTATAAGTTTTGAACTCATACAAACAGGTCCTCTTAAATTTAACTCTATCAAAAAGACCCCTTAAATTAATAATTGTCTTTTGAATTGAGTTATAAAAGATCACAATAAATGTTTTATTTAAAGTTTTAATTATCATGGAGTTATTTTGCCTATATATGGGTAGTATTGAAAAGTTGTAAGTTGTAAATTTGCGACGGTTTTTTCGTCGGAATTTTTTGCGACGGAATTTCCGTCGGAAAATTTTCCGACTATTTTTTTGCGACCGCAATTCCGTCGCAAAATTTCTGCGACCGAAAAACCGTCGCAATTTTCGCATCGAATTTAAATAATATCGTGTTAAATTTGTAAAGTCGTAAAATATGTGGGTAGTATTGAAAACTTGTAAAAGTTAAAAAAAATTTGAGTTTGATAATGAGTTTAGTGGTTGGAGAAGAATTACTGGATTTTGAGTTTGAAAATGAGTTTGAGTTTAAAAATGAGTTATTCGGTTGGAGATGATCTTAGTGTGGGTTTACAATAACTCATCTGAGAAGTGTGTTTATCTAAACCCGTATAAACGGATTTTAAAGCTTATATATATATATATATATATATATATATATATATATATATATATATAAACTCATGTCGTATATAAACCTACGTACCAAACACACCAACATGTTATAAACCATGGTTTAAAATTGCTAAACACATGTACCAAACACGGGCCAATAGCTTATTATTTAAAAATAAAAAAATGATTTATGATGACGTAATTGAAATAAACAATAAAATGAAGGATCAAATGGTAAATAAACATTCAAATTAACACACCAAAATTATGAAAGTTTTTAATATAATATATTGATTATTTAAGCCTTTTCTTTTTAATTGAGTAATATATAAATTAGATTTAAATATATAAAAAATTAATAAAAAAATGTACTTTGAGATTTAACCATGTCCCAATGTTTTTTATGGTTCACCTGTTGTGATTATTTATTTTTATCCCCCCCCAAGTATCTTCATTCAATTGACCTTTTGCTATACTTTATGGTATTTATTCCTCACAACCAAGTAAAAAAAAATATATCTTAATTCCACCCAACAGCATAATTCATGGAGTTGGGATAACAATAACCCGTCAACCACTGGGCCATCCCATGGAGAGGTTGGTTTTTCTTTTTTCTTTTCTAAGAATTAATAAAACACATTTATGGGCTTTGTGGATTGCAAGGACGAAACTATTCCGGCAGGGCCGGCGGGCGGCGAACGGCCGTGAAGGCGGCAGCTGGCGGATTCAGGCAGTGTACATTCAGTCCCATAGAATTGAGCCACCCTTAAAAGCTCGAGAACTTTGAGGGTGTTTCGAGCCTTCTTCATGACTGTCTATAACAACAATCGCCAGGTACTATAACAAAAGCTCTGTACTTACCTGAGAAAGCTCGTTGAAATGAGGAGGGATTCGACAGTATTCGCTGCACTGATGGCGAAGTAACTACCACATGCTGCTTAAGAGCATATATATGGATGATATACCACAGCAACGGAAGCCCAATGTCGCCATTCTCAAGCAGAGCAGCAAAAGAGAGTCAATCGTAAAACGTTAATAATCACTTACCAGACTTCATCCAAGCATAGGTAGGTGTGTGTTGTGTTGAGCATATCATGCATGCCCGAGTTCCAGAAATCTGTTATTAAGTTTTCAAAGTCACAAAGCAAAAGCAAACCATACGATACGAATTGCTTAAAATTTAGAACCAGCGTGAAACGATCCACGGAAATTCTTCCAAAATTCATGTCTGGAAGGAAAAGAAGATCACAACTTTACAACTGAGAACAGTGCATGTCTTTGTAGTTTTGACAGACCCCGAGTAGTAGAGGGCAAAAGAAACAAGAAATATAAATTTGGACAAAAATATTACAGATATGGGTTCAGAAACTCAACTGGACTAAACCCGACGAAGAAACGTGATCAGGCAAATGAACTCAAGCTCCAGCATATCCGATTTCTTAAATAAGCCAGACATATATTTGAGAAGGAATCCATAAACATCAAAAGTCATATCCACTATAATCCCACTGAAGCATCAACAGTATTCGATGCAGTTACGTCATCAAAATGAATCCCAAGCAAACAGGAAAAAAAGAAAGAAAAAAATATTCAAGTATTTAAAAAAGGAAATGGAATTTAATAAAAAGAAAGAGAAAGAGGTGGTATTCTTCTACCTATTATTTATGGATGAGTCATTTGTTGCTATCTCCCACTGTGTAGCCTGAGTGTGAGAGGTTATCATGCATCTCTGCAGTACACGGATGGTATTAGGCTCGTCAGTGGGGCGGGGATCCCCAATTGTCTATCCCCGTGGGGAGGGGACGGGGCAAAATTTCTCCCCATTGACGGAGACAGGCTCTATACTCCCCGCCCCTTATTTTTAACCGTGGTTCCTTTCCCTGCACTGTTTGCTGGTCCCAATTCCCCGTTCACCAGACTTGCAGCAGTTTGCACCGCGGGGCGAGGACGGGTCAATTTCATCCCCATTTGCTTGGCAGGGACGGGGATGGAAATTAGATCCCGCCCCATTGACAAGCCTTGGTGGTATCTTAGGCACCACCTTATTAATGAATGACAGCGGATCGTTTTACTTTAGCAGAGGCGGCCAATATTCGCAAAGGTTTCATCCCTAGACGAGCGAACGTGGGGCATCCAAAAGTGAGGTGGTTGCCATGACAAAGTTGTATAATTTCTTCTTCCCATTTGTCTCCAATTAGAATAGTTTATTCAGATTCACAAAAAAAGTTCAATCCTTGAACGAACAATGCAGTATCCATTACCTCTAACAGTCGTGTCTATGTAATACACACACACACACACACACACACATGCAATGCTGCAATAAAAAGCTAGTCCGCCAGCTGACTAGTCACAAAGCGTACTTTAGTTTGTCTACTTTTGTCAGTAGCTGAACTAATGCTTTCCAATAACTCCACCGCTTGTTGCATAGAAGGTCTATTCTTACGTTCAAGTTCGGCGCAGTTTAAAGCAAGCTCGGCTATTTGAAATGCAGCTGTTGTAGGATAATTTCCTTCCAAACGCGGATCCAATATTAGACGTTCTAACCTCTGTTCCATAGTCGGAAGAGGTTCAACCAAACCCAAGAGACCTTGTGGTTCAGATCGGTAGGCTTCGTTTGCTGCTCGCAACCCACTGAGCAATTCTAGCACGCAAACGCCAAATGCGTATACGTCAGTTCGCACGCTCAGATGACCTGTTGTGATTTTTTGCTATGATTTTCAAGGTTTCAACTAGAAAGAAAACAGTAATATTCTTCAGAAACTCGAATTACCTTTCATACAATATTCTGGATCCATATAACCAAAGGTCCCCACGACCCGGTTCGTCGATACATGGGAGTCAGACTCCAGCGGACCAAATCTTGTTAATCCAAAATCCGAAAGTTTGGCATTGTATGACTGAGAATGACCTCAGAACGATATAAAATGTCAAAACACAAACTACAGAAGACTGACTAATAATTTGAGCTGTTTTTTACTACCTCATCAAGCAATATGTTTGAAGGTTTGACGTCTCTGTGAATGATTTTGGTGTCATGAAGGAAAGCCAGGCCTCGTGCAACTCCAGTTAATATCTTGAGCCTCATATCCCATGACAGTGCACACCCTACACCTAATAAGCATAAACATTCAAAACCATCACTCACTCGGTAAAAAAAAAAGGGACAGATTGATTAGCCGCTTACTTCTAAAGAGATGACTCTCTAAGCTCCGATTTTCTATGAACTCAAAAACAAGAAGCAGTCGTTTCTTTTCCTGACAGTAACCAAGTATCTTGACCAGATTAGGGTGAGAAAGCCTTCCGAGGAATGTTATCTCAGTCTGCAGAACAATGTTGGTCAGAGTTACTTCCTAGCAGCAGACACATCTGAATCGTAATAGAACAATAAGAAGAATAATATTATACCTTCCACTCCTTAAAACCCTGATGGCTTGAACTACTCAACATCTTAATGGCAACAATGGTTTCAAATAAACAACCCTTATAAACTTTTCCAAATCCACCTTCTCCTATTATTGTACTGAAATTTCTTGTGGCTTTCTTAAGCTCAGAATAGGAGAAGATCTTTATATCAGGATTCGAAGGAAGTAACCTTCTCTCTTCAATTACTCCAGATCGTTTTTTCTGCCAAAAAGCTCCTTTGAATCTTGAACGTGATACAGTTGCTGCAAAAAAATATACATTCCAGTTTCACGACCACGATAAAAACCGACTATAAACCAAATGTGTAAGTCCTATCACTTATCTATCCTCACCCATTCAAATTCACTGGGAACACAGAATATTATTTATGTGCCTCACAAAAGTTAAAGATCACCATGTTTTGCTTATTGTTTTATCACGAACTCATTGAATGACGTAAGCATGCCAACTTTTATTTCACCAAGATAAATCGTGTTTCTGATGGTTTTAGTGAAGAAACACCATCTAAACGTGAAGGAAGTGTACACAAATGGCATTAATCCAGATCAAATTTTGACACCATGATGTGCTAGGGAGAGTTGTGATTATTTCCACGTAAAACAAAAGTTTTTTCAGCAGGGAAAAGCAAAGCCATCTTAAATGATACCCAATCAATACCTGATACTGAGATTCCGACAAAGTCCTTTGATGCTTTTGCTTTGTTCTGTAACGCGTTAAACGGCCAAAATTGCGAAATCTTAAGATTTGATAATAATTTTCCATTCTTATTATCAGGAGAATAGTTCATTGTTCGGCTGGTGGTAATTACTCGAGAAGCTCTACCACTTAACACGTTAGAGAATGTCTTTCTTGAGAAGAGAACTCTCTTGCTACTTTTCTCGCTAGTTTTCGTTGTCTCCTGCTTTATTTTACTTATGCTGGGAAATATATCGACAGCATCGTTTATTACTGATAAGTTCACATTCTCCTGCAGCATATGCGCAACTTCAAGGTTCATCACCACATGAGCCATTCTTGGCCTTCTCTTTGGCGAATCATCCAAGCACCTTTTTGCAATTTTCACAAATGTTTTTAGGCTACCTGGTGATATCTGTCCCCTCAATCTTGGATCTAAGATAACATCGACATCTCCCTTACTTAAGTTATCTCGAGCCCACGTGGTTAAGCTTCGCCTACCATCTTCCAAGCTTTTATCTAAGGCTTTTCTCCCACACAATACCTCCAACAACACCACACCAAAGGAATAAGTGTCACTTTTCCTTGTCACTGTATGGGTTCTGAAAAAATCTGGGTCTATGTACCCAATTGTACCTTTCATATTGGTGCTATCTTGTGTTTGAGTATCACGACCAATTTGAGTTTTAGCCAAGCCAAAATCTGAAAATTTAGCCACGAAATTTTCGTCAAGCAATATGTTTGAGGACTTGACATCTCTATGTATGACTCTATGGCCCGTGTGAAGATAGTCTAGTCCTCGACCTGCTCCAATGCAAATTAAGAGACGCTGCTTCCAGTTCAAAGAAGAACGAACACCGAATCTGCCGTCGCGTTTATATAGATAATCCGCCAGTGTCCTTCTTGGCATGTACTCGTATACAAGAATCATTTCCCCTTCTTCATTACAATACCCAATCAAAGACACCAAATTAACATGCCTTAGCTCAGAAAGCATTTCGATCTCTGTCCAAAACTCTCGTTGACCTTGCCTTGAGTCTGGTTTTAACCTCTTTATGGCTACGGGTCTGTTTCTCTTCATCTATGAGCCCTTTATAGACATTTCCAAATCCACCTTTTCCAATGATAAGCATGTCACTGAAGTTTTGCGTGGCTGATTCTATTTCAGCAAATGAAAAATAACGACAGAGAGGTTTGTCCATCATCGACAGCTTTTTTTCTTTCCCGGTGAGATTTTCTGGTACCCAAATTTGCCGAAACTCAAAAACAAATATGTTTATCAGACAGAGTAAAGCAACAACTAATGCTATGGTTTTTTTAAGCATGTCAGAAACAGACATCGAGCTCTTCATCGGCGCCAAGGAATTTCGACTGGCAAGACTATTGTCAAGATTACTCAGCTTGAAAACTTCTAATCCCTCAAGAGGAATATGCCCGTTGATGGAAATCAAGATATCCCTTTTATCCTCTTTTCTGCTGCCATGAAGGATCACCATGTAGTTCTTATGCAATGGAACACCGTGAGGTAGTTCTCCCCTTTGTTGAATTATCTCCGCATGGGTACAAGCAACTACGTTATTGATAAGAATCGTGAAGTTACCAAACTGCCCTACCTCGGCGAAGTGAAGCTTTACCATGTACTGAAATCCAACATCCACGGATACTTTCCATGTCTTCTCCTCCTCCTTCAAACGTGTAGTACTCCAAGTCCTATGAAACGGCAAAGCCATCCGTCGAGCCATGAGATTGTGCCTTTGAACCATCTCAAGAGCCATCTTATCATCAACATAAACCACAGATTTTTGGCCAATCACTTGCACTCCATTGTCACCACTGTGACAATAAGGAGAAGCAGCAGGTATAGATATAACCTCAATTGCATTAACGAAAGCATAGTAATTATCACCATTTGATGATTGACTGGTCGAAAAGACTATCAAGGGGTTGATTCTCTTGCGTAATGACACAAAATTCTTTAACAAAAGTACCAATTCCGAGATACTTGGCGGTCATCGAAGGGCTAAAGTGGCCGAGCACCGTAAACTGATTGGCTTCGACGGTGAACAAGTCTCTATATTTCTGTAAACCATTATATGAAGAAGTAGGATTGAAGTGAAGGCGGATATATTTCTGACCTGGGTCGAGTTGAAACCTGTAGGAGAATTTTGAACGAGAGATTCTCGCTGTATTGTAGGGGACTGAATCTACGGATGCTGCTAAGTCCACTGTAGTAGACGACGATCCTCCCATTGCGATCGAAGAAGTAGCAGTCAGCTTCTTGGGGTAAAGATCATCTTCAAGCCAAGCATGCCCATTAAGTGCTTGTGAAAATGACTCAGTAGAGCCACAGTTGATGGAAACATGGTCTACGAAGTCGAGATAATCACTACCATTAATGGAAGCTAGTACACAAGAAAGTACGATGCATAGAATTAGGGGTGGCCGTGCCCCCATTGTTGATCTGCCACGGTGAAATAAGACGAAGAACCAATGAAGCAATGAGAAATCCATGAAGTTGTTCTATGCATTTTGTGTGTTGACATCCATGGCCAAGATCATCCATGACATCAACACGGTTCGCGCAACGACTTCATGGCAGTGGCAGCTAGTTCGAGTCAACGGAAGAAAAGGGCCCCATTGCATTTGGTTGATTCACTCGGCACAATTACGCAGAAATTCACATTTTAGACAGATGCGAGGGACGCTTTCAGTGAAGACTTTCGAGTAATTCGTAGAAACTTCATTCATTACATGCATGTGATGCATAAAAATAAGGGCGTCGTCCGTAGATATTTCTTCCTTTTCTTTCTTTGTTCTGTAAACAGTAAAATCAGAGATAAAATAGATAGAGATCAAAGAGTTTTGAGATTAGAAGGTAATCTGTATTTGTCCCATGATATATATATATATATATCTTTGGACTCGGAGGTATCTCTGACCGGCTATGAAGTTGCGTCACATACTCGGAGGTAATCCCCGAGACCAGATGAAATTCGTCATAAATTCACTGAGCAATATAGCCATGACAATTGAACCCATAACCTAACAGTTGGAATACCCAGGGATGAATCCAGGATTGTTCGACCAGGGGCCGTAATATGATTATGGATATTGATGCTAGTTACGGGGTCAACGTAGAATATAGATTTTATTTCCATCATTGTTTGAAAAATTTACCAATTGGAATAAATTTTTCCATTGAAATATATTAAATATATTATCATAGAAAAACTTAAATTCCATATAATCAACATAAAAAATTATTAATATGAAAAAGACAAATCATGATAACCTTAAGGAAGCTTGATTGACGATAACAAGTTAAGATATTTATATTGCAGCGTGATACGAGATCAGAACTAGCTTTATGTTTATATAATATAATACTAATATAATAATAATATGATAAACAAAATAGAGGAAGAAATAACAATTTCACGTGTCGTTTAGAGATTAACTGCAAAATTATATATTAATTTATTTTGTTTTTATTATTAACTCACACTTACATAATTAGACAAAATAAAAAAATGAAGAAAAAAAGCGGGACAAAAATATGACGTACTAACCTAGAAGTTCATAAAAAGGCTTAAATATATTTTTAATCCTTTATGTTTGAGGGGTAACATTTTAAGGATATTTAAATTAAGAGTGACAATTCTAGTCTTGTAAGTATCAAAAGTGACAATTTCAGTCCTATAAGTATTGAAATGGAAGCAATTTTAGGACAGTTAAACTCAGAAACTTAATTTCAGTCCGAAATTTACACATGTGGCTCCGAAGATGCTGATTTGGACTAAATTTGTTTTCTCTTTCCTTTAATTAAACGTCACTTCATAGTCCAAGTCATTATTTCATGTTCTATTGCATAAATTTCGGGCCGAAATGATGTTTTCGGGTTTAACTTTCTTAAAATTGCTTCAATTCTGATACTTGCATAACTAAAATTTATTCTCTTTCCTCCAAATAAGCTTCTTATTTTTTTAGTTATGAGGTAACGATTAATTGGAGGAAAAAGAAAACAAATTTAGTTCAAGTCAGAATCTTTAGTGCCATGCCACGTGTATAAATTTTGGACTGATGTTGGTTTAGTTGTCCTAAAATTGCTTCATTCAAAATACTTATAGGATTGAAATTGTCACCATTAACTTAAATGACCCTAAATTGCTTCAATTTTGATACTTACATGTGACGACCCTCATTTTCTAAATACTATTAGTGGCGGATTTCCGCAACGAAAGCCGCGGAAGACCCATTTTACAAAACCTTTTTCGTAAAATAGAATATATTATAGTACATACGGGTTACAAAGTCGTATATTTACAAAGGCCGTAGCCCCAAAATATTCAAAATATCAAAACAACGCCCTAATGCCGCTCCACAGGTCTTCATCCATGTACAACCTCGCTCTCAAAAGTTCGTGGAGTTACCGCCATCAGCCTGCCTCAGTCGCGACGTACCTCGACGTCGGACTCGGTCGTACCTACAACACATAAACCTGAGCGATTGCCCAGTAGGTGAAAACATGCATGAATGCAGCGTGCACTCACCCATTATCCCAAAATATCTCACCATAAATGCACGCTCGACTTTTTCCTCTCAATCCATCTTATCATATCTCGACACAGGGCCCTAGGTTAGACTCGACACCTCGCGCGCCCATAACAATCACGGTAGCCTACACTGATAGCGTTTAGACGATCACGCTACTGCCCTACCAGGTCGCTCCTTCCGCGAAAATAATATAAAAGACGGTAGCCTACACTGATAGCGTTTAGACGTTCACGCTACTGCCCTACCAGGTCGCTCCTTCCGTGAAAATAACATAAAAGACGGTTTTGCACCTCGGGACGTTCACGCCCGAGTAGACAGATCGATCACGCCTGTCTGCCGTCAGGTGTCATATATGAGTACTAACCTCGATTCTCCTACGAATCATCAACGCAATCACGATCTACCCCGCTCGTTGACCCATAAGATATCACCGTAACATTACGGTATACCATCTCTCACAAATGAAATGTCGTGATATGCAAACAAATATCAATCACACATGACACATCACAAAAAGTTGAAATCTCAAAAGTCATAAATATATTAAAATCCGATAATAGACCGAATATTTTAAATCCCAAAAATAACCTTTAAATTTAAAATTTGGATCGACCCGGAAATCTTAGTCAATACCTGAAAATATTTTAATTTGAAAGATTTGGGCTGAAAATAATTTTATTTAAAAGAACTGGGTCAAAAATAGGGCAAATGCTCAAAACAAATTCGTTGGTTGAACCCAACTATTTTCGGTCAAAGCCCAAACCTAATTCGCGAAACTCTATCTTCAAAACTTAGTCAATCCGAAAAACTTCAGGTCAAAGTTTGAAACTTTAATGAATTTCGCTAAGTCCTTTGATCAGACCCGCGAAACCCAGTTTAGGCCCGCGAAAACCTAAAATCGGCCCGCGCTGTCTCACGTTTCGCGAACGACCTCAGCCCGCGAAAACTGGCTTTCGGCCCGCGAAAACTGGTTTTCGGCCCGCATCTATTTCTTATTCGCGAACTCTCTGACCCGCGAAAACAGGTTTTCGGCCCGCGATGTCTCACGGTTCGCGAAAGACCTCAACCCGTGAAAATTGGTTTTCGGCCCGCGATGTCTCACGGTTCGCGAAAGACCTCAGCCCGCGAAAACCTTTCTCCCTCACAATTCGCAAAATAACTGGCCCGCGAAAACCCTTACTCGATCCGAAAATATGAAATTCGCCAAAACACAAGTAAACCCAGAAAATGAAGAACAGTATGCGAAAAATACTAAGTTCTTCAATTCTTCAAGAAATTTCATCACACAAACATCCTTCTAACTCACATAAACACCTGAATAGATTATAGAACTCATATGTTGAGCTCGAACAAGCATCATAACACTTCAAAAACATCACAAAAGTACCAGAAATTCGAGAACTAAAAATCAGATTTAACGAAAACATTTACGTGTTGTAGATGAAATCTTCACCTACCTCACGTCCGAGGTTAGCTAAGCTACGATTTTTCCGAGCTCCCGATCGTTGGTGGTTGAGTTTGAAGCTTTTCTTCTTTCCTTTTCTTCTCCTTGTTCCTTTTCTTCTTAATGAAGTTTTTGAAGTATAATTGTATATTTAACTTGGGATAGCTCACGTGATGACAAGGAGGTGATAAGTAGGTGATGAAGTTTTCCTCTTTGGCTAAGAAAGGTTCTCTTTTTGTAATTTTCCTCCTTAACCGTTTTGGGTTTTATCCTTGAAGCTTGCCATCACTCAAATTTCACTCCCTTAAATTTACACATAATATTCAAATTTTCTAAGTCTTTTCACTATTAATTATATCAAAATCTCGTGTTTAAAATTTACAGGTATTACATCCTTCCCCCCTTAAAAGAATTTCGTCCCCGAAATTACACCGATTGGAATAATTCGGGATAACGATTTCTCATATCGTCCTCTCGCTCCCAAGTGGCTTCTTCAATTGATTGATTCTGCCACAGTATTTTAACTAATGGAATACTTTTATTCCGAAGTTGCCTTACTTCTTGCATCAAAATCTCTACTGGTCTTTCTTCGTAACTTAAGTCTGGCCTCAACTGTTGATAAAGAAACTCGTTCTCCACCACCTGGCTTGGGTTCGCGATGTATTTGCGTAATGTTGATACGTGGAATACATCGTGGACCTGTGACAATGATGCTGGTAATTCCAACTGATACGCGACCTCACCAACTCGCCTGAGTATTCTGAAAGGGCCAATGTACCTTGGACTCAGCTTGCCCTTTCGTCCGAATCGCTTTACGCCTTTCATCGGGGATATCTTCAAAAATACCCAGTCGTCTTCTATGAATTCCAATGGTCTCCGTCTTTGATCCGCATAGCTCTTTTGTCTACTCTGAGCCGTTCGCATTTTCTCCCGAATTTTCTCTATGGCTTCCGTGATTTCACGTATCATGTCGGGGCCTAGCACTGTTCTTTCGCCGATCTCGTCCCAATGTACCGGGGATCGGCATTTACGCCCGTATAAAGCCTCGTATGGTGCCATTACAATCGTCGCATGATAGCTATTATTGTATGAGAACTCGATCAATGGAAGGTATTTGCTCCAATTTCCTTTAAAATCTAGCACGCACGCCCGTAACATATCTTCAAGGGTTTGGATAGTCCGTTCAGATTGCCCATCAGTCTGAGGATGGTATGCGGTACTAAATGATAGCTTAGTCCCCATCGCCTTCTGCAAGCTCTTCCAGAAATTGGATAGAAATCTTGAATCTCGATCCGAAACGATTGATGTCGGAATCCCGTGGAGTCGAATTATCTCCTGTACGTATAACTCCGCGTAACGTTCCAGAGAGAAAGTCGAACCAATTGGTAGGAAGTGAGCTGATTTGGTGAGACGGTCGACAATCACCCATATGGCGTCGTGGCCTTTTACAGTCTTCGGTAAGCCAACGACAAAATCCATCGTAATGTGGTCCCATTTCCATTCGGGAATTGGTAGGGGTTGTAAGGTCCCTGCCGGTCGTTGGTGTTCTGCCTTAATTTGCTGACAAGTTAGACATTGGCTTACGAAGGTTGTAATGTCTTTTTTCATGCCCGGCCACCAATAGGTCGTTCGCAAATCTTGATACATCTTGGTGGCGCCTGGATGTACTGAGTACACTGTGGTATGTGCCTCCATCATTATAGTTCGTCGTAGCTCCTCGTCATTGGGTACATATAAGCGATTCTTGTATTGTAAACTCCCATCTTCTCATATTTCGAAGTCGAGTGGTGCTTGCTTCATTTGCGCACTTCGAATCTTCAAGTAGAGCTCGTCTTCTTCTTGTGCCCTCCTGATCTTTTCTAGTAATGTGGGCTGAAGGGTCAGTGCTGCTAATTTTGTTTCAACCTCGCCCAAATTTACTATTTCAACTTCAAGTCTGCAAAGTTCTGTATTTACACTTTTTCGGCTTAATGCATCGACGACTACGTTCGCTTTACCTGGATGGTAATTGATCACGCAGTCGTAGTCCTTAACGAGTTCTAACCAACGTCGTTGCCTCATATTCAACTCCTTCTGGGTGAAGAAGTACTTCAGGCTCTTATGGTCCGTATATATTTCGCATCTTTCTCCATAAAGGTAGTGCCGCCAAATCTTCAGGGCGAAAACTACCGCTGCAAGTTCTAGATCGTGGGTTGGGTAATTCTTCTCGTACTCTTTCAATTGTCGAGAAGCATATGCGATAACCTTTCCATTTTGCATCAATATGCATCCCCAGCCATTCTTCGACGCATCGCTATAGACAGAAAATCCCCCAGTTCCTGATGATATTGTCAAAATTGGGGCTGAAGTAAGCCGTCTCTTCAGTTCCTGGAAGCTCTGCTCACACGACTCTGTCCATATGAACGGCACATTCTTCTTTGTCAAATTTGTCAATGTCGAGGCAATGCTGGAGAAATCGGCTATGAACTTACGGTAATATCCCGCAAGTCCTAAGAAACTCCGAACTTCAGTAGGAGTGGTTGGACGTGGCCAGTTATTAACGGCTTCAATCTTATTGGGATCCACTGAAATTCCATTCCCAGAAATCACGTGTCCCAAGAAGGCCACTTGTTCGAGCCAAAATTCACATTTCTTGAACTTGGCATAGAGTTGTTTCTCTCGCAGAATTTCTAAGACAATTCGTAAATGAGCGGCATGTTCTTCTTTTGTCTTAGAATAGATAAGAATATCGTCGATAAAGACGATAACGAAGCGATCAAGAAAGTCCTTGAAAACTCGATTCATCAGGTCCATAAAGGCGGCTGGCGCGTTTGTCAGCCCGAAAGGCATGACCAAAAACTCATAATGGCCGTACCTCGTGCTGAACGCGGTTTTCAGAATGTCTGTCTCCCTGATCTTTAGTTGATGGTATCCCGAACGGAGGTCGATTTTCGAAAATACCGTAGCACCTTGCAATTGGTCGAATAAATCGTCGATTCTCGGCAATGGATATTTATTCTTGATCGTGATTTTATTCAGCTCTCTGTAGTCGATGCACAGCCTCATCGACCCATCCTTCTTTCGCACAAAAAGAACTGGTGCTCCCCACGGTGAGAAGCTGGGCTGAATGAATCCCTTCTGCAATAGTTCCTCCAACTGTTCTTTCAATTCTCGTAGTTCATTTGGTGCTAGACGGTAAGGGGCTTTAGAGATTGGGGCTGCTCCTGGCACCAGATCTATCGTGAACTGTATTTCTCGATCAGGGGGTAACCCCGGGAGGTCATCAGGAAATACATCGGCGTATTCGTTGACTATTGGCACGTGTTTTAGTTCTGGAGGAGATAACTCGTCTGCTTTCACCGAGTATACTAGAAAAGACTCACAACCTGACCTCAGAAGTCGTTGAGCCTTTAAAGCAGAAATTCGAGGGATACTGTTCTGATTTACCCTACCCGAAAAAGTGAACACCTCTTCCTCGGGTAATTGGAATCTTACTATTTTTTTATAACAGTCAATAATGGCTCCATATCTTGAAAGCCAATCCATCCCGAGGATAACATCATAGTCGTTCATCGGGATTATGATCAAATCGACTCTCAACTTTCTACCCTCTATGATCACGGAGCATCCTTCCAACACTTGATTAGTGTGTGTCGGATCACCGTGTGGTAAGCTTACTACATAGTTACACTCAGATAAGGTAGGAGATATTCCCACCTTTTCCACATATTTAGCCGACACAAACGAATGTGTGGCTCCCGAATCAATAAGCACAGAAGTGGGTATGTTATAGATAGTTAACGTACCCGTCACTACCGAGGGGTTTGCTTGTGCTTCCTCGTTCGTCAAGGTGAAAACTCGAGCTGGAACGGGTAGAGGTCGGACCAGTGGTTGGGTCGAGTTCTGCGGAAAATTTTCTTGACAATTTCTGGCATAATGGCCTAATCTCCCGCATCGAAAGCACTGAGGATTTGGATTTGGCCCAGTTCTGACACAAGCTCCAACATGATAGCGTCCGCATTTTGGGCATTGGGGCGTAAAGTTTGGGGGTTTATTCGGGAAGCTAGTCGGTCCTTGATTAGGCATTGATTTTGGACGCCAGTTTTGTTGACCTTGGCGGCTTCCTTGATTACTAGGGCCTCTGCCAAAGAATTGGCGTTTACGATCACCGCCTGCTCCTTGCTGATTTTCTCTTCTTCTTTTCGCCTCTTGAGCCTCGACAATCTCCGCCTCCGCTTGCTTAGCAATCATCGCCCGCTCTGCCACTTGTGTGAATTCCATCTGTCGGGCTCCCGCTATACTTAAGTCTCGATAGATTTCGGGTTTGAGGCCCATTATAAACCTCGTCACCTTCAAGAGATTAGTTGCCACCATATGAGGGGCAAAACGAGACAGCTCCTCAAATTTGCGGATATACTCCGCGACTGTCATTCCTCATTGTTTAAAGCACATGAACTCTTGCATCATTCTTTCTTGTTCGTGGGCTGTGAAGTATTTGCTGTGGAACAATTCTCTGAATCGTTCCCACAACATTGTCATTGGATTCTCCAAGACTTTGACTGTGTCCCACCAGAATCTAGCGTTTCCCCTTAGCATGGAAACGGCACAAAGGACCTTTTCATCCTCCGGCACACGACTATAGATAAACATATCTTCAATTGTACGCAGCCAGTCTTCTGCCAGTGCAGGGTTAGTGGCATCCGCAAACGTTGGGGGGTTTAATTTCCTGAATCTTTCTCCTATAATCTCCATACGCTCCGGTTGTGGAGACTGACGATGTTCAGATGAATTCCTACTATGTATAAGCTCATTGATCTGGTCCGATTGTCGTTGGACCAGTTCGGTAAGTCGTAAGATGGTAGAGTCCCGCTCATTAGTAGGGGACTCGGGTTCGGCCCCATGACTGGTTTCCCCCGCGTATCCTCTTCTTCCTCTCGGCATTCTTAACTATTATCTATAATCATTCATACAAGTAGGCAGATCACTTTTAACATTCAATCACGTTAAAATATAAAAACTTACAGGCAAGGGCTGATCCTCCAGACTTTTGAGCGGCCGTACATGGACAGTCTTCAGAATCTATAACCTAAGCTCTGATACCACCTGTGGCGACCCTCATTTTCTAAATACTATTAGTGGCGGATTTCCGCAACGAAAGCCGCGGAAGACCCATTTTACAAAAACTTTTTCGTAAAATAGAATATATTATAGTACATACGGGTTACAAAGTCGTATATTTACAAAGGCCGTAGCCCCAAAATATTCAAAATATCAAAACAACGCCCTAATGCCGCTCCACAGGTCTTCATCCATGTACAACCTCGCTCTCAAAAGTCCGTGGAGTTACCGCCATCAGCCTGCCTCAGTCACGACGTACCTCGACGTCGGACTCGGTCGTACCTACAACACATAAACCTGAGCGATTGCCCAGTAGGTGAAAACATGCATGAATGCAGCGTGCACTCACCCATTATCCCAAAATATCTCACCATAAATGCACGCTCGACTTTTTCCTCTCAATCCATCTTATCATATCTCGACACAGGGCCCTAGGTTAGACTCGACACCTCGCGCGCCCATAACAATCACGGTAGCCTACACTGATAGCGTTTAGACGATCACGCTACTGCCCTACCAGGTCGCTCCTTCCGCGAAAATAATATAAAAGACGGTAGCCTACACTGATAGCGTTTAGACGTTCACGCTACTGCCCTACCAGGTCGCTCCTTCCGTGAAAATAACATAAAAGACGGTTTTGCACCTCGGGACGTTCACGCCCGAGTAGACAGATCGATCACGCCTGTCTGCCGTCAGGTGTCATATATGAGTACTAACCTCGATTCTCCTACGAATCATCAACGCAATCACGATCTACCCCGCTCGTTGACCCATAAGATATCACCGTAACATTACGGCATACCATCTCTCACAAATGAAATGTCGTGATATGCAAACAAATATCAATCACACATGACACATCACAAAAAGTTGAAATCTCAAAAGTCATAAATATATTAAAATCCGATAATAGACCGAATATTTTAAATCCCAAAAATAACCTTTAAATTTAAAATTTGGATCGACCCGGAAATCTTAGTCAAAACCTGAAAACATTTTAATTTGAAAGATTTTGGCTGAAGATAATTTTATTTAAAAGAACTGGGTCAAAAATAGGGCAAATGCTCAAAACAAATTCGTTGGTCAAACCCAACTATTTTCGGTCAAAGCCCAAACCTAATTCGCGAAACTCTATTTTCAAAACTTAGTCAATCCGAAAAACTTCAGGTCAAAGTTTGAAACTTTAATGAATTTCGCTAAGTCCTTTGATCAGACCCGCGAAACCCAGTTTAGGCCCGCGAAAACCTAAAATCGGCCCGAGCTGTCTCACGTTTCGCGAACGACCTCAGCCCGCGAAAAATGGCTTTCGGCCTGCGAAAACTGGTTTTCGGCCCGCATCTATTTCTTATTCGCGAACTCTCTGACCCGCGAAAACAGATTTTCGGCCCGCGATGTCTCACGGTTCGCGAAAGACCTCAGCCCGCGAAAACTGGTTTTCGGCCCGCGATGTCTCACGGTTCGCGAAAGACCTCAGCCCGCGAAAACCTTTCTGCCTCACAATTCGCAACATAACTGGCCCGCGAAAACCCTTACTCGATCCGAAAACATGAAATTCGCCAAAACACAAGTAAACCCAGAAAATGAAGAACAGTATGCGAAAAACACTAAGTTCTTCAATTCTTCAAGAAATTTCATTACACAAACATCATTCTAACTCACATAAACACCTGAATAGATTATAGAACTCATATGTTGAGCTCGAACAAGCATCATAACACTTCAAAAACATCACAAAAGTACCAGAAATTCGAGAACTAAAAATCAGATTTAACGAAAATATTTACGTGTTGTAGATGAAATCTTCACCTACCTCACGTCCGAGGTTAGCTAAGCTACGATTTTTCCGAGCTCCCGATCGTTGGTGGTTGAGTTTGAAGCTTTTCTTCTTTCCTTTTCTTCTCCTTGTTCCTTTTCTTCTTAATGAAGTTTTTGAAGTATAATTGTATATTTAACTTGGGATAGCTCACGTGATGACAAGGAGGTGATAAGTAGGTGATGAAGTTTTCCTCTTTGGCTAAGAAAGGTTCTCTTTTTGTAATTTTCCTCCTTAACCGTTTTGGGTTTTATCCTTGAAGCTTGCCATCACTCAAATTTCACTCCCTTAAATTTACACATAATATTCAAATTTTCTAAGTCTTTTCACTATTAATTATATCAAAATCCCGTGTTTAAAATTTACAGGTATTACATTACATGACTAAAATTGACACGCTTAACTTAAGTGTCCTTAAAACACTATCTCCTCAAACATACATGACTAAAAATATATTTAAGCAAAAAATGAATAGAGATATTAAATAATACTAAATAAAACTAATATAAAAAAAATTAAAATCAACGAATAACACACTAAATGGACATTAAAAACCTTAGAATGTTCCACGCAGGAATCGATCCCACGCCTCGAAGTAAAAAAACAGCTAACAAACCATTGCGCTAGAGACATCTTTATCACACTTACAATGTCGTCTAATGTATTTGTATATATTATGTCAATATACTATATACACAACACTAAAAACTTCGGAAATTTTCGTGGAGGCCGTGGCCCCCGGGCCCTATACTAGATCCGCCCCTGGGAATACCATCTCTCAAACCATCTGATCAATTCCATGGGGGCTGTCCCGTGAGTTTACGAAAGATTAATAATTAGATATTACCTTAGTTTGAAAGTTATTCTCAACTGAAATATCTATTTCGAATATTAAAACTATTACCTGATTAAGGTTCAAAATTATGAGCTTTACTTTTGTGGGCTTTTGATATAAATTGTGTCGGATATTTAACTTAAAAATATCGAGGGTAACATCATCATTCAAATTGCAGATTAAAGTGGAGTTATTCAACCACAATCTCTTTATATTAAAAAATAAAGTAAAACTCAATTTGAAAATGTTCTATTGATGATGTTCAACACTCAAATTAATTAATATATTTTTTTTCCATAAAAAAAATTAGTGTACTACAATTTATATTTGTAATCAGGGCCATATTTGGGCATGTGCATCCTGACCCGTTGTACAAGGCCATACAATTTTAGAGCTAAATTTTAAAGGGTGAGGCCACATATTTTGGGTCAAAATTTTTGATAAAAGAACTGTGCTAAATTAAAAATGCTGCCATGTTTCTAATGAAGTTATATTTAAGTGATAATAATTAATGTTTCAATATTCAATTTAAATTTTTTTACTCATTAGTCTTTTATATAATTCTTCAATATAAGTCTTTTTTTTTTTTTTTTAAGATTTATATAGTTTAGTTATGTAATTAAAAGTAGGAATTTGAATGGAGGAATGTTAACGTATACTTGGTAATTTTATCCAATAAAAAATTGAAAACATCATTCCATCAATATCACCAAGCGATCTTCGTTATGATGATAGTTCATTACTTGAGCTAGGCAAACATAGTGACGAGTGCCAAAGAGAGGATTATCGTGATATTTAGGAGGATTACTCCAAAACTAACAACCCTTACCGTGCATTGTGTAAATTGAAATCTATTTTTCACCTATTTATTATATTTTTGAAGAACATCTTAGAATAATGATCATAAAATTAATTTTATATGATACTTATAATTATCATTTTACCCTTACCTTTTAATAATTCCAATTAATCATCCAAAATAGTTTTTAATATATTTAAAAATGATACACAATTATAATTGTTAGGAATATTTTCTAGTGTTCAATAATCATGTTATCTTTGTCTAGGGACTTAATTGTATTTTATGTAAATATAGGGACTAAAGTGTAAATATACCAAAGTATGATTTGGTATATATAGGGCAAGTGTGTGTAAAATACACACAACTTGAGTTTTAGTTTCTCTCACTAGATTAGATTTCTCTCTCATCATTAGCATAATTAGGGTTTAATTGTAGAGATGGAAAGTGAGGTATATTGTAGAGAGAAACTTGGATTGCAATGAAGATTGATTGAAGATTTAATCCATAAGCTTCCGCGCAAATCATAAAATGTAATCTCGATTGATCTTAATTCTCAAGTTTAATCATATGCTGGATGACATCTGGGAATTACAATTGGTATCAGAGCATGCGTGTTTGAATTGATCAATTGCTTGCTGAAATTGTTTTCGATCGAGCTTGAATTGAATGATTTTAATCTTCGCAATAATTTTTTTTCTTCTTTTCCGCACACTAATATTTGCTCAATTGCTGCCTTGTTTGGATTAGATCTTGTTAATTGAGTGTTAGGCATTGATTTTTTATATCTAACTTTCGATAATTTGAGGTCAATTGAGTGTAATTTGAACTGTTTGATCGAATTCTGTGAAATTTGAGTGTTTACGATACATGAACACTGTTTGCGATTGATGAACAGAGTTTACGAACCTAGAACATAGTTTACGGGGTATATTTTGTTATTTACGCACGTGAATTACCTGTTTACGATACCTTTAGCTGTGCTAAACTTTACACTGCGGAGTCAACGCGGTTAAAGTTTACGGTCAACGAAAGGTTTACGAACGCTTTCCAATCGTAAACCTTGTTTACGCGGTTAAAGTTTACGGTCAAACCTTTAAAGTGTGTAAAAGTTTACGGTCAAACTTAAGTTTGCGATCATAAACTTTACGGGTAGAAACTTTAGTTTACGGTCCTTTCAACTTACATTCGTAAAGTTACTGTTTAGGAATAACTTTCATTCGTAAACTAGTAAAGGAAAGGTTTACGAATAAACTTCAATCGTAAACTATACCAATGAACGCTTTACGAATATACTGTTTACGAATCCTTATCGATCGTAAACCTCTGAAGTCTACTGTTTACGAATATATCTCATTCGTAAACTATCCATAGCAAGGTTTACGAATAGTCTTCATTCGTAAATTCATTTAGGAAGAGGTTTACGAATATATTTCATTCGTAAACATTACTTTACGAAGGAACTGTTTACGAATAGCTTTTCACTCGTAAACCTTACTTTACGAAGTTACTGTTTACGAATACTTTTCATTCGTAAACTATCTCAAGACACTGTTTACAAATCTATCTCATTCGTAAACTATAAAGGTTTACGAATCACAAAAGTTTACGGTCAAATACTGCCCGTAAACCTAAAAGATCCGTAAACATTTGAAAAGGTTTTCGGTAGCAAAAAAAAGTCCTAAAATTTTAAATTTTTTGCTACGAGATATTTTTGTACCTACGTTACAAAGTTTTTCCGAGGCTTAGGAAAAAGGTTTTTAAGACAATTTTTTTTTCGATAAAATTTTTCAGTACAAAAATTATTTTCGGTATAATTTTTTTTGTAAATCATTTTAAAAAAAATATTTACGAAAACCTTTTCATAGAAACTTAGACCCGTAAACTGATACTTTCCAAAAGTTACTTTTCATAGCTTTAGATCCAAAAGTTACAGCTCTCACTCATTCGTAAACTAATACAGTGTCAAATCTGAACCACAAAAACTTACATTCTTTTAATAATATACAAAGTCTAAGATACAATCTAAGTCGATAATTAATATTTGTATCTAAACTTTGCTGTGCTGAAAAGTTTATGAACTGAACTGAAATTAAAAAAAAAAATTGCGGTTAATATCAATATCTAAAATTTTCTAAACAGAATAAAGAAAATATTGATCAAAAATTAGAATCAATTCTAAAACACGTCAACGATCAATATACATCCAACAATTCTATTTGATCAAAATTAAAATCCAATATTCTATATAGAATTTAATTACCAACATTATTTGAACCTAATTTTCAAATTCCATATCTGAGCTGAAAAGATTAAAATGGATTACTATACATATGATCAAGAAATGTATGAACTTAATAAATAATTAAAGAAGGAAAAGCCATTATCTATCTCATCTTCCTCAACAAGCTCAAATACTTCAAGCTCAAAAATTGAGAGAATGCAATCCGAAACTATAAATTCTAGCACCTCTCACGAACAAAAGATTATAAAAGAGCTAGAAGATAGACTAGCAAATAATGAACGTGTCCTAAGAAAACACTTACTAGAAGAAGCAAATCTTGGGATACAACTTCAATTAGCAAATGAAAAAATAGCTAGTTTAACAACTAAGGCAGATTCACAAGAAACAAAACTATGTGGACTAAAAATAAGTTTGACTGCCAGTGAGGAAGAAAATAAGACAATACTACAACAAATCTCATCTACGAACAACGAACGAAAAATGGTCAAAGAACTAAAAGATAGGCTAGCTAATAATGAGTCTATTATTAGAAAAAATGTAGACAACGAATCTAGCCTCCAATATCATTTGACCAACGCTAAGGATGAGATTTTAAATTTAAAGCCTAAGGCAGAAAAGTATGAAGCAAACATACATGAACTAACAAAAGATATATCTGCCTATAAAGAAGAAGTCAAAAACTATCAAGCTCAGAACATAGATCTTTCTGAAGAACGCACTAGATTGCACTCTAAAATTAAAGAACTAGAGGTTCTTCTTGCAAAGAAAGATCAACTTGAGCAAAATCTGTCTAAAAACAAGTCGACTCAAACAATTGAGTCAGTGCCAACCGAGGAACATTCTATACTATCAATAAAACCCGAACCTAAGGACTGCTACACTCCAGACGGGTTTCGAGCTCAAATAAATAAACTTTTAAAGGAGAATTTAATTCTCAAAAATTCCTCTCAAAAAGGCTCAAGAATGATTAAAGCTATTAAGAAAGAAAGAATAGAGGAAGACAAATTATCTTCTATTGCCTCGAATAAATTTGATTCTACCTCTATTCCTAATCCAAAAATACCCAAAGTCATTCTAAAATCAAAATTAAAGAAAGAAGCTACTAAAACTAAAGTAGACAATAATTACACATTCTTTATTAAAACTGAAACGTCCAAAAGTAATAATTGTCTAAACAAAAGTAGCTCATGTAGTACACATTACAAAGTGAATGATGTGAGTCTAGAAGGTAGGAAATACGACACTTCTATACTTAATGCTATTGATTCTATAAGCTCGTATTCCTCTCTCAAGTACCCGGTCAAAGTCAAATCCGAATTGCATCTTAAGCGACTGGCGAAAGAGAAAATTTTCTCTTCTACAAAAAGACACACATTCACCGATGCTGAAAAGTTAAATTTAAAAAAGGTACAACTAATTTGGAAACCTAAGCTACAAATGGAAATAAGTAGTCCTCGGCAAATGTGGATTCCTATGACTGCTTTATGTGATAATTTTGCTTCCACATTTGAACCTTATATGCATAATTGTTTCACTGCTAACCAGGGAGGACCCGTCCAAAAATGGATACCAAAGTCCCGATAATTTGTTTTGCAGTTTCCCGATCATACATGGTAAATAGACGACGATTGCTCCACATGTATGGTCGGTATGCGATGATGAGCAGTCGTACAAGACCCCGACACGTGTGGTATTCGGTTTGCTCTACACACGTGATCGGTATGCGACGTGAGCAAACACACCAAATCAAGACTATTCCAAAACTCTTGATTTGACATTGTTTTTATTTTTATTTTTTCGTTATAAAAAAAAAACAGAAAGAAAAGGCTATAAAAAAAAAAAAAAAAAGGCCAAAAAAAAAAAAAAAAAAAAAAAATTAAAAAAAAAAAAACCATGAAAAAAAAGGAAAAGGCCATAAAAAAAATAAATAAAGGAAAAGGCCATAAAAAAAAAAAAAAAAACCTTTGAGCATCAATGTTTAAAGAAGGCCGAGCCGATTTCAAAGTCAAAAGCGCTTGAATTTCAGGGGAGTCAAACTCTATATTTTCAGTTTTTTATTTTCATAGGGAGTTCGACTTACTATAAATAGCGCTTCATTTTATAGAATAGTCGGTCTTCATATTCTATATTCTTTTTGGGGGAGTGGATAGATAGATAGACAAGGCGCATGAACTTCAAAAGAGCGTATTACCATAGTTATAATGTAAAAAGCACATATGTTTTAGGGGGAGTGAGACTTATAAGTGCAAAAGGCACATTTATTGGGGAGTGTCACTTCAAATACAAAAGGCGCTTGATTTCTTCGTAATATGCAATTTCTCAAAAAGCACATATATTTCGGGGGAGCACGGACATCACATTAGAATTAGCGCAAGTATTTTAGGGGAATGTTACCTAAAAACAGCGCTAGAGCTTAAAAGGGAATGCCTTGAAGACAACATTTATGCTTTGAAGAGGGAGAGCTACCTAAATGCCAACAAGCGCATGGACACAAAAGAGTTGTTCACATATCTGTTCCAAAGGTTCAGTAGACCTAACTGATCCTAACCCAGGAACAAACCCCGAGTGTATGTGAGGGTATTGAGCGTATCACGATGACATCCTTACAACTCAACCACAAACTATCCGGGTCATAACCATATAGGTACATGACTGATTTATCAGATCTCGGGTAGAAGACGCTTCATCTGGTCCAAAGGCGCATGCACGACCCTTCCTAGCTACTCATTTGTCTCCCTAAAGACAGAAGTTTCAATATCTCACGGGTGGGCCTTAGAGTTAGAGTGCTATTACGAGACCTAAGTAATGAGATTGATTGTTGATCTAACGGGTAACGAAAGCTAAGAGCAGTGGATTCGTAAAATGTTCGGAAGAACCGCATATGCTATCACCGTTTCATTTGGAAGCGAGAGATATTGAACAAAGTGGTCCACAGCCCCACACCACGACTTTTTTGAACACTTTAATGTCTAGTGTGTCCTCATTAGTTAACACCTTCTAGGTGTCATTGATCGACACACGGATGCTGATATGGCATGTTGACGGCTTATATAGCACCTGGTATGTGAAACTAATTTTTATCACGTCAACATACCATATCAGCATCTGTGTGTCGATCAATGACACCTAAAAGGTGTTAACTAACGCTCCATCACGTCCGATATTGATGTGGCATGTTGATATGGCACGAATCAGTGACACATCAACAGATGCCCACGCAAGGTGCTCACATAAGGTGAGCACCATAAAATTCCTCTATATATCTATATATAAAAAAAAGTTACATAGTTGACACGATTATAGTGTGTCATTGTCTCTCCACAACCACATACGAGAATTCAACGTGTGAAAATAAATTCCACGATTTATGCAGTAAATGCAGCGGAAATTGAATCCCATTTTCTCCTCCTTTATTTTGACAAAATCAAAGTACTATAGTTTCCATAAATAATTCAACTTGAAGTAGCATGCAAGTTTGAAATAAATGAATATAAATGTAAACTTATACCTAAAACACTAACCTCGAAGGTCAGCTGTATTTATTTACCATGTCCTATGGCCCAAACTTGGAAGCAGCCAGCCATCTTCGCCTAACCTTCTGAAAAACAAAAAAAAAAAATACACACAAAGAATAAAATAGTTCTAGCTTAGCATTATTACAGTTGAATTCATTTCATGCCATTTCCTAAGCAAACCCTTGTGTTATAAATAGCATTAGGCTTCTCGCTATAATCCCATCTTGAATAAAAAAAAAACCATACACTTTTTTTGCATATAATATTTATTAACTTAAATATGGCAACGGTTAGTTTTTTCAAGTTTTCCGTTCTTGCCATAGCTCTTTTGGTGCAAGGAACTTTAGGTGAGATTTGGCTTGGCAGGACAGGACAACAACATAAACTGCAAGGACCTCTACAAAGACGAGTGTGCATTCGCAGTCTCGTCTTCGGGCAACCGATGCGTGCTCGAGAAGCAAGGCGGGCTTCGGGCCGGGCTCGATACTTACGTCTGCGCCACGTCGGACATCGAAGCCTCCGACGGTCTGAAAAACATGATAGAGACCGATCGGTGCGTTGAGTCGTGCGGGCTCGATAGGAACACTCTGGGGATCTCGTCGGACGCCTTGCTTGAGCGATTGTTCGCTCGGAAGCTTTGCTCGAACGAGTGCTACGAGAATTGCCCTAACGTCGTCGACCTTTACTTCAATCTCGCGGCTGGCGAAGGTAAGTAATATAACGTGAATGAATAATTAATTATTGGATTCCTAACTCAATTACACGTCGGTTAAATAAAATAATTGTGACGTGGATATAAGGTTAGTGAGCTACTTCATCTATTGCCAATTAATTTTAGAATGAAACCCACCCTGGACTTACATGATGAACTTCTGAGTTTGGGCTAAAGGAAATTCTACCTAACATTAATCAAGAGTCGTCTGTTATTAATTTACCAAGCCCCATTTGTTATAAGGTCAATATAAAAGTCCAAGACGAATTATTTATTATGAAGCTCAGAATAATTATCTCAGTCTTTTAACTCAGTTTATTTATACTGGGCATGTATTAATAGTCGGGTGGAATTACAGAAACTAAACACAATATTACCTAATATTATTATATTAGCTGGACTTATATTGGACAACAAACGGCCCCGTCTTCAGTATTATTATTATTATTGTTATTATTTATCATTCTCATCTTATTATTTTATTTATTTATTTTTTAAATTTGTAGGGGTTTATCTTCCAAAACTATGTGAAGCACAAAAGTCAACGTTACGACGTGAGATGGCGGAGATTAAAAGTTCAGGATATGGAGTAGCTCTTGGACCAGAAGCATCCCTCAGTAATCTCAATGCTGAAGCTCCTTCACTGCCTCCTACTCCACTTATCATCTTTTAAGTTAAAAGCGTACTATTACATATAACATATATATATATATATATATATATATCATATCTATATATAAATATAGAGGCGATGTATGAAATTGGAAGGTTACGTATGTATCTTGGATTAAATAATACATGACAAAATACATTTATGCCTGATTTTTCTAAAAAAAAAAAATAGGTTAACTAATAAAAACAAATTTACAGGGATTAAAGAGCCAGTAAGATTCGACTGGAAAATAACTATTATAATAAGACAAATAAATACTAAGTGAGAAAAAAAAAAAAGGACAAATGAGACCCTTGCAAGTCGAAGTTTGAGCAACTATTATAGTAGCCAATCAAATATAATAAAAGTTAGAGATACTAATCAGAACCCTTGCAAAACCATAAAGCTAACTAAAGATACTAATCAAGACATTTGCATAATCTTAAAGGCTGTTTGTTCGAGGTAATCTAACGTCAAAATGATACTCAATATTATCGTAATGTAAGTATCACCACAGTGTTGTTTTGGCTGATATTTCATTTTCATATCAAGGGTAATCATAGTTCTGTATAGGGTGATGTGCAAATGTCATATTTAATGTTGTTGATGTGACCTTGACGATAAGAGCACATGGGTTTTGAGAAGTCTTGTTGAATATTCAAAGATAAAGGCTGCTAGCATTTAATGTGAAGAAGAAAAGTTTGCTACATCAATCGGCTATGCAAATGGTGTGCTGAAGCATTCACAAGTGTGATCGGAGCTGAATCTGTTGCCTATAAATAGGCAACACCCGACGAAAGAAAAAACACACCACAACACACAGATCTTCAGTCAGTATTCTTCGATCATTTCTTTGTAACTTTGTCGATGAATAGATTCGATAAAATATTGGTCGAACTATTTATCATTTGGTTCTTACTCCTAGTCGCTATAGCTGCTTTTGTGTATCACGTCCTTACGAGGTGTACATGTTTGTAATCACTCCACATAATAAAGAAGTTCTACCCTCCGGCCCGTGGACGTAGGTCATTCCGACCGAACCACATAAATTCTTGTGTTCACTGTCATATTTATTTTTCTTCATTTTATTCGTTGTCGTCATTTCTCGGGCAATTATATATTCAGGATTATTGAAATATCTTAACAAATCTCATGCGCATTACCAAATGATGCGTTTGTATTCGTGTATTTGAACGGAGTCGCATAATTTTAAATTACGAAATTCAAATTCTGAATTCCAAATCAAAATCCATTGTTTGGAAAACATTAAGATTTTGAATAGATTTCGCCGTCGGCGGTGGCGTGCCGCCGTCCGCCGACCACCGCCGAGGGGACGACGTCGTCCGCCGACAATTAATGATGCCGCCGCCGCCGTCCGCCGACCACCGCCGACGGGACGACGCCATCCGCCGACAATTAATGATGCCGCCACCGCCTTCCGCCAACCGCCGTCGATTGCCGTCGTCGTCGAACTTATTATGGGTTAGGCTTTGAATTTTGAAAACGGACAATTTATCATTGACTTTCAAAATTCAACAAAAAAAGGTTTAAATTATCATCGGATTTGGATGAAATCGAAATCGACATTCAATTTCCAAATGGATCGGATTTCAAATCGAAATCGGTATCCAAATGGACCATAGTGAAGTGGATAACATGTTTATTTTGGAATATATTTGATCTAAGTGATATAGATTAATGTTTCAATATCAAGTTTTATTTATTTTTTAAACATTGCATATAAATCTTTTATAAATAGGTTACTTTTGTAATTAAAAATAGGGATAAAGGTATATAAGGGATGAATGCTATAATAAGGGATAATTTTGTCCCAAAAAAAATTTAAAGACATCACGATCGCAGTGATGGAGGATCACTAAGATTTTGGGGATGATTCAAAACTTAGAATATTACCTTATTTTCATCACCTAGATGACCGTTTATTCCGATACAAAAACAAATACAGTAATAAGAAACGGAGAAGAGAATCACTATAATTTTTTTTGAAAGATCATCCCAAAACAAACCCCTAAACGCTATTTAAAGCTTTTTGGTCATAAACATGTGATTTCACTTAATATAAAATCACTCTAATATATTGAGTGAAATAAGCTTCATCTTTTTGTCGGAATCTAATAATGAATAGTTCATATATTATTCATAATAAAAAAAAAGTTATGTTATAAAAATATTAATTATGATTAATATTATATTAAGATTATTTTATTATAATTATACTTATATTAAGATTATAATGATAGTATAGCTTATAATAATAAAGAGAGAGAGATTAGAGAGAGATTAAGTATTTCAATACTTGGTGTGATTTACAATGAACTCTAATCACCTATTTATACTACTAATAATTCACTATTACAACTAATCACATTAATTACAATTATACACCTCACATTAAAATACAAACTCTTCAATTAAACACCTCATCTTATCATCTTATCATCATTTAATATTATACTTCCAAATCATCAATAATCCAAAAGCATCCACTTCTTAATTATTTAACCATCCATAATTAACTTATTTCATAATACTCCCCCTTGGATGTTTTTCAAAGAATATGCCTCATTAAAACCTTACTAGGAAAAATCCAATGGGATAAAAACCTAATGAAGGAAAACGAGTACATGATTCTTTTAGATACGCTTTCAATTGTTGCCTAATTAAAAACCTTACTGGGAAAACCACATGGAAAAAACCTCAGTGAAGGGAAAAAGAGTGCAACGCGTATTTACTCCCCCTGATGATGACATCATTTAAGATCTCGAAGTTTTCGAACTCCAATTGAATATACCAATCTTTTGAAAATTATTGGGGGAAGTGCTTTCGTGAATAAATCTGCAAGATTTTCACTTGATCGCACTTGTTGTACATCAATATCACCATTTTTCTCTAAATCATGTGTAAAGAAAATTTTTGGTGAAATATATTTTGTTCTATCTCCCTTAATATATCCTTCCTTTAATTGGGCAATGCATGCAGCATTATCTTCATATAAAATCGTCGGAAGTAACTTTTCCGATAATAACCCACAAGTTTGTTGTATATGCTCAATTATCGATCGCAACCAAACACATTCTCGGCTATCTTCATGAATAGCTAGAATTTGTGCATGATTAGATGAAGTTATCGTTAAACTTTGGTTAACTGACCGCCATGAAATAGCGGTTCCGCCATGCGTAAATAAATAGCCTATTTGCGATCGAACATTATGTGGGTCGGATAGAAAATCAGCATCTGCATATCCAATCAAATCTGCTTTTGATTCATTTGGATAGAACAATCCCATATCAGTTGTTCCTTGAAGGTATCGAAATATCCGTTTAACTCCATTCCAATGTCTACGAGTCGATGACGAACTATATCTTGCCAATAGATTTACAGCGAACGATATGTCAGGTCGCGTATGACTCGTCAAATACATTAGTGCTCCAATAGCACTGAGATATGGTACTTCAGGACCAAGTAGTTCATTATTTTCACAGGGTCTAAACGGATCTTTATTCACATCTAAAGATCGAACAATCTTTGGAGTATCCAATGGATGAGCTTTATCCATATAAAATCTTTTCAATACCTTTTTCGTATAAGTCTCTTGATGTACGAATATTCCATTCTTTAAATATTCAACTTGCAGTCCAAGACAAAATTTCGTTTTACCGAGATCTTTCATTTCAAACTCCTTTTTCAAACAATTAACATCTTTTGATAACTCTTCAGGAGTTCCAATTATGTTAATATCATCAACATAAACTGCAATGATGACAAATTCACTTCTAGATCTTTTCATAAATATGCACGGGCAAGTTTGATCATTTTTATACCCCTCTTTCGATAAATATTCACTCAGGTGATTATACCACATACGCCCAGATTGCTTTAATCCATAAAGCGATTTATTTAGCTTAATTGAGTACTCATTTCGGGGCCCTGAATTTTCAAGCAACTGAAATCCCTCGGGAAGTTTCATATATATATCACTATCAAGCGATCCATATAAATAAGCGGTGACAACATTCATTAGACGCATATCGAATCCTTCACGTACTGTCAGACTAATTAAATAACGAAAAGTAGTTGCATCCACCACAGGAGAATATGTCTCCTCATAATCAATACCAGGTCGTTGTGAAAAGCCTTGTGCAACAAGTCGTGCTTTGTATCTCACAATTTCACCGTTTTCATTTCTCTTTATGATGAAACCCATTTATATCCAACCGACTTTACATTTTCTGGTATGCGGAATACAGGTCCGAAAACTTTTCGTTTTTCAAGTGATTTTAATTCTGCCTCGATTGCATCTTTCCATTTTGGCCAATCATTTCTTTGTTTGCATTCTTTAACAGACCTTGGTTCATGATCCTCATTCTCATTTATCTCATTCATTTCATGTAGCGCTACGTTAAATGAGAATTTATCATCAACGTTGACTTTTTTTCGGTTCCATCTAATTCCATTTTGGGCACAGTTTATCGAGATCTCTTCATTATCATTATTCTCAGAAATTTCAGGTACCTGATTTTCATTATCATAATCATTAATGCCCATTGACTCTTCTAGAGTCGATAAATCCTCGACTGGACCATTCTTATTATTTGCTCCTTTTCTATTTCGAGGATTTTTATCTTTGGAACCCGAGGGCCTACCACGTTTTAGTTGTGGCTTAGGCTCGATCATTATATGTTCTCCAGGAACATCAACTTTTGCAGGAGCATTAACAGCTGGTATATGTGACTTAGTCACTCTGTTAAGGTCAGTAAAACTATCTGGCAGTTGATTAGCAAATTCTTGTAAATGAATTATCTTTTGAACTTCTAGTTCACATTCTTTCGTGCGAGGATCATAATGATTTAGCGATAATTCATTCCAACTAATACTCATTTCCAGCTGTTTCTTTTCTCCCCCTAATGTCGGAAAATTTGATTCATCGAAATAACAATCGGCAAATCTAGCCGTAAATAAATCTCCAGTTAGAGGTTCTAAATATTTTATTATCGATGGAGATTCAAATCCGACATATATTCCCAACCTCCTTTGAGGTCCCATCTTAGTGCGTTGTGGTGGAGCAATTGGAACATATACCGCACATCCAAAAATTCTCAGATGGGAAATATTTGGTTCCTGACCATAAACCATTTGTATCGGGGAGATATCGTTATAACTTGTTGGCCTGATGCGTATTAGTGCCGCTGCATGTAATATAGCATGTCCCCAACAAGATGAATGAAGTTTCGACTTCATTAATAATGGTCTTGCAATTAATTGCAGCCTTTTAATCAACGATTCTGCAAGACCGTTTTGTGTATGTACATGTGGCACGGGGTGCTCAACATCAATTCCAATAGACATGCAATATTCATTAAATGCCTTGGAAGTAAATTCACCAGCATTATCAATGCATATTTTCTTTATTGGATAATCCGGAAAATGTGCTCTTAATCGAATCAACTGAGCAAGCAATCTCTCAGAAGGAAGTCATGCCGTTGTAACATAAAAACAACAACGGTAGCAGGCCATCTTCTGGAGCAAGATTCTAGAACGATGTCAACGGGATGCCTATGTGGCCCCGTAGTCCCTTCAAATGCAAGTCTGTGTGCCTTTGCATCAACGACCAAGAGTGACATCTAGGGATGTCTCACGATGATCGGTCGTCTGTCCCGTTTTCAGGTACTTCATCCATGATTCAACGACAACACGATCAGCCCAAGCTGGTTCACCTTGATCACAAGTATGACGATACGAATGAATCGCCATGAGGGGGAGAAGTATATCAAGGAGGCGAAGCACGCGAACTCATTAAAGAAGCCAAGCTTTCAACGCACGTGCTGAACCACAACAAACAAGACCTCTCTCCATGGTTCGAGCATACACGACAAGTCAATGCTGACGAAGGTGACGAAGATTCAAGTTGCAAAAAAGAAAAAGAGGGTGCATGTAAATAGGGGGAGACTGAAGATTCTCCAGATGCTCTCAGCTATTTTCTTCAAACAGCAACAGAAGACCGTGTCAAATTCAAAGTTGAACACAAAGGCAAAAATTATCAAAGGGGGAGATTGTTAGGAATCTTTCTGCTGTGTTCAAATGATGATGAAGACTGAAGATTATCAAAGACAATGACAACCGACGCTTCAATAACAATTGAACACTAAGGGGGAGATTGTTAGGAATATTTTCTAGTGTTCAATAATCATGTTATCTTTGTCTAGGGACTTAATTGTATTTTATGTAAATATAGGGACTAAAGTGTAAATATACCAAAGTATGATTTGGTATATATAGGGCAAGTGTGTGTAAAATACACACAACTTGAGTTTTAGTTTCTCTCACTAGATTAGATTTCTCTCTCATCATTAGCATAATTATGGTTTAATTGTAGAGAGGGAATGTGAGGTATATTGTAGAGAGAAACTTGGATTGCAATGAAGATTGATTGAAGATTTAATCCATAAGCTTCCGCGCAAATCATAAAAGGTCACCTCGATTGATCTTAATTCTCAAGTTTAATCATATGCTGGATGACATCTGTGAATTACAATAATTAATATTATAATTTCATCTATTAAAAGATAGCTGAAAATATAAAATAATATTATATAATAGTGCATGCATACACATTCATAAAATACAAGTAATTATTAAAAGAGGCAACCATACCTAATATACTTTAACAACGATGTCTTTGCAAAATAAGCAAACCTTATGGTGGCTTTTTAATTAAATAAATATTTTTTCAATTTTTATTTATAAAATAAGTGAAAAAATACGAGTTATAACTCGTATGTTATAGACTCGTATCTATAAGATACGAGTTAAATTTAATTTTAAACAACGAACAACGACGACAACGACGACGTCGCGACGAGACGAAGGCAACTCGAGGTATCTCGTACCTAATAGGTACGAGTTAGTATTTTTTGTGGTTGTATTAGGATTATCTGTTGATTTCGTGTTTGTTTGATTTGTGTTGGAATTTTTTGTTGATTTTGTATTTAATTATTGGGATTATTTATTGATTTCGAAAGAATTGAGGAGTATTTGTATTGGAATTATTTGTTGAGGATTATTTGTGTTAGAATTATTCGTAGAATTGAGATTATTTGTGTTGGGATTAATGCGTGTTTTTGTCGTTCATATTCAATGCATTGGGATTAATGCGTGTTTTTGTCGTTCGTATTCAATGCGTGTTTTTGTCGTTCGTATTCAATGAGTTGGGATTAATGCGTGTTTTTATTGATGTTTTTGTCGTTCGTTTACATTGTATTGTGATGTTCTTCGTAGGATTGAAGACATGACTTTGTACGGCCCTTTAGATGATTTGGTGTTGACGATGGAGTCGAATCATCGATCTCGTGATGTCCTGCTCGATGCGGACATCATTGATAAAACGATCAAGATCAGATCATTAAAAAATGTAGTATGAGGTACGAAAGAAGAACCGATAATTCTACACGGTCGTGTCTTGAAGAAGTTGGATGAAATGTGGTTCTACGGCGTCTATAGCTGCAAGTTGCATAAAGTAGACCCCCATTTGATTACGGCGCTAGTTGAGCGATGGCGGAAGGAGACGCATACGTTTACTGTTTTGTTGGAGGAACGTCGGTATATTTTGGAGGCTGTCCGTAGACGGTGACTGTGTTTCGGATATGATCGGGTCCAGGACAACGTCGCAGTAGGATGAGTGTGAGCGATTGCTTGGGTATCGAACACCAAGTATAAAAATTAAGGGGACGACATTAGCGATGAGAGCTATATCGAATTGGTATATAGCCAATCCAGTCACAGATCATAGTGAGGAAGTAGAAGTCGGGCAAGCAGCACGTGGATATGCGATGCTGCTATCTGGTTCATTTATGTTCTCCGATTGTAGCGCCCGCACCGTCTCGCTCACATTCCTCCAGTTATTGGAGAACATCGTCGATGTGTGCACTTATAGTTGGGGCAGTGCATTGCTCGCCTTTCTGTATAAAGAGAGGTTCAGCATGTGAACCGAAAAAACTTAATATATGTGGACCTCTAGGGCTGTTGCAGGTAATAATTTATAAAATTCCAATCAATTTGGATGTTTTGTTTTCGTAATCATAGATTTATTAGAATATTTTTTTTTGTAGGTGTGGTGTGGATGAGAATCCTGCCTTTACAGACCATTTGCATAGAGGAAGGCATTCATATGTCGCCCCTAAATTGACGGGATTGAGTTGCCGATGCCACCAAACGCTGCAAGTTAGAATTACTTTAATATATATATATATATAATATATATATATATAGATATATATTTGATCGAACTCTAGTAAATGTTTATTATTTCGTAGGTGGAATGTCCGATTGGATCATACCACTATGCGCGGGGTGATCAATAGGATGCAGATGTCGCAATTTGTGTGGACTCCCCATCATGTAGCATGCATGTGGCTCTCCATATTTTGTCACTTTCCAGTAAATATCTTTACACTTCAAGCTGGCTCTCAGTCTCCAAGGGCATTCACTGCTGTGACTGTATTGGACACTCCAAACAGTATTATTGCTTTCTTTAATATGAAACTCGCGCCTAGCCACCCTGATCGAATAATCTCTGACATGTTGTAAATGTTCTTTACTTTGAAAAATTATATCTCGACAAAATGTGGGAGTTTCTTGATCATAAAACTCGCCGCATCTACCATAGTCATCAACATCGGAATGTGGCATTTGATACGTATGCTTAAAGGGAACATACTGTTACATCGCTCGGAGACCATCTACTGTGCATGGACATTATTTGGATTATCATCGTTGTTGTTATTGTCGGGATCGTTTGGATATGGAAACTCGGACATGAGATTTTCATCGTCTGCTCCAAAATCACTGACACCGGCTTCTGGCTCAACTTCTGGCATGTCTAACAATCTCAATTGAAACATTATATAACCCTTTCGTAACTGTGACTATATCGCGTATCTTTGGACAAGCATAACTCGATGAACCAAAGTCAAATTGATGAAACATACTTATATCTTCAAAATTTCGGTCAGACTTTTCATTGATATAAAAATTGATGTATTCGTTTTTTTCAACCAAAACCTCAAAATGGTTGAATTCGGAGAAAAATGAGAAGTCGTTGTCGTTGAAAATTTGTAGTAGCTGATATAATATGCGAGAATGTTGAAAGTATTCATTCTTGTCATAAACAGTCAACGAAGAAGAACCGCTATCAGCACCCGTAATTTAAAACAACAATGACATATATTCAAAAAAATTGATAGAACGACGAATTCGTCGGTATCCAATAGGACCGATACTGTATTTGATGATTGAATTGGAGGTGTGAATGATATCACCACCGAAAACAATTATAACTTGTATATGATTGGACACTATTTCTGTATTTGATGTGAGTAACCGTGAATTGTGTGATATAATAATTCGTTAAACGGTGTGTTATTTAAAAACGTATAACCCCTATCGAGTTAGATAAGACTCGTATCTCTCACATACGATCGTGCCGGTGAGTAACTTGTATCTTAAAGATAAAGTTATAACTCTATTTTTCACTAACCAAAATATTAATTTTATTAATAAGTATTATTTTTCACTTATTTTATAAATAAAAATTGAAAAACTAATTATTTTTATTTAATTCAAAAAGCTTTTTTATTTGGGACGATTTGTGTTCAGTCCTTTTTAAATTTTTCAATCATTGTTCAGTCCTTGTCAGTAAAGTATATAGTTTTAAGGACCCATTTTATGTAAAATTTAGAAATAAAGGACAAAAATTATGTTTGGACGAAAATTCCCTTATTAAACTGTTATAAGAAGAGGTATTTTACACCAATTTTTGTTACACAGGTACTATATATTGTTAATCTATAACACTGAAATTTATTTTAAGTTTTTTTTTTTTTGTGTTATTTTACGATTATTAAATGTTACCGGTTGACCATTTTTTCTTTGGATGATAAATATTATCCCGATTTTCTTTCACTCAAACGAGCACCAAAATTTCGACTGGCCATCAACCAACCAATTTCGATTTGTCATGTAGGATTGATTATGATATTAACGACGTAAGATCGAAGATTTGTAAGAAACTTTTGTCTAGAAATCATGTAGAAATTTGAATAAAACATGGGTAAATTAAATGAGGTTTTTGACAATAATTATAGCTAATATGTATATATTCGATATACCCATAGTCGTTGTGTTTTCGACAACAATTATAGCTAATATGTAGAAATTGATTTTGGAGGGATATCTGCAATCGTTTTTAGGTTTGGCGGTGTTTCAAAAAAATTTCATTGTGTTATAATACATTGAGCGGGAGATTAAAATATAAGAAAACGCTATGTTCTTTCATGTGGTACAATATTCTTATAATGTGTTACCATTAATGGTTTATGAGTTACCTTTAATGATTTATGTGTTACCATTAATGATTTATGTATTACCAAGATTAAAATATAAGAAAACGCATCGATTTGATTTGCCTTTCATATAAGTATGATCAACTTCTCAAGAAAATGTCTATTATGGTTCATTGACTATTAACTCCAACCTGATTCTCCGTGTACATATCGTGACTCAAAAAGAATTTTGAAAGTTTAACAAAGTGAAACCATGTTTTTACGTATATGAAATTGTTATACACAAAAAAGGTAAATAACATAGATAAATTAATTACTGATTAATATGTTATTGTGAACCAGACATGTAGTACAACTGCCTAGGGATATGTTATCGTCTGTTTTTTCTCTTTAAGGAATGTGGTATTATTTGCCAATAACATGATATTTGGGCAAAACAGCCAAAAACCATAATCCTACATTCAACAATAAGCATAAACAGAATAACTGCAGATAAAAAGACCTACGTATTTTTAGGGACTTGACTTCGCACCAAAATCCCGCAAAGCAGCTAAAATATGAGTCATATAGCCTCGAATGTCGCGAGTCTTGTTAACTTTCGTCTCAGAAAATCACATCATCTCGCATTACAGCCTCCCCAAACATGCACACCCACAGACCACAGTACATGCTCCCCACTATATGTTCTCGATATTCATATGCGTCACTTTGACGTTAGGAATGACATCTACGCTAAAGTGAAGCATGTAACTTTGGATGGATGTAGCCGACAAGTAGATTCAGAGTAAATATATTATTCTGGTTATTACACGTAAGTCACAACAAATGAAACAGAATAGGTCAAAGTAAACTTACACAACGCATTGCGATCTGAAAAAAAAAAAAGAAAACTTTTTTGGATTGACCAAGTCAAATAGTAATATCTGCAGAATGTAGTATTTGTTATAACATATGCGGTTTTTATTTGTAGTTATAAGTTATTCTTATAATAACATTTGTTAAAATGTACGTATGATGTAAGTGTACAGAGTGTGATACTTTATAAAATGAAATTGGCATTTTAAAGTATGCTAGCCGTATTTGTTTGAGCACATTTGTTACTAGTTATGAAGGATAAATATGTCTTATCTCATGTTGATTGAATGTTGAAAATGATGTCATTTGATGGAATGTTGAAGATGATGGCATTTTAGCGTGATTTTCGAAGATATAAAGGGTAAATATGTCTTATCTCATGATTTATGTATTTTTCTCTAATAATTTTAAAAATCAGGTCCTTATAACTAAATTAAACTCTAACAGGGTCTGAAGACAAATTAAAATATAGGTACAGGACAGAATCAAAATTTGCTCTTTTTATTTTTGGACAAAATAAGAGGCGATAAATCACCGTTGATCTCCTCAAAATCTAACTACTCCAGGATTCGACGCTGAAAAATTATTGAAATTTAGGGTTTTGATCTGCCGATAATGGCTCTGTTTGGTTCTAACATGTCGAGCGAGGTATGATTTTGTCCTTCCCCTTCGGTGCTTTGAATATTTGAATCTTTAGGCATGCTTCTGCACCCTGCAGTAGGCTTGCTTCTGTAGTTTTTTGTGTTTTGGGTTTCATTGTCTGCGAATGCATATTTACTCGTCAAATTATGTGAAGTGAAAAGTTTTTTGATTTTGTGCGGGTGGCGATTGTAGCCACCAGACACTGGGTGTTAGGGTTTATGTTCGAGGGTGTTGATCGTTGGTTTGCGTGGGTTGTGCCGTATTTTGTGGTTCATCTGAATTTATTAGCATTCGTCTCATCCGTGATCTGATTTATGATATTGATTGAAAAATATTGTATTGTGCAGGCTGGGTTACGATTACTTCTTTCTCCACTAGGTTCTAACATTGTTGTTCGTACGGCGTGGTGAGCTTTGAATTGTATTCATTGATGTGAAACTATGTTTCAGCCATATGATGATTGATTAAACATGCATCTTTATTTGCCAATTATTCGTTTTAGTCAGTTTTCGATGTTAAATGCTCGTGCGGTTGGTAATTTATCGGTAACGTTCATGTCATTTTTTTGCACTGTAGTTGCTCAGTTGGGATTGTGCTGCCAGTTTATAACACGTTCAAGGCTATTGAGGCTAAAAATCAGGAGGAACAACACAAATGGCTTCTTTATTGGGCTGGTTCGTGCCTTTGATGCATATGATACTAAATTATTCTACTATGGTAGTTGTAGTGACAACACTTTTATCTTTCAAAGTTGAATGCTTAATTCATTCATTATGCATATGGGTTAAATGCCCATATCTTTTAGGTATCGACTTTTTTTATGATCAAAGTGCTTTATACATGATGTTACTGTGTACGAATTGTGGGGTCTGCTTGAAACTGTCACATGCTTCCGCAGTCCCTCTGATATATTTACTCAGCCCTACAAAGTTTAGACCTTTTTTATTATATAATTGCTTATAATGAGAGCGCATTATGATTGCAGCTTATGGATCATTTAGCGTTGTCGAGGTCCTCACTGATAAATTGCTGTACTGGTACCATTCTGATACTATTTCTTACTCTTATCTTCTCCCCCTGCCCCATGAGGCATGAAGTAACAAAAATGAAAGAAAAATAAGAAAAGAGAAAAACTAAAAGATACTACACTTAATTTGATGATTTATTGCAAAATTTTCATTTGAGGATTGATCTTAGCTCTTGCTAATAAAGCAGATGTGCTTTTTTTTTTTTGGGATTTGTCAGGTTTCCTCTCTATTACCATGCGAAGTTTGCATTTCTCGTGTGGCTTCAGCTTCCATCTGTTTGTGTAAGTTTATTCAATTCCATATCTCATCTTCATGACCTCTGTGATAACTTTGTGGAACGGTGCAATCTTATTGTTCAAATAATATCTTCGTAATCTCTTTTTGAGTATGATACATGTTATTACTTTGCAGGGAGCAAAGAAACTGTATATGAATAACTTGCGGCCGTTCCTCCTGAAGCACCAGTCTAGACTTGATCAATATGTGAATTTATTTTATGGTGAAATGGTGAAAACTCTTTCTTCTGAACCTTTTGCCACTAACCAGACTTTTATGGCATCGTTTTCTGTCATAGGATTGTGTAATCGTATGTCATTTATTGGGTTAAGAAATTAACGTCATAATTCAGATTTTATCGTTTGACCGGCAGATGAAATTTGTGAGCAACCATGAGATGGAGTTTCAGCTTGCAAAGACTCTTCTCTCAAAGATTGCACTCTCAGGTATCCTTGTTCTTGTTTCAATAAGTAAACATCATAAGTTTTATTAATTTTCCTTTTTTCGGTTAATTGTGATAACATCGTAACAAATTTGCTGAAATGTTCGATCTCTTTGTATTCAGCCAACAATTTGGTTCAAGAAATAATTCATCCCGGGCAAAGGCCCTCAAGCAGTTCGGCTATTCGATCAAGGGAGAATCGTACTGCAGCAATTGAAGGTCCTCCTCCAGAAGCAGAAGATGCAGAGACTGAAGATGATGAATGAACAATTGCTTCGTAGTATAATTTCATGTTATTTCTTTTCTTTCTCTTTTCAACCATACTTTGGGAAGTTATGATTTTAGATGTAAATAAAAACTACCTCGCATATTATTTTACCTTCTTTTTTTTTTTTTTTTGAAAGTGCATATAATTTTACTTTGATGCGACTAATATGATTATATTGGGACTATTCAATCCAAGTTCCGTTTGACCACCAAATTGTAAGTCTGTGAAGTCCAAAGAATAATGCAGAAATGTAATGCATAGGAATATATTTTTTTGTAGTGAATACTGAAAATATTATAACAATAACTGTGAGGACTTTTAAGTCCCACCGGCCAATTGAAGCCTCATAATTATATTTATACTATATTATTTTATGCATATTCAATATATATGATATAATATATAAATATGTATAATATTACTTTATATTATGTAATTTAAAATATTTAATATCTAAAATTATTTAATAATATATTATTTTTAGGCATATAAAAAGATAAAATTAATTTGTAATGATATAACATAATTATAATAAATTAAAAGTTTGAAGGCTCAAATAATAATTGTTCGATTTAAAATAAATAAATAAAATAAGAGTAATATAGTAATTCCCGAATGAAATTGAAATTAACATACCATGAAAGTTACTATGATGTCAATTCTCTGAATATAATATATATATATATATATATATAAATATATAGACTAATATCTTATATCCTCTCATTCTAATATATAAAAACATATATAATATTACCATATATTTTGATTTATTTATAATTTAAAATATTTAATAGATGAAATTATAATATAAAATTTAATTATGTGTTATTTTTAAGCATATAAAAATAAAAAATTTGATTTGTGAGGATTGAGGATATAGTAATAATAAATACAAAATATTAAAGGTAAAATGATAATTATTCATATTAAAATAAATAAAAAATTAAAGAGTGTAATAGTAATTATAATTGAGTGATCAAAAGCCCAAGTCTTCACACCAAGTAAACCTGAGGACTAAGCACTAGTCAATAAACACGATCAATCATATAAACCACATTAGGACAGGTGCATGTACGACAGACTCACTCAAGTTATTTGGTAGGCAGGGACAATGAAGATTCGATCATGTGACCTCACATCCAAAGACCTTGAGCAATCAACCTTAACCACTAAGTCATATGTAGGGAGAATGGAGATTCGATCTTGTGACATCTCCAAAAATCTTGAATATCTCAACCTTGATCACTAAGTCAAGGCTTCATCATCCACAGTTATATATTACTAACATATAGAGATTTGTCATGGTGCCCAACTATCGAGAGCAATTATTGTGAGTACCGCCACACGTACTTCATGTCTTTTTGCTACAAAACAAAATGTTTAACCCAATGTTAATCTTATCCCCTTACGCAACAATCGGGTGCTATAGTAAAACATAACTATCTTCATAAAAACAAGCAGAAACATCACGCGGATGTGATTTACTAAGAAATTAAAAGAATTATTCTAATTCATTGTTGGATTATAATATCTAGCAATCCGATTTTGACAAACACAAAACTTATTATTGTGTCACTAACATATTTACTTGAGTGCGCAGATGAACCCGACTCGAAAAATAGATATCAGATATGAGCTCAGTGTGAAAAATTGAGTCGGTCAACTATCGGTCAGCACTGGTCAACGCCTGGTCAACTCGGGTGCCTGGTCGGTTGCTGACTGGGTCCTGGTCAAGGTCTGGCTGAGTTCTGATCAGGATCTGGTCACTGGCTCGGTTCTGGTCAGTGACTGGGTTCTGGTCAGGCTCATGGCTGGGTTCTGGTCAGGACCTGGATACTGCGGGTTCTGGTCAGGCTCTGGTCGCGGTTTCTGGTCAGGTCCTGGTCAGTGGCTGGGTTCTGGTCAGGCACCTGGCTGGGTTCTGGCCAAGTGCTGGCTGGTTACTGGTCCTGGTTAACTGGATGCTAGCTGATGTACAAGCACCTTACTGCAGCAGGTACAAGCAACTGAAGCTGACAGATTTGACCAAGTAAGGACAAAAGCTTCCAACGGCCCTTTTATTGTGTCTAACGGCTACATCAAGGTTGGAAGGCTATAAATACAGTCTAAGTACAACAAAGAAAAGAAGGATCCTAGAGACAACAAGAACACATTCAAAAAGAGATCCAAGAAAGAAGAACAAGATCAAAGAGGATAATCAAGAGAGTTCTTCTTTCATGTGTGAGATACAAAAGATAGAGAGAGCTACAAAGTTCAAACTCACACACCTCACTCACACAATAGAGAGATGAGAGAAATAGATTAGTTGAGTGAGAGTCTTAACACAAAGACGTTAAACTATGTGTTTGTAGTCTTCGCACAAAGACGTAAAACAAGTGCTTATAGTCTAAGCATAGAGACTCTAAAGATGTGCGGATTGTGAGGTTGCGGCCTACAATCATTGTGTACCGATGGACTTTAAAAAGCTATCGAAGATAGTGACCTTGCGGAGTGCTATGGTTGAGTGCTAGGAGTTTAGTTAGCGGGAGTCTAGCTATAGAGGGTTGTACTTAAGTGTACATGTGACCGAATCTTCTAGTGGAACCTTCCTTGCGGGGAAGAAGGGGAGACGTAGGAGATTAAACTCCGAACTTCCATAAACAAATCTCGTGTTCACCTCATTGCATTCATAAGTATAGCATGCATAGTTGAAGCATTTTAAGTGTTTGATAAAATGCTTCAACCAAATCGGTTTTTAACTTGCATAGTTTTAAAGCACTTTTAAAAGACCCGGAAAACCGATTTTAAGAGGATTAGGTCGAGTATTTTCCGTTTGGTTTAAAATCGTAACTCGCTTACTCTCCCGGTGCTCGTATATTTCAAGAACCGGAGTTATTACAACTCAAGTATGTTTAAAAAGTTTTTAAAGTGTTTATTCACCCCCCCTAAACACTATACTGATCCTAACAAGTGGTATCAGAGCGGGTTGTTCTTGAAAATGCATTTAAATCGTTTTGGGTTCGAAAAAAATCATTTTTAAAATCACGTTTAACACATATGCAAAGTTCGAATTTCTGGCAGATTGCAGCAGTTTCGGGAGAAATCGAATAACGTTATGCTCAGATATCCAAATTCCGGTCTGCAAGTTTTGCTAAAAACTAGACTCATAGACGGTCGCAACGGTATAAGATTCGCGGTCTAGTTCTTCCTGGAGAAAAGCAGTTTATTCGCCGAAGTTCAGCACGTCGTCGATTGCAGCAACTTCACGAGAAATGGAATAAATTCGTGCTCAGATGTCCAAATTACAGTCTGCAAATTTTGCTGGAAACTAGACTCGTAGACATTCGCAACGGTATAATTTTGCTGTCTAGTATTTTCCAGAAGAAAACAGTTTATTCGTTGAAGTTTAGACTACTGCGTTGCCCCGGTTTGAAACCTTAAACTTATGCATGTGTTGAACATTTTCTTGCATGATTATACTAACTTATCCCCACCTTTTTACATATCATTGATAAATTTAGGGGGAGCATTATTTGCTTTTGAAAGGAGGAGAAATATGTTAGCATTTGTGTGATTTTTTTTAACCGAATCGTCATTCATTTGTTTGATTAAATATTAAACTGAACGAGTTTTTGATTATCACAAAAAGGGGGAGAAATATGTTAGATATGCTCTCATGTTAAAGTTTTTGTGTTAATCAAAAAGGGGGAGATTGTTGGATTATAATATCTAGCAATCCGATTTTGATAAACACAAAACTTATTATTGTGTCACTAACATATTTACTTGAGTGCGCAGATGAACCCGACTCGAAAAACGGATATCAGATATGAGCTCAGTGTGAAAATCGAGTCGGTCAACTGTCGGTCAGCACTGGTCAACGCCTGGTCAACTCGGGTGCCTGTTCGGCTGCTGGCTGGGTCCTGGTCAAGGTCTGGCTGAGTTCTGATCAGGATCTGGTCACTGGCTCGGTTCTGGTCAGTGACTGGGTTCTGGTCAGGCTCATGGCTGGGTTCTGGTCAGGACCTGGATACTGCGGGTTCTGGTCAGACTCTGGTCGCGGTTTCTAGTCAGGTCCTGGTCAGTGGCTGGGTTCTGGTCAGGCACCTGGCTGGGTTCTGGTCACCGCGGGTTCTGGCCAGGTGCTGGCTGGTTACTGGTCCTGGTCAACTGGATGCTAGCTGATGTACAAGCAATTTATTGCATGAGGTACAAGCAACTGAAGCTGACAGCTTTGACCAAGTAAGGACAAAAGCTTCCAATGGCCCTTTTATTGTGTCTAACGGCTACATCAAGGTTGGAAGGCTATAAATACAGTCCAAGTACAACAAAGAAAAGAAGGATCCTAGAGACAACAAGAACACATTCAAAGAGAGATCCAAGAAAGAAGAACAAGATCAAAGAGGCTAATCAAGAGAGTTCTTCGTTCATGTGTGAGATACAAAAGATAGAGAGAGCTACAAAGTTCAAACCCACACACCTCACTCACACAATAGAGAGATGAGCGAAATAGATTAGTTGAGTGAGGGTCTTAACACAAAGACGTTAAACTATGTGTTTGTAGTCAAAGACGTAAAACAAGTGCTTATAGTCTTAGCATAGAGACTCTAAAGATGTGAGCGGATTGTGAGGTTGCGGCCTACAATCATTGTGTACCGATGGACTTTAAAAAGGTATCGAAGATAGTGACCTTGCGGGGTGCTATGGTTGAGTGCTAGGAGTTTAGTTAGCTGGAGTATAGATATAGAGGGTTGTACTTAAGTGTACATGTGACCGAATCTTCTAGTGGAACCTTCCTTGCGGGGAAGAAGGGGAGACGTAGGAGATTAAACTCCGAACTTCCATAAACAAATATCGTGTTCACCTCATTGCATTCATAAGTATAGCATGCATAGTTGAAGAATTTTAAGTGTTTGATAAAATGCTTCAACCAAACCGGTTTTTAACTTGCATAGTTTTGAAACACTTTTAAAAGACCCGCAAAACCGATTTTAAGAGGATTAGATCGAGTATTTTCCGTTTGGTTTAAGAAATCTCGCGGGGTAATTTTGTCCCCTTTTACTTGACGAAAACGGGGATGGGGACTAGATCCTCGCTCTGAATCCGTCCCGTTAACATTCAAATTCGTGGCCAAACGAAAATTGAATAGTCTCGATATATCATATTAATAGCATCTATGTGCGTTCAACGATTCATAAAATTTGGAACCAAACTATCGGTCAACAGTTCGGTTAACACGGTTCGATAGAAATCATAACTATCGGTTATAAAGTTGATTACATATTTTTGCAGTTATCAAATATAGTAATCCAAAATCGAAAACTGATATACTTAATAATCCAAATTTATATTTATGACTATTTGTGACGGTGGAAAAAACCATTAACTCTCAGTTTTGTCATTTGCATTTGCTTTTATATATTTTTTTAGTAATTGCTAAATGGGCAAAAGGAAAATGAAAAATAAAAAACATAAGCTTTCGTTAAGGACTAAACCCAATAAATAATGGCTATTTTTAACCTAGATCTATATGTTGAGATTTTTTATGCTGCCTAATTATCTTGAGCAACTAATGTGAGCACCGCTATATGTACTTCGTCTCTTTTTGCTCCAAAATAAAAATTTTAACCTAATGGTAACATTATCCCCTTATGCAACAAGCTGGTGCTGTTGTAATACAATTTCATCTTCATAAAAATATGTTGAAGATGAATGTTAGGATCGGTATAGTGTTTAGGGGGTGAATAAACACTTTAAAAACTTTTTAAACATACTTGAGTTGTAATAACTCGGGTTCTTGAAATATACGACACCGTGAGAGTAAGCGAGTTACAATTTTTTAAATTTTATTTATATTATAAAATATAAACTAGATTCAATATTTTAATTGTATTTTAAATATATACATTCTAATACTATAAATGTGGTATTTTAGTAATTTATAACATCATATCCTCACGGAAAACGAGACGGAGATCCCCATGGGACGAGGAGTATAGTCCATGTCCCCACTCCATTCGGAGCGAATCCCCGCGAGAACAGAGAATCTTCGCCCCGTTGACAACCCTAGCCACCAAATTCCAACCCTTTAAAACTCCAAAGGTAATAATAATGCAAAAATCTAAACGTATAGGAATATTAGCTGATAATTAATAATATAATTGTAAGTCTTTCTCCTATTTCCTAACCTATAGAATAATAAACATTTTTCATCTTCTAGACAAAAAGATTTGAGCGTCATATCCACGTTGGTTAACCACAAGCTAAACTTCATCCTACATCCACAAATCACCACTCAAATTGGCATTTAATTATAGAATTCATATTCAACTAACACCAACCATATAACTTTGTATTTCGAGTCAAATCTTAAATATTTTGTACCAAAGCATCGTTGACCTTCATTTTTCCCCCTTTCCGCGACGTGTTGATATGGTTAAACAATAACGTGACAATTATCAATTTTCCAAAATACAATAATATATGTATATATACATGTAAATCCTACGTGTAATATAGTCAACGTTGGATAACCATAAGATTATCAGAGAAAAAAATATATAATATAAACATAAGGTAAACTTGTCCGTTCAGTATGACTCATAGTTATATCAATCGGTAATAAAACAACTGCTCATTCAATCTTCCAAAATATTTGTACATATACACATATCTTCAGTCAAGGCGTCAAAGAGAAAAATAAATAATATATATAAAATATTTATGTATTATATAGTACTTGTATATCTTAGATAAATGCAAATTAATATAATAAGGATGGCATTAATTACTGTCACGGGCACATATTAAAAGCGTGTGAGGCCTTTCATTCTTTTTCCCACAATACAAACCCAACGCGGTTTTGCTTCCCCACTGTAATAAGAAACCTCATTCACCTCCAAAATCCACCACACACTTTTAAGACATCATCGTACTGTAGAGCTTAAATTAAGCAAAAAAAATTGGGCGCTACCCAGATTAGGGTTCGAAGAGGAGACGAAGTTTAAGTGTAATTATGTTGCGATCGTGCTATTATCGGTGCTTGGGCGGCGGCCGGCGGAACGGCGACGGATTGTTGTGGCACGTGGACTTGAAGCCACATGCTTCTGGAGATTTCTCGATTGCGGTGGTGCAGGCGAACTCTAGCTTGGAGGATCAGACCCAGGTTTTCACCTCCCCTTCCGCCACGTACGTCGGCGTATACGACGGGCACGGTGGGCCCGAGGCGTCGAGATTCGTCAATCGACATTTGTTCCCTTATCTTCACAGTAAAGCTCATACTCTTTTCTCATTTATATAATATATATATATTTTGCTCTGATATTTGTCGGAAATTTTTGAGAATTTTTTATCTTTCTTAGGGTTTTTCTTTGTTGATTGCTTGGGTGTGTGTGTGTGTGTGTGTGTGTGTGTGTTTTGACGAATTATTGTGCCATTCTATTGATCCCAACGTTGCGGCTGTAGGGGTTGATAAGCTTAAATTGTTTATTTCGATGCTTCTTCTTTAGTTATGCAGCTTTCTTAAATATTTGTGGAATCTTTCTTGCAGAGTTTGCGATGGAGCAGGGAGGACTATCAACAGAGGTAATAAAGAAGGCCTTTAGGGCAACCGAGGAAGACTTTACTACTTTAGTGAAGCAATCCCTGCCAGTCAAACCCCGCATTGCTTCGGTGGGTTCGTGTTGTCTAGTAGGTGCGATATCAGACGGTGAGCTGTTCGTCGCCAACTTAGGGGATTCAAGAGCTGTGCTCGGGAGGAGAGTGTTTGACGGCGAGAAAGACTCGGTGGTGGCCGAACGTCTGTCAAGGGACCACAATGTTTCAGACAAGGATGTAAGGATGGAAGTTGAAGCACTTCACCCCGACGATAAGCAGATTGTCGTTCATTGCAGAGGTGCATGGAGAATCAAGGGGATCATTCAGGTATAGTGATTTTGCCTTCTCTTACACCGTCTGCTCTCTCGTCGTATCAAAACTGGGTTTAGAAAGAAGACGTTGATTTTGCCTCCAGGTGTCTAGATCGATCGGAGATGTTTATTTGAAGAAACCCGAGTTCTATAGCGACCCTATCTTCCAACAAAATGGGAACTTTGTCCCGATGGAACGGGCGGTGCTGTCTGCCGAGCCTTCGGTAATAACTAGGAAGCTCAAACCACACGATATGTTTCTGATATTTGCATCTGATGGTCTGTGGGAACATCTGAGCGATGATGAAGCGGCAAAGATTGTTCATAAGCACCCGAGAGCTGTAAGTCGTCTGCAAACTCCCCACAAACTTGTCTCAATTCTTGCATAAAATATAACCTTCAACGGCGAATGTCCAATTTTTTTGCAGGGCATAGCCAAGAGATTGGTAGCAGCAGCGATTCAAGAAGCTGCTAGGAAGAGGGAGCTACGGTACAAAGACGTCACGAAGATCGAGAAAGGTGTCAGAAGACATTTTCACGACGACATCAGCGTTATTGTGTTGTACCTCGACCACCATAGCAAAAAGCCTTCGAATTTTAATGCTAAACAGAGTGCAGTCGGCTGCATCAGCTCGCCGGCGGACATCTTCGCTTATAATTCGGAGGAAGTCGCGGGGCATTCAGGCGACAGGGTTTTTCCCAACGAGGATTCGAGGTTGTCGCTAACTTATTGACTATCGATGCGATTAGCTATTAAATTATTTTAATTTAAAACCAAAAAAAGAAAAGGGTTACAATGACTTATAGTGTTTGATGTAGATAATATCTTTATTTTTTTTGTGGATGAAACGTTTTGATAGAAAATTGGTATGTTTGGTATGCAGAATTCGTGTGTGTAAAGCACGGTTAAAAACTAAGTGCATCAAAATTGTATTTCACGATTTGACCGTTGTATTTGTAGACATTTGACCGGCATACTAAATGAAGCCTAAATGTTATGTTAAATTCTCATGACTTACTCTTATATATTGTCCTAGACATTGGATTATAGATTCGGACCAAGCAACCTCCTTCCTTTTGATGAAGACAAATTACTAACTGTAAGATCATCTTCAATTGAAAAATTAATTCTCAAATTACTAACTGTAAAACCATCTCCAACCGAAAAATTCATTCTCAAATTTAAATTCTCAAATTCAAAATGTAGTAATTCCTCTCCAATAATTAAATTTATTTTTAAACTAAAAGGAATATTCTTGGAATATTTTCTTCTACATTAACTTTTACAAATTTTAAATACTATCCAAATAATTTACAAGTTTACAAATTAGATCACGATATTATTTTAAATTCAAATGAGAAAAATATTTAATAAAATTATTATCTGTACATATAAAAATATTTATTAAAAATACAATAATTAAACTATACGAGGAAAAAATACATCGAAATACACAAAAAATATTATTCGTAAAAAGATAAATATATTTTCGAGCCTCGGAATTGGTTTATGTTGTGGCGTGGTTTTTAGTCTATGTATTGTATGGTGTGATTTTTCATCTATATATGATATGTTTTTTTTTTAATCTTAATACTTCGCTATATATTTTGTACTTTATTATATATAAATAAAATATATAGATTATTTGGGTATTTTAATAATTTTAAACAAATAAAAGGGTATTTTTGCAATATTCAAACTTCAAATCCATTTTTTGCGTTGAAACGCAAATTTGAATTTTAAGACCAACTTCAATGGTACTGCAAAATTCAAAATATAGGCTAAAATCACTTCAATGGTACCCCAAACTCAAACTCAAAATGAATTTTTTATATTCTCTCTCCTAATTGAGACTCATTTTTGCGTTTGAACTCATAATATGAGTTTGATATTTGAAAATTGCAATATAGGTCATATATTTGTTTTTATTAGTAAATCACTCATATAGAAAAATAAAAAATAAATAAAAATATAAAAATGAATTACATATTTATTTATTAATAATTATGATTATAAAAATATCAAAATAAACGAAGTCTTTACATTAAGCAATAATATTTTTATATATTATGATTTAATTTTTTTATATTTTGTTATTTAATTTTTTATATTCTGTTTGTAAGTAATATAATAGTATATTATTTTGACTGAATTTTATTAAATATTTTCTCATCAAATTTAATTAAAATAAAAATTTAGTATTAAATATGTACAAATAAAAATATAGTTATTCATTTTATTTATCATTTTTCATTGAATTTAAAATAATATCGTGATTTAATTTGTAAAGTCATAAAATATGTGGGTGATAATGAAAATTTATAAAGTTGATATTAAAGTGAAGATTACAACAATATTCTTTTGAGTTTGAGAACGAGTTTAATGGTTGGAGAAAAATTAATGCATTTTAAGTTTGGGAATTAGTATGAGTTTGAGAATGAGTTTTTCGGTTGGAGATGGTTTAATTTGGAGAAAAAAATTAAAAAACTCATTTTGAGTTTGGTTGAAATAATTTTACCCTATATATTGCGTTTTGCAGTACCACTGAAGATGCTATGATAAAAAACCACACAGATACAACCGTTAAAATATTCATAGCTCGTATCTATCTATTCATCACATGGAAGATAATTCAAGAAGTAAACACAAGAAATTTACCCTCCGCTCTGATCCTATGTTTCTAACCCAACTCCTTAGTTAGATTCGAAGATAATGCGATATATATTACGACGATTTATGCGTCAAGGCTCGACAAGAGCCCGACCATAAACCATCGAGAAACTAACACCAATCTTTGTCAAAATGATATTCTAAGCAACATTTGGTGTGTTTCTACCTATGTGGGCTATGCATTCTCCGAGTGAGCCACCTTCGCTAGACTGGTCGGAAGTGAAGTTACTGATTTACCCTTATCCTCATGTGGGGCCTCGCCGACGAAAAAATTCGATCTCAAGTCAGACGGTGGAATGAAGCAGTCCACGGACAAGCCCGGGATGTTAAAAACCACCTCTTCGATGGTCCAAGCCTCCTCCATCTTGGTCTTGGTGTGGCTCATAGCCGTCTCCCCAAACCTAAACAGGGTCACTACGGACCGACCTGCGTGGGCGATCATGACGCCCTCCACGGGTTGGTAGTCGTCCAAGAACGAGCTTGTCGTGGTTTCCCAATAGAACGAATCTCCACCATTGGGTTGGATCCGCGTGAGATGGGAGTCCTCGATGTGGACCAAAAGGCCCGTCCTCTGGCTGAAGTGACCGAACATGACGTGCCTTATGATCTCGGCGGGTCCCTCGCTCCTCGACTTTAAGGTTTTCGGGTCGGCCACGAGCTTTAGGACGAAGCAATCTTCTCCGTTTATGCTCTTCTCGCCGGTGCATATCGAGTCGGCGAACACCATGGCTATAGTTCTTGGATCAAGTCCCTACCCCAAAATCACACAAGAAAGAAGGGATTAATTGCCAAACAAAAAACAAAAAACTTTATGGCCTATTTGCAATGATGGTTCGCCAAGACGGTCGTGGATGCCGGAACAGAACAGAGACGAGTGCTTCAGTTCCGTTGCATTGTCGCGGAATAGTCGCGATCGTTCCACCATTTTTTTGTTAGACCGAAACATGCTACCAAATGATCGATCTAAGTATTGAACGTCTTCGTTTTAATGATAATCGAATTATTCATAACCCTAATTATTATTTTTGAATAGTTAGTCAGATGCAGAGGCATTTGGTGGTTTCTTTTCGATCCGAGACTATTCATATGCTTATTTAATCCCAAATATCTTCATGAAGCCTCTTCGTATATTGTCGTCCCGACGATATATTGCCATTCAGACGATATATTGCCGTCATGGCCATGATATCTCGTCGTTCCGGTCAATATATAACCATACTGGCCGTGATATCGCTCGCCATAGTAAGTAAAAAAAAAAACGCTTCGAACTCGGAACGCTGGCACGAAGGCTACTGTTCCAGCTCCGAAACGGTCGTTCGGACAGTTATAATGTCGTTCCGACGAACCATATGGGATTGCCAAAGCTTTTTTTAGCTCGCGCAAAAATTTCAATGCAACTAACCCGAACTCGAAACTACGACCTAATCCTCCGAAACGAACCTGAAGTGCACGGCGCAAGGGGCGGACGGGTCCTTTCGGGGTGTGGGCCCCGAGCCACGGCGTGTGTCTCCACACGAGCTCTTTGTTGCAGCCTGCAAAAACTTTAATACCACTAATGGCAAGCTCAACGTACCACATGCCGGGATTCATCTGCCACAGTACGAATCCCCCCGACTCGGCCGATTTCGAGGGGTTCTTTTTCTTCACTAATTCCATGGCGGTTTCAAACTCGGACATCATCATTCGAAGCTTGCCCATCGCATAGGCGTTTCTTATTGAGTTTAGGAGTTTTATGCCTCCGCAAGCGGCGGCGTATTGCTGCAATATGTACTGCGCCGACGACGTTTCCTACCGATATTAAAAAAAAAAAAAGAAGGAAAATTAGCATAGTCAAACGTACGGTCAGAAAGCACAACTAAATGAGCATGGCGTACAATGGGCGTCGTGTCCTTCAGGCTGAGGCACGGCAAAGGTTCGTCGTGCACCGGCGCTAGCGGCGCGCCCATGACCCCAAGCAGCAGTCTTAGCTCGGACCTCTTGCTGCCGCCACCTCCGTTACCCGCCGCAACGTTTTGTCCCATGAACCGGCCGACCCGCTTGGTGGACTCTCCCGTCGTCGATTCTCCTCCGTCTGGGTCGGGTCCCTCGGCGACGGGCCTCAAGCCGCCCAATCCCGGAACATAAAAATCATCGTAGATGCTCGTTTGGGCCGGCGACTTCCTCCTACGGAGGAAACCAGACGCCGGCGAAACGGAGGGAGGAGGCGGGATGTTGGAGCGCGAGCGCGACGGAGAGAGGCCGCGAACCACCTCGCTTTTCAAAGATGAGAAGAAACCTTGGCGTCTCTCCATTGAAATATGGGCAAAAACTCTTGAGAGATCTTTGGAAAGAGAAATAAGAGAAAGAATATGGAAGAACACAATCTCGAAGGTTGAGAATGGTGCTGATTCTTCTGCTGACAATGGAGAGAGATAGAAAAAGGAGAAAATATAGTGAGTGAGTCGTTGAAGCAGAGGAAAGTGATTCGACTGTAAAAAGGCGTTGAGAAGAAAGTGAGAGAGACAGAAATGCGAGTGGAGCAGTGGGAAAGCGACAGCTTTATATTGTCGTTTGGGTCAAAAAGTAATTACTGTAAAGTTACGGGGTGGGAAGTGTTATTATTACCTTTAGATTATGATTACAGATTGTATATTTATTGTGGAATTGACCTTGTTGATTTCTAATTTTTCAACTTTGAAAATATGCAAGAAATATTTGTAAATTTAGTCTTAAATATTACAACCAATAGAATGAAATAATAAATACTAGTATTTTATTGGACACTCGATGTGTGTGCGTAATGCGTAAAATATAAGTACATAATATTGTTGTATATTTTAAGTTATTTGTAATTTATAAAATTTAATAGATAAAATATCATTTAAATAAATAAATTTGTGTGGATGTAATTAAAATAAATAAAACTTAGGAAAAATCAATTGTAATTACTAATATTAAAATAAATTATAAAAGGAAGGGACAAATAGCAATTAACTTTACACACTAAATTGACAGTTTTTATTCACCCCTTAATAAATAATATAGATAATATATTAGGTATCTATGAATATATATTTTGAAACTGAATATTGAAAAATATTATGGTAAATATCGATAGAAACATTAGATCATCTCCAACGAAAAAACGCATTCTCAAACTCAAACTCATTCTCAAACTCAAAATGCAGTAATTCTTCTCCAACCATTAAACTCATTCCCAAACTCAAAATAATATTATCTTAATATTCACTTCCATATTAACTTTTCCAAATTTTCAATACTATCCATATATTTTACAACATTACAAATTAGACCACAATATTATTGTAAAGTTGATTAAAAAATATTTAATAAAATTGATATTAAAATTATTATTTGTACATATAAAAAACATCGAAAAATATTTATTAAAACTATAGAAATTAAACAACACGAGGGAAAAAATATATTGAGATGCACATAAAAAATATTATTCGTACAAATAAAAGATAAATAATATTTCAAGTTTCAAAATTGATGTATTCCTTCCATAAATGATCAATTAGGACATTTCGAAGTGCAATGCGATCATCTTCATTTGTAATTTTTTAAATTCTACTATGATGCCATTATATTACATATAAATAAAATAAAACAATAATTAATAAGATATAAAAAATAATTAATAAAAAAAGTAAATGTTATAATAATTGTTTATTATGTAAATTTTATAATCTTATTAATATACAATCTCCTTTTATTTATTTTTATTTTTTATATATGAGTGCTTTAATAATTCAATACAAGTAAAAGTACTTGTTTGTAATTTTGAAACATCAAACCCATTTTTTGCGTTCAGACGCAAATTTGAGTCTAAAAGAGGAGAGAGAAACTAAAAAACCCATTTTGGGTTTGCGTTTGGCGTACGGTTGGAGTATTTTTATTCCAAATTTTGAGTTTTGGAGTACGGTTGGAGATGCTCTTTGCGCGGTGAATATCGACGGAAACATTGGAGCGCGATGAATATTTTCATTATTAGAATTTTTTTTCGTATTTTTATTTTAAGATGTATTTTTTTTTAGGACATGATAAATTCTTCAAATATTTTACAAATTTATAATAATTCATATACGTAAAGAGTGTCAACCACAAATACATGTTTGACTAAACTTGTTTCGTGTATAATCTAAATAAGTTCAACTTATAATTTGTTTGACTTTTTATAAATCTCTAAAACAAGATTTGAAAAACAACATTTAAGGGTTTGACTTAAAATCAACCACTTTTTATTTATATTTATTTTTAAAAAATATTTGGTAAAGATCATTTAAGATGTTTAACTATCATTTGTTCAATGAAAATAAAATATTTTAACAATGGACCATATCTCATCAATTTGAGAAAATTTGGAATATTCTACTCAAGTGTTTGACTTAAAATCAAGTACATTTTGTTTGTATTTATCTTGAAAATATTTGGCAAAGATCATTTAAGATGTTTAACTTTTCTTTATCATTTTTATATTTTATTTGCATTGTCGTATCATATCATTTTTATTTAATCTTTTTTATTGTTCGCTTTGTAATTTTTTTTTTTGCTACTTTAAATAAATCATCTTACGAGCTTTTGCTTACTCAGGGTCAGGACATATACGTTTGAGTTATTTTATTTTATTTTTTTTCTAAAACTTTATAACTTGTTCAGTTTTATTTATCTATTTTTTCAGATCGAAATAATTGCAAAAAAGTATTTAAATTGAAACGTGTGGGATTGAGAGGACTATTGAATTTGATGCAAATATTAACTAAATTTGTACAAATATTCACAAACAATAGAGATCGGGAGATGGCGTAAGAGCATCTCTAACGATTACTATATTTTGTATAAAACACAAAAATACGGTATGTCTTTGATCCAATGAAACTGTAAATTTAAAACTATTTTTATGTTGATGAACAAGTATTACTCTATTTTTAGCGTAATATTATTCATCAATCTAAAAATAGCGTTATAATTTTTATTCCAATATTTTTAATTTCAGAAATTATTCTATTTTATTTAAATATTTTATATCAGTATAATAAAACTAACCTATATACACATTATTTTTCATTATATATTTATATTTTTATTTTTAAATTTAATAAAATTAAAATTATAATAATATGCTAATTATAATTTAATTAGTCTTGGATATTAATTATTATAATATATTAAATTTTTTATAATTATAATGCTGGGTTATATTAAAGTAAAAAACTTATGACATACAGTAAAACCTCTATAAATTAATACTCGATAAATTAATAAACTCTCTAAAATAATAAATCTCTCAGTCCCGACTTGAGCCTTTGTAAAAAATCATCAAATTCGATAAGATAATAAGATAATAATTTTTTGAAAAATCCCTTTATAAATATTAGGTCTCATTAAAACTCTATTAATAATTCATAAAGTATTACAATTATAAATACTATACTGAAATATGAATCTATTGTTACTTGAGTTTTCTTGAAATTTAAATCTAATTGAATTTCATTCCTAACTTTTTTAATTGCAACCAAAAGTTTTGTGTCGAGTTCTCTAGCTGCAACATATTCAAACCAGCGAATATATTCACCAAAAAGCACACTATAGTCATCTCTATGAAAATAATCAATGAAATATATATGAATTCATTTATTTTCAATACATACTTGATGAATTTAACAAATCTCTCTTTTAATTAATAAAATATTAATTTATCAATATATTAATATCTCTCTAAATTAATAAAATTTCATGATCCCAAAGTTATTAATTTATAAAGGTTTTACTGTACTAACATTAAACTAAACCTATATATGAAATATTATTTTTAGTATAGAACATAGAGTTAATGGGTTAACCTAAAAATTAGTGCAAAAAATTGAGTTAATAGATTGAAGTCAAAATATTGTAGAATGTATTTTGGTACAAAATGAATTGTATTTTAATTATGGATTGAAGATGACATGAATGTAACTAAACTATTTATGATGAAATAAACAAATACGACGAATAAAAAACATGTACATTTTGTAATATTTGGTTTATAATATAATTTATTATTCTGTCTAAATTGTTGAATGAAAACTTCACCTAAAAGCGTAGATTGAAAGAAGTGTATCATATTTTAATTTCATACTTTATTTCTACCACACCTCCTCACGTCTAGGCTGATTTCTTTCTTATATAGTCTTAAACGTGTAATTTTCTTAAATGCTGATTTCTTTCTTATCTAATCTTAAACGTGTAATTTTCTTAAATGCGTGGTTGTGAGTATTCATACTCATGACCTCTCTTGGCATGAGCTCTGATATCATGTTAAATGACAACTTCACATAAAAGCTTAAACTTGAAAGAAGTATGTCATATTTTAATGTCATATACTTTATTTCCAACCCGTTAGGTATATATTGATTTATTTCTTATAAACTATTTTCCATCAAAAGATTTGTTTTTTCAATTTTAATTTTTCATTTTTATTTACATATAAAGCTAATTGTTACTGCACAAGGGAGGGGTCGTTTGATTGTAACAACTTGATCAAGTACTTGTGTACCTTTTTCTATTTGTGCACGTTCGACTGTCGTCTGTGATTGGAATGTCAAAAAAGAAAAAAGTTTCACTTCTCACCATTCTAAGAGTCACATCTACTTCTGTTTATCCATATAGCATCTTCTCTTCTTTCTTTTTTTTCCTCCTATAATAAAATTTACATCAAAATTAAAATTCGCTTATCTACTTCAATTTTCAGCATTTTTTTAAAATTATTAACCATATTTGAATTTTAATTAATGAAAACTTTTTTAATTGATAAATAAAATAAGCATTTTAGTGACCATTAGTCATTACGTCTCGATTAATGGACACAACATTCCCCACAATATTATCGTTGGGCCATTTTTTTGCCCAATTTATATGGGCTTTGTGCCTTTCGTTCGGCATACATGGAAAGTTGTCGTGCCCAATAGACACGAGTTACTACGACTGGTAGCAATGATATTGATGTATATGAAGCGACCATGATGTTATCTACTTAGTTTATCTGAACTAATTGCAAGGCATCATTCATATGATCGGTTAGACCTGTCATTAAGCAATCTTTCATGTTTATTGGCCATTGGGAATTCCATTATATAACCATGATCTACCATTTTTTTTACTTTGCAATTTTGAATCATCTATCCATTCAATCATCTAAATTTTTAACATATGACTCATAATACAAAGTTTATGATCTAGTATTGATCCAATTGATTATCCATGAATTCATCGCGACACCAATTTCGCACAATTTTTTAGTATGTTGTATGAGATAACTAATGTTGATAGTTAGTTCCTTTTTTTAATTGTCCGTGTAAAGAATGAATTTCTTTCATTGATTATATAAAAAGCTCAAACAAAGTTCTAATCATGACGATCGCACATTTTATTGGATTCCGAACTAAACTATGTTGAACTCTTTGTCGAAAAAAATTAACACGTCAATTTTATTATTATATAAGAGGCTCACGACAATTTATTAATTATAAACCGAGTTATTCATTCATAGTATATCAATATTTACTCAATGATTGAGTTATATTTTGTTTCACGCTCATCGTACTATTTTTATAAGCGGCTACAATGTTTTCGAACTTTTGACACCGCATCTTGAGGTCGTACATGAAGTTGATCGCAATTGTGACGTTAGTGATTTTGAAGCTAACAAACAACGATGGTGAATTATATGATTTTCTATATCACACACAAGATGATGGTGGTAATGATGGTTGGGTACCAAATTCAATATCATGTGCTAAAGGAGATCTTATATCCTTATATGAATGATAAGACGATACTGAATATAATACTCAAAACGCTTTATCAATCAATTGTTGTAACAACTTGTTTGGTTGGGAGGATGAATTTAGATGGTATTAGTTTTAGTTGGATTTAGATAATGGAGGATATGAGTTTTTGGGTTGTTTGGTTGATAAGAATGATGTATGATGTGTTTGGTAGATGAGTTTAAATGATATTAGATTTAATTAAATTAAATTACAATCTTACCCTTATTTTTATTTAAATATTTTATAAATAAAAAATAAATTTCTCAAATGACATGGTATTATATAAAGGGATGTGGTGAGACTCGTTAGTTAAAACCTTATTGGGGGTATTAACAAGTTATTATTTAAATCTTATCATTAAATAAATCCTCCAACCAAACAGTTATTAATAAAATCTTACCCCTCTAATCCCCCAACCAAATACACTCTAATAGTTTTAGCTTTTGAAAATAAAATAAATAATAATATTTCAATTTCTGTTATAATTGAAAAATAATAACTTTTGGTAGAATTCTGCAGGAATAGAAATGTTATAATTAGAGCCGTCAGAATGAGCCGGACACGGCCCACCCGTCATGAGAAAAATAATATTCATTCATTAATTTAATTTTTAAATTTAATTATTGTGGCATACATTATAGTATTCATTAACTAGTTTTTTGCCTGTGCGATGCACGGTTCTTAACTATCTAATTAATGTAAGTTAATAGAAGAATTTGATTACGAATAAAAAAAAATTAATTAAATAATTATGAAACTGTAATATAATAAAAGTTATTGAATTTTTAGGTACGGACATGACTAAGTTGTTGAATTTTTATGTATAAAAAAAGAACAAACATACTATATCTTAAACTAAAAATATTGTAAATATTATCAGGAAAAGTAATATGTCAAACAGAAATTGACGTAAGTAAAATAAGGTAATGAGATTATATCAAATGACAACCATTTCTAAGATATATGCAACATTTAATACTACCCTTGGTGTTTCCATCTCCTAAGATGGTGACCTTATCTCTTGGAGGAGCAGTGATGCCTAGCTGTGCAAGTGTAGGTATAGAAAGTATCCAGAAAAATAGTTAGGAAGACACAATTGTGTGTGTGGAATCTTTTCAGTTAGGCCCGTGGCCCACGGGCCGTTTTGACGGTTCTATTTATACCTTTCAAATCAAAGGTTGAAATATTTTATTTAAAAGGCTATAATCATTCAACATTGCAGTATTTCTAAAAGGTGACAAATCGTTCGTAAATTTTATATCTTTTGGTTTAAAATCATATAAATAGATGCATTATTCACATTACTTCTAATTTTTCTACAAAAGAGAATAGTTTGCTTTGTTGTATCATGAAGAAAATTGTCTCTGAATTTATCCTGATTTGAGGCAATATTATCTTTAGGAAAGTTGAAACTTTCACGCCTCAAAGTTTATGTTATTTCGTTTAGGAAATAAAATATTCCTAATATCAATGTTTAATTAAACATATCAAATGTCGTTTCTAAAAATTGAGAAGCGTGGATGTAGGGCTGTAATGGAGTTGAGGCCAAGTCGAGCTCGGTCTTTTCGTTCGGCATACATGAAAAGTCGTCGTGCCCAATAGACACGGTTTACTACAAGTGGTAGCAATGATATTGATTTATATGAAGCGACCGTGATGTCATCTACATAGTGTATCTGAACTAATTGCAAGGCATCATTCACATGGTCGATTAGACCTGTCATAAAATAATCTTTCATGTTTATTGGCCATTGGGAATTCCATTATATAACCATGATCTACCATTTTTTTTTACTTTGCAATTTTGAATCATCTATCAATTCAATCATCTAAATTTTTAACATATGACTCATAAATACAAAGTTTATGATCTAGTATTGATCCAACTGATTATCATGAATTCATCGCGAGACCAATTTCGCACAATTTTTTAGTATGTTGTATGATATAACTAATGTTGATAGTTAGTGTTAAGAAATTCGGAACCCATAACGTAAATGGTTTCGGTGACCAAAACTTAAAACAAGCGCCCGATAATCTAAGGAACTGGCAGAGCACCTGATCAAGAACGCTTAAGGAACCAGAAACCAGTTATCAAGTCAGGCACCCGATGTTCAAGGCTGTGGCGACTGGTGATTTACACTTAAGAGTCAGGAACTCAACATCAGTCCAGGAGCCAGGAGCCAAATTCAAATATGCATCGATTAAGGAGAACAATGCAGTACAAATGCATTTAAGTCAAGGCTGCGACCCAAGAGACGTTGGCTTGATATATACCCATTTTGGTGAAAGGTGCAGTCTGCAGAGAACCTGAACCAGGTTCTGAAACCAACCTATTTCAGGAGACGACATTTAATAATGTCTGGAAGCTGGTCAGAGTCTTCACACAACGGCTCAATCCCGAACAAGTATAAATACCAAGAGCGTGAAGACTCAAACAACTTTTGAACGATCAACAACACACTCTAAGCACAATCACTCATTCTCAGAAGTTCTCTCACAGATTCATCACGAGCATTTAGATAAGTGAGAGATTTGTACTCAACGGACTTTAAAAAGCTGTTGAAGTTTAGGTGGATTGTTTGTATACAACTGCCTTGTAGCATTAGCTTTGGTAGGTTACAGTTAGTGAGTAGAGTGCTCCTTGTAACGTGTAAAACCAGTTGCTAGTGCTATCCTTCCTTGACGGAAGAAGGGGAGACGTAGGAGACTTTGCTCCGAACTTCCAGAAACAATTCCGCCCGCTCAAAACACAATACTGCACTCAAGTAATCGGTTTCCACCCTTAACCAACCAGAAACCAGTCAACTGATAATTCAATATCAGTGACCTGGCACTTCAGTTACCCAGAAACCGAAAAATAGCCAAGTGTTTATTCACCCCCCCTCTAAACACAGTAACCGATCCTAACAAGTGGTATCAGAGCAGGAACCATGAGTGCATCAAACAAGCTTCCGATGTTCAACCAGGAAAACTTCCTTGAATGGAAGATCTGAATGGAAACCCATCTAACAGCTCACGATGAAGACATGTGGGACATTATTGTCTCGGGGCCTCCCAAGCTTATACAGATTAATATAGCCCATGCAGCAGACCAGTCCCTGCCTCAAACGATTCCAAAACCAAGGAGTGACTGGACTCCTGCCGAGAAGAAGCTGATGAACTTGGACAGCGTGGCCAAGGACATCATATTCAAGACCCTGGACCTTGAAACATTCAGACATGTGATGCTGTGCAAAACGGCCAGTTCAGTCTGGACAACGTTGTGCCAGATCTGTGAAGGAAACGACTCCACCAGAGAAAACAAGCTCGTCGTGGCCGTTCAGAAGTATGATACTATCAAGATGAAGGCCGGAGAAACAATGACTGAGTTTGAAAAACGATTTTACAGCATCATCAGCGACTTGACTGCTCTTGGCAGAACCATGAACAAAAGAGACGTCGCAATAAAGGTCATGAAGGCACTGCCCAGAGAGTGGGACGTGAAGACAATGGCCATGCGAGAATCTAAGGACCTTAACCAGATGCAGCTACACAATCTCTTCGCCGATCTCAAGGCATACGAGTTTGAACTCCAGACGCGTATGGAAGAAGTCGTCGTTGAGCAACCAGTTAAGGCACTGGTAGCACCCGAAGCTCCTGCAGCAAAAACGGCTGAGGAACTGTGTGGAGAGGCCATGTCTCTCTTCGTCAAGAAATTCGGAAGATTCATGAGAAAAGATCAGAATCTTCGAATTGGTAAGAAAACATCCCTTGATGCTAACGAATCTGATGTTTCCTGTTTTAACTGTGACAGGAAGGGATATTTTGCATCGGAATGCAGACAACCCAAAAAGGGTAAAGGGAAAGAAGTGAAAAAGTACAAGAAAAAGGGCCACAAGGTACTGGTGGCTGACAGCAGAACCACATGGGCGGATTCCGACTCAGAAGCAAGCACTTTTGATGAGTCTTACAACGATGATGGAGAAATTAAGTGCCTGATGGCAGATAGGTCAGAAGATGAGGTAACTGATATGTTCTCACCCGACCTTACTAAAGAAGAACTATTGATTGCTCTTAGTGATATGGCTGCTGAGTACAAGCAGTTCATCCTGAAAATTAAGAAACTTGAGCTTAAGGGTACCCAGGAAGCTCAAGAAGAAAGTAGACTGCCCGATGAAGTAACTGAGGAAATCAGACTACTTAGGGCCGGAAATGAAGATTTAAAGAGAACAACCGAAGAGAGGGTAGCAGAAAATGCTAGGATGAATGCAACCATCCAGTCCTGGACTGATGCCTCTAGGAAAATTGATTGAATTCAAAAGATCATGATATACGAAAAAAATAGGTCGGGATTAGGCTTTGAGAATCAGTCACTAGCCTTAGCAGCCAAACCCGATAAATCCAAAAGCATCCAATTCATTCCCTCTAGGACCCCAATCTTAGTTCCTGATAAGGTAGCTGAAAAGAGAATAATCTCAGTAAAAAAACTCCCTGAGCCAGCTCGATCAGTCCTTAGACAGCCTAACCGGAAAGGGATAGGCTATTCAGATAGAGTAGAATCAACTAGGGCTACAGAACGAAGGAATCCAAAGACTACATCTAGAGGATCCTACACAAAACGTACCAAATGGAACGGTAGCATGTCCAGCAAGGGTACTTACAACCCTAACCTTAGAACCAGCAAGGGTCTACGAAATAGTAATAGAAATCAACCGCCTAGGTTCCTAATAGATCCTAGAACTGGAAGAACCGTTAGGATCTTTCAGATCTGGGTACCTAAGAGTCTGATTCACCCAGGACCCAAGTAACATGGTGTACCTAAAAATGTATATATATATTCTATTTATAGGTATACAAAAAGGAGCTGAACCGGTCAGAATGGTATCTGGACAGCGGTTGCTGGCAGCACATGACTGGAAACCATCAGTTGCTCAGGAACCTGAAGCAACATACCGGACCAACCATCACCTTTGATGATAATGGTAAAGGTAAAACAATAGGGAATGGAGTGATTACTCACGGTAACCTTACCCTAAAAGATGTACATTTAGTACAAAATTTACATTATAATTTGATTAGTGTCAGTCAACTCTGTGAAAATAACTTTAACGTGTCTTTTGAAAAGAATAAATGCTGTGTTAAAGATTTTTCTGGTCAAATTGTCCTAACCGGAAATAGAATCGGAGGAACCTATAAGGTGCGTTGGGAAGACCAATCGGTACCTTCACTGTAATACCCGAGTTCCGCGCGTAAGTTGGCCAATAAATTTGCATGCATATTATGTGCTTATATATGTATATGTGATTTTCGAAAGATGGGAGATTTCGAAGATTAAGATTATGAAGTATAGGATTTTCGAAAGAACATAGATTGCGAAAACTTAAAATTTTCGAAAGGAGATTTTCGAACTTAAGATTTTCGAAACATAGTTTTAGAAATATATAGTTTTAGAAAATATAGTTTCAAAAACATAGATTTAAAACTTAGCATGGGAGGAAAGTGAATAAAACAATAAAATAATATATTACGTAGGTTGAGATAAGTATTAGCTAGGTCCTTGTCATTTGTTTATCATCACACGCAAACATAAGATAAGAATTAAGAAGAAAGAAAATCATTCATTTGCAAACTTTCGAAACCAAGAATAAGGAGGAAAAGAGTACGAACAGTGATCATCTTTAAGCTGGGAAAAGGTATAAATTCTTAATATGAGTTTTATGTTTTTAGCTATGATTTAGCATGTTATAAGTATTAACAAGCATGAATATTTCATATGTTCATGTTTTATATATGTGTTGTGATTTTCAAAAGATTTGAGCATGTTTTAGAATTTTTATGATATTCATCATGTTCTAGAAAATAATAATTTTGATCGAAAGTTTAGAGGTTTTCGAATGAATAGTGTGTTTTTCGCAAGGTTTAATGGTTTTCGCAAGGTTTAAAGGTTTTCGCCAACTTAAATGACGAAAAGAAAAGTTTTCGCAGGCTTAAAGTTTTCGCAAGTTAAGGTTTTCGCAAGGTAGGTTTTCGCCAGCTTAAGTGGCGAAAAATAATTTTTCAAAGTAAAGTTTTCGCTAGTTACTGTTCAAAGAAAAACTTTTCGCCACTTAATGTTTTGCGGAACTGTTCGCCAAAACTTTTCGCCACTTAATGTAAAAGCTTTTCGCCAGTTACTGTGTTCGCTAGCTACAGTACAAAGTAAACTTTTCGATACTTAGCGAGAAAGATTTTCGCTAACTTTACTTTTCACTAAGGTTTTCGCCAAAAAGGTTTAAAAACTTTTCGCCACTATTCGCGAAGTGGAACTTTTCGCCACCTTTCGCGAAGTGGAGCTTTTCGCTACTTTTGTTAGGATTCGCGAACCAAAGCTTTTCGCCACTTAGAAAAGTTTTCGCCAGATTCAAAAAGGTTTTCGCAGGTCAAGTTTTCGCAAGCTTTTCGCGGGCCTGATGGTTTTTGCGGGCCTGGAAGGGTTTTGGAAAGTAATTTATGTTTTACTGAGATGTTCGAAACCTAATTTTTTGTAACAGGTCTAAAGTTGTCGAAAAACATTTATAGCTACTTAAGCTAATATACTGACATAATAATATTTTCATGATTAAGGATCGAAAGATTAGGAAATTCACAGGACTGCTAAGATAAGTAATCAAGGACTCCAGGTAAGTGGGAATTTCAACTACAACACATAAATAATTGACTTACGTGACTATGTGCTTTGGGTTTATGCTGTTACGTGAACTATGTGACACACCTGAATGGTATGTATTTTCAGTATTACTCACATGGCATAATCATGCGCATGCACGAAATATTTGTGAGGGTTTACGTGAGATGAGTATGCACTAAACATATCGCCCGAAGGCGAATGATATTTGCCGATATGGGCATTTGATGTCGACTCGCAGTTGAGTCAGGGCTACTTCTATGGCACCATGACGGCGTGGTGCGTCGTTGGATATTTTATATATTGAGGCAGGAGGAGCGACCCAGGAAGGAGCGACCTAGTTATGACTAGCGTAGGCTAACTGGCGTAGGCAACTGCCCTGTTGGCGGTGAGGAGCGACCTGGAAGGGGCGACCTGGGAAGGAGCTACCTAGGAAGAAATCCTAGCGTAGGCTAACCAGCGTGGGCTACCAGCGTAGGCTACCGCAGGGCAGAGGGGACGACCTGGGAAGGAGCGACCCAGGGAAACCTGGCGTGGGCTACCCAGCATGGGTCGCTGTCATATTTATCCATATGGGATATGAGCTCTGTATGGTGCATAGTAAGATTAGCCGAGGGCCCTGAGAGATGTGAGATGTGAGATTGAGTCTGACTCTACAAGAGTAGAGAGGCATTGGCGCGGATGCCTTTGCGGGGTTTCACACGTACACGACATTGCATATTCCTACTTACTGAGCTTCATAGCTCACCCCTTATATTATGTGTTGTAGGTGCGAGCGACCACGGTACGTGATCGCCTTGTTGGCAAGGCTAGTCTTTTGGAAGCTTCCAGCGACTTTTGAGGGTGGTGTGTACATGGATGCGACCTGTGTGGCGGGTGCTAAAGTTTACCTTGCTGCGTTATTTTACAACTCGTATGTAATTAGGATCCCAACTATGATTTTGGCTTGTATGGGATGGTTTCCTTATATAAAAATAAAAATTTATACGCATTTGTGCATGCTTTACATTCTATAGTCACGTAAGCTAGTATCGTAAATGGGTAGTAGAAGGTGGGGCGCCACATTCACCAACGTGTCTTTTGGCCAAAGATTCTAGATCCTGGTTATGGCATAAACGATTAAATCATTTAAATTTCAAAACAATCTCAATCCTCTTGAAAAATGATCTGGTCAAAGGTTTGCCAAAAATAAACTTTTCAAAAGACAAACTTTGTACCGCATGTCAACTAGGAAAACAGATCAGATCAACCTTTAAAAACAAAGGGTGTACTGGGTCCAACCGGTGCCTGAACTTACTGCATATGGATCTCTTCGGACCCATATCGGTAACCAGCTTAGGGGGAACCAGGTACACTCTAGTTGTTATAGATGACTTTTCTAGATATACATGGGTGATATTTTTAAAGTCAAAAGATCAAACCCCTTTAAACCTTATAAAGCTTTTTAAAAAGATTCAGAACGAACATAGTGAGAAAATAAATAGAATCCGTAGTGACCGGGGTACTGAATTCATTAACCATGTGCTAACCGAATTTCTTGAGAACCATGGCGCCGCTAGGACACCGCAGCAGAATGGTTTAGCTGAAAGAAGAAACCGGACGCTCAAGGAAGCTGACAGGACCATGCTAGCCGATGCAGATATCTCACAGAAATTTTGGGCTGAAGCAATTAATACGGCGTGCTACACACAGAACAGGTCCATGATCTGCAAGATGCAAGGAAAGACGCCATATGAAGTCTGGATCGGGAATATCCCATCAGTCGAGTACTTCAAAACATTTGGAAGCAGATGCTTCATCCACAACAATGGGAAGTACCATCTTTCAGCCTTTGATGCGAGGGCAGAAAAAATGATTCTTTCTGAGATATTCTGATGTCAGCAAGGCTTACCGGGTGTTCAACTGTAAGACACTGTCAGTTGAAGAGTCAGCTCACGTGGTATTTGAAGAATCAGTCGTGGAAGATCAGACTCCCAGAAATATCAATCGGCTAAGCAATCAGCTCGAAGAGACGAATCTGAATAAATCCAGTGATGATGAGCTTCCAGCTGAAAACAGTCGGGAGAAGACCAGTGAAGAACCAGATACTGAGTCACTGGATATACTAGTTGAAGAAACTGGGTGTCAACCAGAAGCTGCTGAGACTCCAGTCGAACCAGTAACTCCAGAGGATACTGGATATGATGGAAGTAACTCAAATAACCAGGAACCTACTGCAGAATCTGAATCAAACCAAGCGACTTCCTCTCAAGAAGGAAATGCACCAGCTGAGGGGGAACATATAAAATGGGATAGAACGAAGCTGAATCATCCTCGACAGCTGATCATTGGGGAAGCAGACGCTCCAATGAAGACTAGAAGGCAGTCAATGCAGAATCTCTTAAGCTATGCCTTCATCTCACAAGTCCAACCAACCAAGGTTGAAGAAGCATTGAAGGATAGCCACTGGATTGACGCAATGCAAGAAGAGCTCAACCAGTTTGAGAGAAATGAAGTCTGGTACCTAGTCCCAAGACCTAATCAAACAGTTATTGGAACCAAATGGGTATTCAAGAACAAGGCTAATGAAGAGGGACTGGTAGTAAGGAACAAAGCTCGTCTAGTAGCTCAGGGGTACCGACAAGAAGAAGGAATAGACTACGACGAGACTTTTGCACCAGTTGCTCGGCTCGAAGCTATCAGAATCTTCTTAGCCTATGCTGCTTCAAAAGACATCAAGGTGTATCAAATGGATGTCAAGAGTGCTTTCCTTAATGGACTTTTGACAGAAGAAGTGTACGTAGCACAACCACCTGGGTTCGAGAATCACGAGTTTCCGAACCATGTCTACAGACTAAAGAAGGCTCTATATGGTCTGAAGCAGGCACCAAGAGCTTGGTATGACACCTTGACTAAGTTCCTGACTGATCACGAATCTGAAGTAGGAACCATAGACAAGACACTGTTCCGGTACATGAAGAAGGAACATTTACTGATCGTCCAGATCTATGTCGACGACATCATCTTCGGCTCGACAAATCAGAAACTCTGTGATAAGTTCGCAAAATTGATGAAGGACAAGTTCGAGATGAGCATGATGGGGGAACTGACCTTCTTTCTAGGACTTCAAGTCAGACAGTCGGAATCATGAACCTTCATCAATCAAAGCAAATACGCTAATGACCTTTTGAGCCGATTCGGGATGGATAAATGCTCAGAAGCAACTACTCCGATGAGTGCGTCGATAAAGTTGGACAAGGATGAAGATGGGTCACGAATAGATGTAACCAAGTATCGGGGACTGATAGGGTCACTGTTGTATCTTACAGCTAGTCGACCAGACATCATGTATAGTGTATGTCTATGTGCCAGGTTCCAGGCAGATCCTAGATTGAGCCACTACACTGCAGCAAAAAGAATCCTCAAGTATATCAAAGGAACCACAAATGTTGGATTGTGGTACCCGAAAGACTCGAGTCTATCGCTCAGAGGATTTACCGATGCTGATTATGCTGGATGCAAAATCGATCGAAGAAGCACCAGTGGTACCTGCCAGTTTCTTGGCGACCAGCTTATCTCTTGGTTCAGTAAGAAGCAGACGTCAATTGCGACTTCAACCGCATAAGCTGAATATCTAGCCGCAGGCAGTTGCTGCTCTCAAATCCTATGGATTCAGCATCAACTCAAGGATTATGGGATAACGGAGACGGAGACTCCCATCTACTGCGATAACACGAGTGTCATAGCCATCTCCCAGAACCCAGTGCTGCACTCTAGAACCAAGCACATCGAGATAAGACACCATTTCATCAGGGACCACGTGCTCAACAAGGACATCAGACTGGAGTACATAGCCACCGATCAGCAAGTAGCCGACATATTCACTAAGCCCCTGCCGGAAGCTAAATTCATCTACTTTCGTAATGCACTCGGTTTATTAGATATATCTCAGTAACCGATATGGAAGTGGATAAAGTGAGGGGGAACGAAGTTAAGACAGCACAACAAAGGGTTAGTACTGATTTTGATGGAAGTCTTAATCAGAACTGACTGTGCATATTGTCTTAACCAGTTGCCTACACTTTAACAAAAATATTGCATTAATATAGGTGTCTCTTCATTCAACCGGAATTTCCTTCAAAAGGCTATTTTCTTCTCATTTTCGAAATCGGTCTAATTAATAGACTCTGCCTTATTTTCTTCAAGCCACTAAAAGACCAGTTACCCTATATATATATATATATATATAATCCTCTTATTAGTTACTTAGCTGATATTTCATATATATATATATATATAAATTCATTCGGGTACCTTTTCGGAACCTCTTTCAAAAAGAGTACTAAATTATCCGGTCTCTAGTAACCGGTACCTTGTTTGTCGTTTAGCCTTTAACCGGTTTCGTTCTTATTTATTATACACCTTTAAATGCACACATACAAAAGCAGTGTACGTCAGTAACACGTTTAAGGTAACTGACGGTACAGAGGACTGCGTGAATTTAATGCTGAAAGGACAGACTATGTGCTACAGTACTGATAAAGTGAGCGGGAAAACGAAGGAGAGAGAAAACGTCATTTCACAGCCTTACTTAAATCCAGACCCGATCATCTTTTTCATTTCATCACTATCTCTCTGCAAATCAAAAACCTCTCCAAAACCCTAACAGATCCAATCATCCTTCAACACTCATTCTTCCCTCAAATGGCCATCTCTAAAAGCGCTCTCTTCAAGAACATCCTTCACATATACGACGACGAACCAATCACATCAGACAATGCTGATGTTGGCCACTTCCTTTTAGCCCTTCAACACAGTGGGCTCCGACAGTTCTTGGGCTGCGCGCCAGAAGTCGCGATGGCGGAAGTTGAAGAGTTCTTCGAATCAGCCGTGATTACGGAAGGATTCGTCAGTGCCACCATCAAAGGGGAACTTATCTCCTTCAACGAAGAATGGTTTTCAACCTTCTTCCATTTGCCCACATCAGGAGCCGGGTCCCTGTCAGAGATCGATGCGGGTATGAAGCGAAAGGGAGCCGGTATTTTTGCCACCACCATCGATGGTTTCAAGGAATCTGACAAAAGAACGGCGCTTAAACCGGCATATCGGCTCCTGCACGATGTGGTGGCGAAGTCCATTCTTGGCAAAGGAGGATCCTTTGACGTACTAACAACAGAGAAGATCCAGGCGATGACGACAATCATGATGGGATTGACCGTAAACTGGGGCAAGGTGGTGTTTGGAGCATTGCGTAACGTAGTTCGGGCCAGGGACCGCCAGTTCAAGAATTTTGTGCCCCATATTACAAGTATAATAAAAGAGAAGCTGGGAAGACTGGAATCGGTTCAACCAGTCTCTGGAGCAAAACTCCTCACTACAGAGTCTATCAGACAGTTCCTGGCCACCCAAACGACGTCTGATAAGAAATTAACCGGGAAAAGACCAGCACCTGACTCGGTTGATGAGAGTCAGAAAACGAAGCAGAAGAAAGCGAAGAAAGTCTCTGCATCAGTAGAGGCTGATCCAAAAGAAAAGGAGACGAAAGAAAAGGAAAAGGAAAAGGCAGAGAAGAAGAAAAAGGAGGCGACCCCTGAACGGGAATTGGCGATGATAGCTTCTGGTGCTGAAGCGGAGCCTGAAGAAACGCACCAAGGAGCTCTCAGTCCAACAACAAGCCAACAACATGAGGACCTGATCCCTGAACCAGACACTGCAGAAGAAATGCAGGGATCAGAATCGGGTGCCGAGATGCCAAATCTGGATACGGTGATATCCAACATCATCACGGACCCGGTCTTAGGGCTTGAACCACTGATGGAGGCCGCATCTGTGCCTGAATCTACTGCCCTGATTCCTCAACAAGCTACCCAACGCCCAAAAGCAACCGGTATTGTCATACGGGAACCGGCTGCTTCATCGACACCAGTTGCCCCACAAGGCGACAGAGGAAAAGGGAAGGCGGTTGCTGTCATAATGCCCTCTGTCCCTACAAATGATGTCAACATGGGTGTGGAATTGATTCTGAAGGATGTATGCGCACGCGCCGATGAGCACATGGATGCTTATGAGGAGTGGAGAAATGTAAGGCTCACTCCTCTCAAGAAGCGCATCAAAAAGGACCTGATGACGGCTGCTAGGAAAACAGAGGACTTTCTGATGAAAAGTATGGAGATTAACGATGTTGAAGTCCTTCTGCAATCCGGAGATCTATTCAGGCTACATCTATGCCTGACGTTCCTGGTCCAAAATCTGAACACCAGAGAACAAAATTTTGATATAGTCTCTCCTACAGCAGCCACCGATCGAGCAATTCTGGCGGGATTTGAGGTCGAACGTCTGAAACTGGAGGACTTATACAGAATTGAGTTCAATAAGTTGGGACATCAGTTTCCAGACTCTTCCAGTTTCCAAGTGACAGATCAGTCCAAGACGGCGCCGGCTCGACCATCAGACCCTGCTGATCCTTCAGTGTCATTGGAACCTGATTGGACCGAGCGAGTCAACGAAGTCCAAATGCAACCGATCAGGTCCCCCCATGCAGCGGGAGCTTTCGGGATTTTCAAGGACCCGGAACCTGTTTTGTCCATTCAGTTCCAACCGCCGCTTCTTCCGGAACCAATTGAGATGGCGAGCAGTCCCCGATTCGAAGAACAAGCTTCTTCAGGGACCTCCAAAGACCTGGTATCTGCTCCACCCTCTCCCGTATTGGTTTCTGGTCCTGTCCTTCAATTTTCTGCTACACCACTGCTGCTACCGGCACCCGAACCTAACTCGGTTCCCTGCCCCACGTCAATAGCCACTATGCCCTTCGAAGAAGTAGCAAAGAGGCTGCGATCAAGTGAAGTCCCCGGTTCCTCTAACACCGGCTCACTTCCCATGCTCCAGCGCCGCATCGAAGACTTCATGGTCACTCAGACCATGACAGACTCTAAGGTCAGGACCCTTGAGATACTGGCCAAGATTGCGCGGACCAAATCGGAAAAGGTTTATGCTGAGCAAGTCGCCACACGCACCGAATTTAAGAAATGGTGCGACAAACTCAGTGAAGATCAGAACCTTCTTCGCACTGACTTGAGGGGTGTTGAGGACACGATCCGGGAAAACCTGACGGCGGTCAAAGCTCAACTGGCAGTGATAGTTGAGCACCTGGAATCATCAGGAGCCTCCGGTGCTGCCAAAAAGGGGGAAAGTGGGAAAGGAAAGGAGCATCAGCCATCAAGACAAGCCTCAGTGCCTGATCCGAGCCCGACTCAGAGACCGAATCAAATTTCCACTATCCGATATGCACCAGAAGATCAAGATCGACAACAGCAAGAAGCTGCTCTGCTACCGGATGATATCTTGCCAAAAATGGACTCATCGATTCGGTCGGGCAAGGAGCTTCTGCCTTTGGAACGCATCTACAATCCTCAGTCCTTAAGGACGATAGCATGCAACCTAACTGGACAACAGCTTCAGGAGCTTACATGGTTGCATGACACAGAGCTGACGAAGCTGGAGAAGAAGAAAGAAGACAAGGGACGATCAAGGAAGAAATAGATTAGTTCTTTACATATCTCATGTAATAGACTAGTCTGTAACTTCCTTGATAAATGAAAAGAAACCTTTCTTCTAGTTATAAGTATTTAAGTTTTGGCAGTCACCGAAAAAGGGGAAATTGTTAAGAAATTCGGAACCCATAACGTAAATGGTTTCGGTGACCAAAACTTAAAACAAGCGCCCGATAATCTAAGGAACTGGTAGAGCACCTGATCAAGAACGCTTAAGGAACCAGAAACTAGTTATCAAGTCAGGCACCCGATGTTCAAGGCTGTGGCGACTGGTGATTTACACTTAAGAGTCAGGAACTCAACATCAGTCCAGGAGCCAGGAGCCAAATTCAAATATGCATCGATTAAGGAGAACAATGCAGTACAAATGCATTTAAGTCAAGGCTGCGACCCAAGAGACGTTGGCTTGATATATACCCATTTTGGTGAAAGGTGCAGTCTGCAGAGAACCTGAACCAGGTTCTGAAACCAACCTATTTCAGGAAACGACATTTAATAATGTCTGGAAGCTGGTCAGAGTCTTCACACAACGGCTCAATCCCGAACAAGTATAAATACCAAGAGCGTGAAGACTCAAAACAACTTTTGAACGATCAACAACACAACTCTAAGCACAATCACTCATTCTCAGAAGTTCTCTCTCACAGATTCATCACGAGCATTTAGATAAGTAAGAGATTTGTACTCAACGGACTTTAAAAAGCTGTTGAAGTTTAGGTGGATTGTTTGTATACAACTGCCTTGTAGCATTAGCTTTGGTAGGTTACAGTTAGTGAGTAGAGTGCTCCTTGTAACGTGTAAAACCAGTTGCTAGTGCTATCCTTCCTTGACGGAAGAAGGGGAGACGTAGGAGACTTTGCTCCGAACTTCCAGAAACAATTCCGCCCGCTCAAAACACAATACTGCACTCAAGTAATCGGTTTCCACCATTAACCAACCAGAAACCAGTCAACTGATAATTCAATATCAGTGACCTGGCACTTCAGTTACCCAGAAACCGAAAAATAGCCAAGTGTTTATTCACCCCCCCTCTAAACACAGTAACCGATCCTGCATCAGAATTTACGGAGCAAGATTCGGACATCTGAGCAAAGAGTTATTCCATTTCTCGTGAAGTTGTTGCAGTCGACGTCAGTCTGAATTTCGACGAATAAACTGTTTTCATCCAGAAAAATCTAGACAGCGAAATTTATACCGCTGTAACCGTCTGCGAGTCTAGTTTCCTGCAAAATTTTCGGATCAGTATTTGTACTTCTGAGCGCATAGTTATTCGTATTTTTCCGAAACTGCTGTAATCTGCCCAAAAAAAAATTTCGGCACCGAAATATATAGAATGAGTCCGGTTACTCGGTTACTACTAATGGTTTTATCTTCTAACTGGTGCTGAACTAACGGTTACTGCATGTGACCAGATGCTCTCACTGACCCGAACAGATTAGTCCAAAAAAAAAAGAATTTGACTGGTCAACCATAAAGAGTATGTTCGGTTGCCCTTGTTAGGTGCCTATGAGCATCTGATGTGCTGAGTGGTCAAGCACAACACAAAAAAAATGCAGTTACTCTAGTAACGAAAGTTGAATTATTTTTTTATTTATTTATTTTTTTAAATCTCAATTTAAAAAGGAGCAGCCGACTAACATTTACAGATGAATATTGACTTGTCAAAAGAGATGGCTATTGGTTACCCAAGTAACCGAAAGTGCCAATTTTTTTTTTTTTTACTGAATAGTAAGAAATGGCTTAGAAAACCATTTTTTTTATAAAAAAAAATAAAGTGATTTTATTGCTTTTTCAAGATTAACCCGCTCTGTTACCACTTGATAGGATCGGTATAGTGTTTAAAGGGGGTGAAAAAATACTTTAAAAACTTTTTAAACATAATTGAGTTATAATAACTCGTATTCTTGAAATATACGAGCACCGAGAGAGTAAGTGAGTTACGATTTTAAATCAAACGGAAAATACTCGACCTAATCCTCTTAAAATCGCTTTTGCGGGTCTTTTAAAAGCGTTTCAAAACTATGCAAGTTAAAAACCGGTTTGGTTGAAGCATTTTATCAAACACTTAAAATGCTTCAACTATGCATGCTATAATTATGAATGCAATGAGGTGAACACGAAATTTGTTTATGGAAGTTCGGAGTTTAATCTCCTACGTCTCCCCTTCTTCCCCGCAAGGAAGGTTCCACTAGAAGATTCGGTCACATGTACACTTAAGTACAACCCTCTATAGCTAGACTCCCGCTAACTAAACTCCTAGCACTCAACCATAGCACCCCGCAAGGTCACTATCTTCGATAGCTTTTTAAAGTTCATCGGTACCCAATGATTGTAGGCCGCAACCTCACAATCCGCTCACATCTTTAGAGTCTCTATGCTAAGACTATAAGCACTTGTTTTACGTCTTTGTGCGAAGACTACAAACACATAGTTTAACGTCTTTGTGTTAAGACTCTCACTCAACTAATCTATTTCGTTCATCTCTCTATTGTGTGAGTGAAGTGTGTGGGTTTGAACTTTGTAGCTCTCTCTATCTTTTGTACCCCACACATGAAAGAAGAACTTTCTTGATTAGCTTCTTTGATCTTGTTCTTCTTTCTAGGATCTCTCTTTGGATGTGCAGTTGTTTGCTCAAGGATCCATCTTTTCTTTGTTGTACTTGGACTGTATTTATAGCCTTCCAACCTTGATGTAGCCGTTAGACACAATAAAAGAGCCGTTGGAAGCTTTTGTCCTTACTTGGTCAAAGCTGTCAGCTTCAGTTGCTTGTACCTGCTGCAGTAAGGTGCTTGTACATCAGCTAGCATCCAGTTGATCAGGACCAGTAACCAGCCAGCACCTGGCCAGAACCCGCGGTGACCAGAACCCAGCCAGGTGCCTGATCAGAACCCAGCCACTGACCAGGACCTGACCAGAAACTGCGACCAGAGCCTGACCAGAACCCGCAGTATCCAGGTCCTGACTAGAACCTAGCCAGGAGCCTGACTAGAACCCAACCACTGACTAGGCACCCGAGTTGATCAGGCGTTGAACAGTGCTGACCGACAGTTGACCGACTCGATTTTTCACACTGAGCTCATATCTGATATCCGTTTTTCGAGTCGGGCTCATCTGCGCACTCAAGTAAATATGTTAGTGACACAATAATAAGTTTTGTGTTTATCAAAATCGGATTGCTAGATATTATAATCCAACAAACAACCATGGTGAATTATATGATTTTCCATATCACACACAAGATGATGGTGGTAATGATGGTTGGATATCAAATTCAATATCATGGGCTAGAGGAGATCTTATATCCCTATATGAATGATAAGACGATACTGAATATAATACTCGAACGCTTTATCAATCCATTGTTGTAATAGTTTTAGCTTTTGAAAATAAAATAAATAAAAATATTTGAATTTATCTTATAATTGAAAAGTAATAACTTTTGGTAGAATTATGCAAGAATAGAAATGTTATAACTAGAGCCCTCAGAATGGGCCGTGGCCGGGCCCACTCGTCATGAAAAATAATAATATATTTATTAAAATTATTTTTAAATTTTAATTTATTGTGCCATACATTATAGTATTCATTAATAAATTACGTTGAAACGCTTTATTCATTAATTGCTATGCATTCAATAATAAACGTGTCGTTAATCCCTATGTATTCATTATAAACGGGTGATTTGCAGAAATAGACATCTTTTTATATGTGGTTTCCAAAAGTAGGCATTATGTGTAAACTATTACATAAATAGGCACAATTCTTTATATTTTTATTTTCATATTTTTTATTGGTAATATGTTTTAGTTTATTTTTATTCAAATCTATTATACCAATTTATTTTGGAATCCCCTGCTCTCATACAAACTGGATCAGCAAATTTCAACCTACCAAGAACAGTTTAAGCCACTACGCCCCGAGGACCAGTGGACACAACCCCTAATAAAGCTTGTGCATGATCCAACTAAAAAGAAAATGAGGGGACCTGGACGCACCCGCACTACAAGATATACAATGGGGATGGATAGGGGACGGAGGAGACGAACATCCAAGGGAAGAGTACGTGAAGACGTCACCAAATCAGAATGTCACAAAGTCTACCTCAATTCCATCGTAAAAGTGTGGATCAGCCTAGCTCTTATCTACATGATAGCTCAAACCAACATCATCGATCATCGGTTCACGAGCCACCTCGGGGATGGAACTACAATGCTGATGTACCAGGGCCATCAATATAGTCACGCCGATAAAAAAATCCCGTAAAAAAATTTCTTCAGGGAATAAATGTAAGTGGTGAACTCCGTTTGCATTTTTTTTTAAATTGTCTGCTATCTCTTTTTTTTATATATATTTGCGTGTATCAGCGTGTTCAGATGCTTTTAAATAAGCGTGAACCATATATTTAATATCTCTTTTATTTTAATCATTAATTTATGCATATTATAAGTTATATCATAAAAAGAAAATAAAAGACAATGATGCCTAGTTTTATAATAGTTTGTGGACATAATAATATTAATTTAGAAAAAGAAATGAAATAAAAAGAATGCATATTTTTGTTATGTAATACACACAATGTCTATTTCTGCAATTCATAAGTGGTCAAGTGTAAAACCTCTATAAATTAATAACATTGGGACCAATAAAATTTTATTAATATAAAGAGATATTAATATATCGATAAATTAATATTTTATTAATTAAAAAAGAGATTTGTTAATTTCAGCAAATTTAGTATGAATTGAAAATAAATGAATTCATATATGTTTAATTAATTATATTCATGGATGACTAGCGTGCTTTTTTGTGAATATTTTCGCTGATTTGAATATGTTGCAGCTAGAGAACTCAACACCAGAACTCTTGGTTGCAATTAAAAAAGTTAGGGATGAAATCCAATTAGATTTAAATTTTAAGAAAACTCAAGTAACAATATATTCATATTTTAGTAAATTACCATAGTATTTATAATTGTAATATTTTATGAATTATTAATATAGAGTTTTAATGTGACTCAATATTTATAAAGAGATTTTTCAAAAAATTATTATCTTATTATCTTATCTAATTCGATGATTTTTTTACAAAGGCCCAAGTCGTGACTCAATTATTAATTTATCGAGTATTAATTTATAGAGGTTTTACTGTATTTGCAATTAACTCATTATAACATGCCATTAGTTATAGAACAATTAATGGTAATCATTAATTTGAAACTAATTAATATATTATGTAGGGCCGTGGCCGGCTCTAGTTATAACTTTTGAATCAACGGTGGCAGTATTTTATTTCAAAGGTTATAATCATTCATAGGCTTGTCAATGGGGAGGGGATTTCCCGATTTTTTTATCCCCGTGGGGCGGGGACGGGGAGAGATCTCCCCCCGTTGGTGGGGATGGGGCGGGGACGGGGATTGATCTCGCCCCGTGGGGTTCCCCGCCCCGTTCCCCGATACTATATTATATAATATAAATAATATTTATTATATCTAATCAATATTATTATAATATAAATAATATTTAAAAATATTTATTATACTCATTTTATATTACTATAATATAAATAATATTTAAAATATAATTTAAATAATATATTTAATTTATATATTATAATATAAATATTATTTTTTTTTAAAAAAATTGCGGGGCGTGGGGACGGGGACGATTTTGTCCCCGTTTACTTGGCGGGGACGGGGATGGGGATTCTCCGTAGACGCGGGGCCGGGGCCGGGGATTAGGTCCCTGTCCCCGCCCCACCCCGTTGACATCCCTAATCATTCAACATTGCAGTATTTCTGAAAGGTGGCAAACCCTTTGTAAATTTTATATCTTTTGGTTTCAAATTGTGTATGCAGAAATCATTATTGACATTACTTCTAATTTTTCAACAAGAAGAAAATTGTCTCTGAATTTATCCTGAATTGATGCAATATTATCTTTAAACTTTCACGCCTCAAGTTTATGTTATTTCGTTTAGGAAATAAAATATTCCTAACATCAATGTTTAATTTAACATATTAAATGGCATTTCTGAAAATTGAGAAGCATGGATGCATGGTTGTAGAGGAGTCGAGGCCAAGTCGAGCTCGACTAATATAAAGTCGAGTTCAATTTTTACGATCTCATCAGTCGAGCCGGCTCAGCTCATCTGTCACCCAGATGTGATGATTGCAGCATACACGATTCAGTACAAAAGGATTTTGGGCCTTCCCTTTATTTGAATTTGCTCGACTCATTATCGGCCTATTGTGGCCATAAATAGGCCCATTCATTCTTCGTCTGTCCATTCGTGAAGAGACCATTGCAGAATACAACACACAAACAAAGTTTCACGCCTATCTCAGCTGATTTCAGATTTTGTAATAGAAATAAACAATTCTTTTTTTGGTATTCTTCGCCAATCTGATCCATGGAAAATCCAAACGTACAAGAGGTAGTTCCAATTTCCCGATTTCGTCGTCGCAAAGCCTAATTTTCCATCACAATCATTGGTCGCCTTTTTTTTTTTTTTTTGGTTTCCAATCTTGCAGATATTGGAAAAGCAATTGCTTACCGTAGCGAAGGCCGTGGAGGAGAAGATCGATGATGAGATCTCGGCGCTTGAGCGTCTCGATCTGGACGATTTGGAGGCTCTCAGAGAGCGCAGGATGCAGCAGATGAAGAAAATGGCCGAGAAAAATCGACGCTGGATCGGCCTCGGACACGGCGAGTACTCCGAGATCCTTAACGAGAAGGAGTTCTTCTCTGTGGTCAAGTCCAGCGAACGCGTCGTGTGCCACTTTTACCGCGAGAATTGGCCCTGCAAGGTGATGATGCATCCTTTTTTACCCAAAAAAAAAAAACATTTTCAATGATGCTTATTAGTAGGGCTTTCTTCCTCCATGAATTAAATAATGTCTGCGGATTAGGGATTCGATTGCCTTCTCGGAATTCTTCGAATTTTATATCTGAACTGTGTTGCACAATCAGGGCAATGTTAAGCGATCAGAAATGAACTTAGCTTCAACAGAATTATTCTCATCTATTGATTCTATTTTAAGATATCTATCTGAGATTTTTTGGCATAAAAAAAAGACATACATACATATACATACATTGCTTGCAGGTCTTGGACAAGCATTTGCCTATACTGGCGAAGCAGCATATAGAGACACGTTTCGTGAAGATCAATGCTGAGAAGAGCCCTTATCTAACCGAGAAGCTACGCATCGTCGTTCTACCAACTCTTGCCCTGGTCAAGAATGCCAAAGTAGAGGATTATGTGGTAAGTAAGAAGTCAATCGAAGCACACTTGTAAATAAATCTTATCTTAGAAAATATGTCTGTGGTAATAAGGTTTTTCGGGTTGGTTGTTTAAGGTGGGTTTTGATGAACTCGGCGGGACCGATTCTTTCAGCACGGAGGAGCTCGAGGAGAGGTTGGCTAGATCAGAGGTTATCTTTTTCGAGGACGAGAGGGCTTTGAAGTCCAAGGCACATCCAAGCAAGAGCGTTCGTCATGGCTCGACCTCGTATTCGTCTGATTCTGAATAAGTTTTCTTTTCAGATGGTTTTCGAGTTTGTTGTAGCATTATCTTTTAAACGTTTTTCTAGCAAATCTTGGTCTTCATATGCTGTGATGGGCTGGCTAAATGGTATGATTAGTACGGTGTTCCATTGATTAGATGGAAGATGGTATGTTTACTTTGTTGTTTAAATACATGATTTTCTTGGCGTGAAAAGTAATTGAAGAATATTCATCGAAGGACTCCCACCACGTACCCACAGGAAAAACTCAATATATTAATACTCAATTATTTAATAAAACTATTAAAGATAATATTTTTTTATTGATCTCGACTCTTGAATAATGTGCTAAATTAATAATTCATGAAAATTATAAGGTAATATATTTTTTATAATTTCTATAGACTTCATATAAAATATAAATTAATAACTACATTCTATTACATGAACGAATTATGAAGAATTCTTGAAAATGACTCAATTGTTTTTATTTGTTTTGTTTTTGTAGGAATCAACTTCCCCTTGAATATCGTCTCTAATTTTCCTTGCAAATTGCAAGTTACTATTAACTCATTCTAACAATTGCTTATGAGTGAGACTAAGATTATCCCGTCGTGCTAGCATAATTCTCGTCGTATCTCGTCAGCCATTGTTGTTTTGTTTCACACCTTTAAAGATGAGAGATCATGTTGTTTGTATGATTTGTTATGTGCATGTTTTAATCGTGTATTACATGTAAAATTAATTCACTTGTAGCACATAATTTATATTAAACCATCGGCAGAACTACATAACAAACGAGCATCAATATATATATATATATATATATATAATACGACATATTAACCAACAATCAACGAAACGTCGAACAAACCCTAAAAACAGCAGCGTAGCGTTCAAAGCAAAATACTCCAAACAAAAGACACAAAACTCTTATCAACAACACAAAGAAGTAACAAACCGAGTTAATGATGACGACATAGTAGACAACAACCGCCCGCCCAACAAGAAATTCTTAGCGCCGACGCATGGCTCGTTCAAGCTGCAAGTGCTGAAGAGCCTTTTCAAAAACTTTCTTGCCATGAGGATGGCTGTGCAATAACGTATCGTTCAGGACCTTGTCCAAAAAGGCGGCGAGCATATCTCCCTGTCGTTTCAAAAGCACGGAATAGAGCGTTAGCTCTACGAATAGTCGTTTGAAATAAATAAATCGATAAAATATAGTAATACCGCAGCTAGTAGGTCGATGATCGTCTGGGCAACATAGTTCCCAAAACCGTCCCTGACAAACTGCGGGAACATGGAGCTCTTCATAATCTCAGCTACAATGCCGACCCTTTGATCTTCCGATGAGTTATTGAGGCATCTCTCCACCACATTGCTCGCGTGCTTGTTCATAGACAGAGAAACGTACGAGCCCGAGAGCCTCTGAAGGATATCCGACGTATAGCGATGAATCCTCAGATCAAGTATATACTGCACCACATAATTCCTGAGAAAAAAAAACAAGTTAGTGACTATATAGACATAGAGATTATATACATATATGTATATATATATGTATATGTTTACACACAAAGACACATAGATACGTACGCAAAAGGATCTTCTGAGAATATAAGTGAATTTGAAGCCAATTCTCGAATGATGTGCTCCTTGGAGGATCGTAAGGCGGCGGGAATTACGCATGTTTGAAGCAGGCAGCAACCGCTTCTGTTGAGTGCGAGGTCGAGGCAGTGGCCAGGCACAATGTCTACTAGTTGCTGCAAAGCAATAATTAAGAGGAGTTATGTATGTAATGACCGATGTACTTAGCAAACTAACGGCGATTAGCGATCTTTCATCAGGCCAGAATCCTAAATTAGGTCTTGTGGGCTCCTTGTAATAACAGCTAGTTAGCTTTGTAATGAAATGGTTAGAGATGATACCTGAACATATTCGTCGGTGAAGCATTTGAAACAACACTCAATCACACGCCCGCTGTTCCCGCTCTTCATAAGGGTGATTCCGATATTCGCCAAAGCAGAGGCGAGGTGATGTTTCTGATTCGAAGTCGCTGCGTTCTTGATCAACATCGTCATAGCCTTAGTTCTGTTCCGAGAAAGAGAAAGAAAAAACGATGAAAACCCTAAACAGTTTGCGATTTATATTCGACGTAAATTGAGAAAAAAAGGGTTTTTTTTTTAGCTAGGGCTAATTTAAGCAAACATACCCTCGGCTATCAAGGCAGACATCTTCGAGCCTCGACTCGTCGTGAGCAACCGCCACAATCAAATGATTGAGCTGTTCTTCGTTGCAAGTTCTGATGAACAGATTGAAATGATGATCACTGATAAAAGTGTTTGTCATTATCTCGCAGATATGATCCTTCAACTCCGAGAAGATCGTGTCGAAGTCCATGGGATTCCCTTCTTCGATCTTCTGCTGCAAGAACCTACAGCCGTCTTGAGTCTTGGTCAAGAGATGAATACACCCTTTGTACTCATTCAAGGCCGGCGCAAAATTAAAACAATTCCTGCCGTCGAAAGCGTTGTGCCAAGAACCCTTATTATTAGAACTTCTATGTCTGATCCCTTCAGCCCTAAAACTAGGGCTGCCATTACTGTAAGAACTTGAACTGATGGGCACGTAGACAAGAGCGTTCTTGTTCAGACTTGAGGACGACGACGACCTAGGGTTTTGGAAACCGTTAATATTTCCACCATAGCTTCCATAATTCATCTGGCCCACAGAACTGTTGTAGTTGTTAGAAGTAAAACCATTATGGACGAGATTATTCTTGTATTGGGCTGAAGACTGATAATGGTTATTGATGGGACTGAAAATCCCCATATAGTTTCTTGCAGCGTTCTGAGCCTTAATTCTTTGGAGATCGGACAAAAGATAAATCCCAGGCGCTGGAGGATCATAAAACGGCAGCGGCGGCGGCGGCGGTGTGTTAATCCCAATATTATCACCAGACCCAAAGCCGCCGTCGTCACCAAAGATTTCCAGGCTCGTCAGGCGACTATCAGATGGGAGGTTGAGCCCATTAGACGACGAAGACTCCTGGGAAAAACCATGATGATGAGGATAGCCCGGATTGTTGTTCAGGCGGAGATTGGCGGTGGTGGTATTCATCGGTGGCTGAATTGATAGGGTTGATCCGAACAGCAAGGCGAGTTCATCAGCCTGACGAATTTTCATGTAGTTTTCCAACCACGCTGTGTCCTCGCCGTCGTCGTCGTTGACGACTGCGAGGCTACGATCTTCTTCTTCCTTGTTATTCTCCATGGATTAGATTTGAGAGAGACAGAGAGACATTTCAGAGAGAGAGATCGATAAGTGAAAGTAGGGTTTACGAAGGGTTGAGATATATATAATATATATATAAATATATATACATACAATATATTATTTAGGAAGATATAAACTATTATTGGAGTTTGTTGAGATATATATGGAATCTTTAATTATTTTGATTTTGGGGCTATTTCAAAAAATAAAATAGCTGCCCGAAAAAGGCTTGAATATAGAGAAAAAATAGAGATCGTAACGATATTTCCTATATTTATGCCATATTTACTAGAACTATATTAAAAAAAGGTAATCTTTGCCTTTTATAGACTTGAATTTTTAAATCTGGAATAACTTACTTGATTTATTTATTTACTCTTTCTTTTCTTAATTTTCATCCTCTATTTTTCAATGTAAAATTACCAACTTATCCTTGTCACTGTATTTTTTATGGATAAATCTTTACATAAAATCAATACTCTCGTAGCTTACATCTTTAAAATTTACCCTATGGATTAATGATTAAGGTATTTGATAAATCATAATGGTCAAATACATTTAAATTCTTTTACTTATAGAATCAACTTGTAACTATTTATTTAATCAAAAGACGTGATATAATTTAACAGGAATATTAACTATATGTCGACTCAAAATTTATTTAATCTATCTTTTTATTCAACTCCTATATGCTTTAATTGTTGTAACTGTCTGTTAGCCATGGTTAATATTGACTCTATATACTATTTTCTTTTTTTTCTTTTTCTTTTTTATGTAGAAAGGTAATCGACACACAACGCCACCGTAGTTCTCTTATTCCGATTACGTTCAGTCTGAATCAAATTTGAACCCCATTATCGGCCATGGGACCCAGCAAGACTAACCCTTATTATGTGTATACACTGTCCCAAGTCTACGTAGTAGTGAGTCGATTCGTTGAATTGGCAAGAGACTCTTAGGTTAAAAGAAATGTAGTCTACTTTGAACTTCATTAGTGAATTTGGAACTTAGACGAACATTGTGAAATGTAAAGAAAGATGTGGGCCGTTGTAAAAGTGGAAGTTCTTTTCGTGCTTGTTTGGTACGTTGGTTTTATATTTAGGAAGATTTAAGTTAGTAAGGTTTATATAAAACTAATTAGGGGTATAAAATAAAATGTGTTTGGTTAGTGGGTTTACAAAAACCCACAGGTAAGTTTATCTAAACCTGCACACATGAGTTTAGAACTGTTTTATATAAACTCATGTTTTATATAAACACACGTACCAAACACACCAACATGCTAAAATCAGGGTTTAAAATTTCTAAACCTATGTACCAAATAAGGGCTTAATGTTAGAAGACGTGGTTTGAATTCCATGGTTTCATGTAAAAAAAATAAAATGGATGAATAAAAAATAAATAACGGTTTGCCAAGAGTGTGGGTGCTGTATAACGTGAACTGAATACCAACGGTCAAATGAAATTCATTTGAACTTTACAGAAATTAATTCGGACATTTATTTTTTAAGTGATTTGTGAATAAAGATATAATATGTTATCATTCAAGAAAATGTATATTTTAGATTGAAAATATTGTGTGTTGGAAAGTATCTCGAAAAATGACCGTAAAAAAGTGAACGTTGACACACAAAGAATCATTCACAACCCTAAAATCTATTTCCAAGAACCTTATTGTAGTTTTCAAGGGTTCAACAATTTCTTCTAAAAAACCTTATGTTAATGGAATTGAGTATTTATAGGAGTGATCGACCCAGTAAAAGAACTATTATATATATATATATATATATATATATGAATTGTGCTATTGAATGTATACATGAACGGCATTTTCCCGTTAGTCACTGTGAATGTAATTTAACCTAAGAGTCAGAAGCTCAAAAGACATATTAATGCTCATCCAAGAGTCATGTTCAGGCTCATTCAAGACTTATATCCATGCTTTTTCAAGGATCACATTCATGCTCTTCTAGAAGTCATGTTCATACGCATTTAATAGTCTTAAAAAACTCAAAGATTGATGTATTTGTTTCTATACATTACTTGATAAGAATCCAATGATATTTATAATTAGGGATGTCAGTGGGGCAAGTTCGGGGCGAAGATCTAGTCCCCATCCCCGCCAAGAAATGGGGACGAAATTGTTCCCATTCCCGTCCCCGTGATAGTTTATTTTAAAAGTATAATTTATATTATATAATATAAATTTTATATAATATTTAAATTGTATTTTGAATATTATCTATATTTTAATAATATAAATTATATATTTTTATAGCTTATAACACCGGATCCTCACGGGGCGGAGAGTATAGTCCCCGTCCCGCCCACGGGGATAGAAAGTCGGAGATTTCCAGCCCCCTTCGGGACGGAAAATTTCCGCCCCACTAACAACCCTATTTACAATCATATGTCTATCATATCATTTTCTTTTTATTATTTTAAACTTAATATCATCTAATTCATTTTATCTTACCTAGGAACCTAACTAACTTGTGGGATCGGGTAAACTCCAAGGACAAGCGTACTAGCCTGCAACAACGCCAATCAAGAAGATCACGCTAGGACCTGTCCATGCATGACGGGCTCACTTAAGGAATTGGTGTTAGAAGAGATCCCATTATGTGATTTCCACAAGATCTTAAGGTAATTTATTATATTACTATATTTTATTCCATGATGAATATCCATCTATATAGTCGAAATTTCCTGATATTTCTCCAGTGTTTTCCATTTTTAAAAATTTGACATTTTCCCGATGTTTCTAATTTGATAGTTTTATATTAGTATTTGATACCAATAAATGCATTGATATTTAAGCTACTAATTTCTATTTCATGCATCAAGAATAATTTTCTAAAAAACTTTCATTTTCGTGGAATTAGAATGCCAATAATTAGGGTTGAGAAAATTCTAGCGATGAATCATCTCGTTCGGACTCAAAGTTATTGGGACGGAGAATCTTCAGTCAAAATGAGAATGAAGAGTTGACGGTGATTCTCTGCAGGTGAAAATGCGAGGACTGAATAGGGATGGAATTCATATTGATTCCCCATTTGAACATAATGGTGATTTCCCATTGCTCGATTATAATTATTTATATATATATATATAATACGTAATGTAACATTAAGTAATATAAATTATTTTTTCTTATTTCTTTATTTAGTTTGTCATAATTTGTACTCTACTAAATCATGAAAATTCCGTTATGTTTCTTATTGGTTTTGTGCTGTTACTCACTTCAGTTTTTTCTGTAAAATAAATTGAGTTATTAGATTTATATGAGGAACCTGAATTCCTCATGGTAACCCACCCTCCTATGATGGTTCCCGTCCCCAAAATAATTTATCATAAACGGTAAATTAACGGGGAATATGGAGATGGTATGTCCAATACCAACCCCGAATTCGTCCATTGCCAGCCCTACATCGACTGATTTTGATATTTTCATTCTTAATTTAATTTAAGGAGATTGTAATATTCCTATCCTATTTTAATCGATCTTAACATTATGATTGGATTTGGAAGGGTGCATTGAGGGAAAAAAAGAAGTTATTTTGTGATTTAATTGAAAATATGGGATGAAAATAAAATAGAAACTTATAAAGTGAAGCCCAATGAGAATACTAAATTGAAATGAGCCCATACTGTAAATTAGGATGAACAGTTTCTTACATTCAGCACTCAAAAGCCCAATTAAGCTCTGCGATTTCGGCACCATGAGCAAAGCAACAATCTTCCGAGTCTGCGTATTTGTGTTTTGAGCGAGGGAAAGCTGATTTAGAAAATCTATCAAAAGAGGAACGGAGGCACGCACACACAAAGCACAACGCATACTAAATTGAGAGGCGGTTTGGCGTTGGTATACACGGTACTAGAATTTCGGGTGTGCAAATTGCTGTGGGCCATTAACTTTTTATTTTCTGTTTTCTCATCTTGGTTGTTTTTCTGCTTTTCGAGAATTTAATTGTGGAAGATTCGCGTAGTCTTGTGGTGCTTTCGCCTTTCCATGTCGTTTTTGAGGAATGTATGATAATTGTTTTGTTTGCCCAAATGTGATTTTTTTTTTCTCTTTCGTCGAAGTTGAAGTATGCAATTGGAAGTGATTTTACGATTAGGGTTTTGAAAATTTTAGCAGCTTGATGTTTGTGAACTTGCATGGACAGCAAAAGAGTTTTGATTTTTTTTTTATATTTGTTATTATTTTTTTACGTGATATCCGGCTGGTGAGCTTTGTGTTTGCAAATCTAGGGTTGGATGTGTTTGAATTGTTTTTCTGCCGCTGTTGTATGATACAGTAATGGATTTCTGGTGGTTTAGCTATGAGCTTCATGCTTCTATTTATCAGGATTCAGAGATGGTGAACTGACATAAATACTGCATTTTGTTTAATCAATAGGAAACGGATAGTGGGAAAAATTCAAAACACCAAATTGATCACGCTCGTAGTCAGAATTGCGAACCTCTAATTACAGATTACTGTGAAGTTGACTCGGAGATTAACAATGGACTCAATGGGCGACAAAGAGGTTGGTAGTGGAACACCTGGTAATGAAAATACTAAGTCAACTCTGGAAGATAAAGGGTCTTCAATACTACCGAGAAAGAGAGGATCTAAATCTAATGGTCAAGTAACAAGTTCATGGGAATTGCGTCCAAAATCACGAGAGAAATCCAAGGCTCATGAACCTAGTGAGAGTGTGAGAGAAGAAAGTACTATGGTTGAGGAAAAGAGGAGGCAAAAGAAAAAGACGAAGAACTCTCCATCTAACGAGTTCTCTCGAACAAAAAAACGTCATAGATATTTATTGCACAGGATCATGTTTGAACAAAACTTGATTGATGCATATACTGCTGAAGGCTGGAAAGGACAAAGGTCTGTTATGTTATATTCAGCTAAATGTGTTTGATGTGGATTACAGTACTTTTTGGAAGTATTTCCTATAATTCCTGAGGTAGATCAGCATGCAAAAAAACTTGCTACTACAGATGATCCCACATGCTGTAATGCTGTAGCCTGTAATGCCATCATTATTTATGTTCTAGTTAGATAATATGAATTGTCAAGGTTTCCATAATGGTGATTGCGCTCATGGATCAAATTTAGTTTAGTTGGGATTATTCATGGTTGAAATATTGTTCGTATCTGTTTTAGAATAGTTTTAGTCGCAAATAAAAAAAGTATTGCAAAGAGTTTATTTTGTTAGCTGTTTTGCTGATTATTCAGATTTTTTTGCAGCTTGGAAAAATTAAAGCCAGAGAAGGAGCTACTGCGAGCAAAGTCTCATATCTTACGCTATAAGTTGAAGATACGGGCTTTATTTCAGCAACTGGACCAATCACTCCATCTTGGAAAGATTCCAGAAATTCTATTTGACGATAAAGGAGAGATCGACAGTGAAGATGTATGGAGTTTCTTCATCCATTGGTGTCAATTAAGATTTTTCATTTTTAGCGCGCTCTCCCTGCATAATCTCGAAGATGCATTTTTTTTTAAATTTCTTCTCTGTTTTTCCCCTTTTAATAATGCAAATGATCGTTGGTGCATTTGTGCATATTCTTCAACCGCTTTATCTGAGTAAGTATTGGACTAGACTTGATTTTTAACACATGTTGTGATGCGTAAAACTTATACTTAAGTGAGTTTTTTTCCTGGTTGCTTAACTGATGAGTTCCATTGGACCTTATGCTTCTTTTTTATATATGAATCACTCTAGTCCTGGATGTGTGATGTGCAGATATGGCGCATCTATATTAAGTTGTAGCTTTGATGCAATTATATGGTCTACCATTTTTGTTGATAAATACTGGTTTTGTTGATTGTATGATTACATCACCTCCAAAATGGTTGAATTCTTCTATATTGCATGTTGGAAACTGATTTCTTTGTTGTAATGCGTCGTTAGCTTCCAATGTGCCTTCTGTTCCATTTAGACGACACTATTAGATGAATTTTGAAGCACTCCCTATGTTTTTCTGCAGATCTTTTGTGCAAAATGTGGCTCCAAGGATGTGACACTTGACAATGACATCATTCTTTGTGATGGATCATGTGAACGTGGATTCCACCAGTATTGCTTGGAACCACCTCTGTTAAAGGAACAAAGTAAAATATACCCCCTACATACCTCTTCCATCTCCAAATTATCGCTTCGATATAATTACATTGTCATATTCTCTTCGTTTTTATTGTTCTGCATCCAGTTCCTTTGGGCGATGAAGGGTGGCTTTGTCCCGGCTGTGATTGTAAAGCTGATTGCATTGATTTGCTTAGTGATTTCCAGGGAACAAAGCTGTCTGTTCTCGATAGTTGGGAGGTGTACTGTGACTATGCTTACATAGATGTATATTCCATTACGAAATTGTTATTTGTTGCTGAAATGCTCTCTGTCACCACAGAAAATATTTCCTGAAGCTGCTTTGGGAACTAATCCTGATAATGGTGTATTGGGATCTTCATCTGATGATTCTGAAGATGGCGACTATGACCCTGAAAAGTCCGACATCGAGGCGGTTGAAGGAGATGTACCGAGCTCTGAGAATTCTAGTTACTTCTCTGCATCAGATAACTTGTGCGCTCCCGCTAATGATGGAAATAATATAGAGCTGCCTTCTGATGATTCAGAAGATGATGATTTTGATCCCTCTGAACCAGACCCAGATGTACAAAGAAAAGCTGATAGTTCAAGTGCCGATTTTTCTTCAGATTCAGAGGACCTTGACACTCTACTCAATGATGCTGCTATGCCCGGGGTAGAAAATCCAGGGAGCATCTCACAGCCGTCAGACGAGCAATCACATAATGGGGGTAAAAATTCGAATGGAAAATCAATAAAAGATGAGCTATCTTACCTTTTGGAGAGCAGCGGGGAGCCTCTAACAGCTAAAAGGCAGGTTGATCGTTTGGACTACAAAAAATTGAACGATGTGAGTTTTTTTTTTTGGTGATATCATGGACTTTTTTTGTTTAAGATGTTTAGTTTGCTGTCTTTGATTCTTTCTTCAGATATTTCAGCTGCTGGTCTGTGTCTCTAAGTATCTTAAAACATTTTGTTCTTTATTCGCTACTTATGTATTTGGGTTGGGCTGTATTCTAATTTGCTTTTTTTTTTTGTCTCAAAGGAAACATTTGGTGATATATCTTCTGATACAAGCGATGAGGATTTTCAAGATGGCAGCTCTCGGAAGAGGAGGCGGATGAAACGTGACAAAAATGAGAAAACGTCTCCTTATAAGACTCCAATGGCTGATGTAATCTCCAAGGATGAAAAGCTACCGAGACAAAGCACAAATACTCAGGAAAATGCTGCTGAGGCCAATGTTGGCTCTGCTAGCACAAGTACAAAAGGATCACAGAAACGGTTTGGTGAAGCTGCAAGAAAGGTATTCATTCAAGATTATAGTTGCGTTAGGTTGTTGAACATAGTTTAAAGTCCATTTCAAATCATTTGCCTTCCAACATTTTGTTTTGTTCAGTACATAAAATTTTTTAAAAACCACCGTTTGATCTTAGAAAAAGAATTAAAAACAGTAAATGCCTCGACTTTTCGGTGAACTTGTTATATAATGTGGTTGTTTTTGTGTTGGTTCAGCGACTGTATGAAGCTTTCACTGAGAACCAACGCCCCGAAAAATCCGTGAGAGAAAATCTGGCGAAAGAACTGGGAATGACAGTTGAGCAGGTTTGATCATGGCTAACACCTATCATGGTTATCAAGGTAATTTAAATTTGCAACTTTTAACGTTTTATTGATTTCTGCAAATGAATTTTGCAGGTTCGTAAATGGTTCGAAAATGCTCGATGGAGCTACAACCACAGACAGAAAATGGAGTCGCAAAATGCAGAAAATGAAGCCTTAATCACAATCCCGCTTCAGTACTCCGATTTGGGCTCGAACTCTGCAGCAACCCAGAAATCAAAAAAGAGGAAGAGTTGAAGAAAATCAGTTAAAATTACGATTATTAGTTAATGAACTCCCCTAGGTATAATAATAGTCTTAACTTTTTTTTTTTTTTGACAAGGATGATGTCGATTAATGAGCCACCTTGTTACGAGGTCTTTTAACAAATAGGAAAGAAACTGTCGTAAACATTGCTCGCCATGTTAGACAATGAGGATAACACAACTACCATAATGCGAGTCAGCGCCAGCATATTGACGCTGTTGAATCACTGTCTAGCAATCACCTTCTACAATGATGTCCTGCCAGGCCTGACGCCGAGCGAATATCATAGCCTCTCTACCCGCTAATGCCTCAACGACTTATGGTTCGAAAATTTCGGGGAAAAACTTCGAACACCAACCGATGCCACCACTCCAATGGATGCCCATTGACAAGTTCTGTGTAACGCACCATAGAAATTCAGCTTTATCACCTCAGAAGGCGGACACGACCACTTCTCCGTAGTAGAAACCGAATCTGCTGGCATCGAACTTCCACTAGAAATTGTAGGTAAGTCAAGCATCATAGCAAGTTGAATAGCTACGGAAACTGTGGAGTATGCTCGCCTTCAATAACCTATTTATTCCGAAGATGCCATAGAGACCAACAGAGATTAAAGAGGTGGATGTAAGAGCTGTAGTTTAGGGTAGAATGCATGAGGCGTAACCAACCTTCTGGTGACCCCATGCCAACGCTTGAGGAGGTCTGTGTCGATCTTCGCTTGCTGCCAAACTATCTTCGAAGTTGGGCTTTCTAAGAGCACATGATACTCGTCTTCATGAAAATAGCCGCAGCGTCCACAAGACGCGGCTTGGACACACCCTCTGCGAAAGAGATTTGCAGCCGTAGGTAATAGGTTCTTACCTAGTCTCCAAGCAAAGTTCTTTACTTGAGGGGGGACTTTAGCATCCCATATGAATTTCCACGAGAGAGGAGACGAGGTTGAAGCATCGCTTCTGCATCTATCGGCAAAAAAATCGATCGGATCAGCGGAATATTCCAATGGCCCGAGTGAGAAACCCGCAGATCACGTACTTACAGTGCTCAAGTTGAGGGTTCAGCGGTGTAATGATCCTGCGGAAATTCTCCTGTGGCAGGCAGCCACTGATCCTTCCAGACTTGGACTTCGTCCCAAGACCCCACACGCTAGCGATGACCCTTGATCACTACCTCGCGAGCAGACATCAGAGTGCGCCATGTTTGGGAAGGACGACTACCTAGGGAAGCAGTGAGGACCGAACCTGTAGGAAAATACCTAGCTCGAAAATTCTGGCTAACTATGCATTCCTATTGCGCGAGAAACCGCCATAGCTGTTTTATGAGTAGGCTTTTATTGAAATCTTTGATATCTCTAAATCCCATGCCCCCTACCGCCTTGGGTAGACACATCTTCTCCCACGATAGCCAGTGTAATTTATATTTTTCTGTACCACTCCACCAGAATCTAGCCACGAGTCTTTGTATGTTCCTTACAAGCGACTTGGGCAGCTTGAAACAGCCCATAGCATACGCTGGAATAGCCTGAAGCACTGCCTTAATAAGGACCTCTCTCCCTGCTTGTGAGAGCGTCTTCTCGGACCAGCCAAACTCGACCACTTCTCTTCGATTCTTTCCCACTATAGTAGGCAGCCCTAAATATATGCTATGCGAGTTATCTGGCGAAATACCTAGAATGTAACAGCACTCTCGGCGAATTCCTTGATCGACATTAGGCTAGAAGGGTATGGAAGATTTTGCATAATTGATAGCATGACCCAAAGCTGCTCAATATACGTCTAGGATCCTTTTAATCGCCATCGCTTCTTCCTTGCGTGCACTCGATAATAGGGCTGTATTGTCCGCGAACAATAAGTGCGAGACACGCGGCGCCCCACGACATATATGTATTCCAGACAGTGCCCCTTCATTTTCTGCGTCCTGAAGTAAACTACTGAAAGACTCCTCACAGAAAAGAAATAAGTAGGGGAATAACGGGTCCCCTTAGCATAAACCCCGCTGAGTGATAATACGATCAAACTGAGAGCCGTTTAACATAAAAGGAATAGCGGACTAGAGATACACATCGCATAATCAAAGCAATGAACTCAACATGAAAACCTAATCTATAATGTACCTTCTCCAAGAACGGCCATTCAGCCTTATCGTACGCCTTACTCATATCGAGCTTGAGAGACATTAAACCCTCTCGTCCGGTGCGTATCTGTCTTAAAGGATAGTTAATATAGTCTTTTAACTATTTATAAGATAATTGTCTTGTCTTTGTTTGCAAATTTGGAAGATATATATGATAAGTTAGGATTTTACGTAGTTTTCATATGCGAAAACATGGATTCTTGGTCGTCATTTATATGAATTGTCTAGAAGTCTAAATTCTTATTTGATAGATATTGAAGCGAAAGAGACCGAAAACGGGAAAATTCGTATGTTGAATGAAGCCGAAGCAAAGCAAGCTAACAAAAGCATGCTCTCATCTCGACTCAGTAGCTTGGCATGGCATAGCATAGCATTCATAGTAGACACACAAGAAGAGCATGTCACGTGAAGGCTCAGCGAGACAGCATAGCATGCTTTGAGTCGGCCCAGCCCAAAAAAATCTCTACGTCGGTTGATTTTTCTTTTCTATTTAAAGCAAACCGAGCAGAATTGGATAGAAAGGGAGAGCCGCATATACACATTATCGACGGCTGAGAAAAAATAAGATCTCGAACGATTGAAGGCTGCCCAGACGCTTAAGACTCACGGCCGACCCTCACCCACCACGGAACATATCAAGCTCGACGGAAAATCCCGAAGCGATACGTGACAACTCGAGCATCGTGAAGGGACGAATACTATACCTTTAATATTACGTTTTCAACAATGTTTTCTTTTGATTCGTTGTTGTCTTCGTTTATTAATAGGCTAGCTTAAGTCTTTTCGTGATTAAGGCCGTATTAATACTATTCGTATTTTATTTAATCGTATGATTTGTGTTTAATGCTTGTGTATGCTTGATCATGATAAGTTAGGATTTTAGGTAGGTTTTATACCCGAAAATATGGATTCTTGATCGTCGTTTATATGAATTGTCTTGAATATTTTACGTTTACGTTCATATATTATATTTAATAGATATCGGAGCAAAATGGACCGCAAACGGGACGATTCGAATATGGAAAGAGCCCGAGAAATTCAAGGCCGAACGAACATACACGTTCGGACGCGTTTTTTCTTTATATAGCTGCTGCTCATTGGCTTAATCGATCACCTGCTTGCAACTAGAGGAATCACATGAGAAGACATCACCCACGCGAATGCATGCAAGGGGAAGAATGCAATAGAATAATTAATCATCATGAGTGGAAAGCATTATCATTACAAGGTATGAAGCAATCACGTGAAGGCAAAAACAATGACAAACATGCACACGTTTCAAGGCAGGAGGACTAAGTCAAATATCTATATGATTGCATTAAAGAAGTTTTGAATTCTAGAGATTATCATTCAACCAAAGAGGAGCAAGGATATCGGGATTTTTGTTTAGATTTTGTCTCAACCTCTTATGAGCTTAAGTCGGTATTAGGGCTTTCTTTGAAAGCAGCAGAGGTATCATCGAGACAGTGGAGAAAAGAAATAAAAAAAAAAAAAAAAGGGAGATTGCGAGAAGGGCTGAGAAATATCACGCACGACACGATCAGCAAAGAGCATACAACATCAGACCCTCACTCCACGCAGCCGCACCAAAAGCAGCTAGGAGGCCTCTCGAAGCAGCCACCTCTCGAACGACTGAAGGCTGCCCCCACGCTTAAGACTCACGGCCAACACCCGAGGAGACGCGACGACTCGACATCGTGAGGGGCGAATTCTATCTCTTTAATATTTCGTTTTCAACAATGTTTTCTTTTAATTCGTTGTTGATTTCGTTTATTAATATGCTAGCGTAATTGTCTTGTGATTAAGGCCGTATTAGGCCGGATTATGAATTCGTATTAATGTTATTCGTATTTTATTTAATCATATGAATTGAGTTACGTGTCCTATATTTGTGTCTAATGCTTGTGTATGCTTGATCACCATATGCTTGATTATTGATTGGTTTATGAGACTGAAAAAGTGATTAGACTGGTTAGAACAATAAATATAGGGCATCACTACGTAAACCGACCAGAGATGGAATTCGGTTTCGTACGTGTGGTTTTCGAGACCTTAGGCGCCGAAAGCGTCTAAACTCGGGGAAATTCATAAAGCCGAATGCGTGCGGAGTAACTACAGTCAGATACGAATATAGGGATTGGTTCCCTATCGCATAGGGTTGCTAGTTACGTGAATAACGGGTAGCACGTATATTAGGAATTTCTACCTTAATTAGATTCATACTGATTAGATAAAATCGATTGCATGAAGACTTAGGATTAATCTGTGCCGAGTATGTGCTTTAATCACGTTTGTCGTTTATTGAAACCGTTATCTTTATCTGCTTTTAATTTCTTATTTGCGCTTTTATTTATTTCATTGAAAACCAATCTTTAAAATCATAAAAAAAATATTACCTTAGTCTAAATTCGAATTAGGAATAATATCTTAGAATTAATCGAGCTGTCTTCGTGGATCGATACTCGGACTTCGTCCGTTTTACTGCTTGCACGACCTAGTACACTTGCTAGTATTTGAGCGTGTTAGATCACCATATGCTTGATTATTGATTGGTTTATGAGACTGAAGAAGTGACTAGACTGATTAGAACAATAATTATACGACAACACTACGTAAAACTGACCAGAGATGGAATTCGGTTTCGTACGTATGGTGTTCGTTGTTTATTGTTATAACCATTCTAATAACTTGGTCCGTCTCATAAACCAATCAAATATCATGCATGTGTTGATCAGGCACACGCATGCATTAAACTCAAACAAAAGAACACATAACATGACTCATATGATTAAATAGAATATAAATAGCATAAATACGTAGTCATAATTCGGCATAATACGGCTTTAATCACAAAAAAAGAAATTAAGCTAGCATATTAACAAACGAAAACAACAACGAGTCAAAAGAAAACATTGTTGAAAACGAAATATTAAAGACATAGAATTCGTACCTTCACGATGCTCGAATTGTCATGTTGCCGCTTCGGGATTTTCCCGTCGTGACTAGAATATGATCTTGGCTCTCGCTGGTATGGTCTCTCCCTTCTCTCATTTGCTCCCAGCCGTCTCTAATTCGGAATTTCCCTCACGTGACTTGCTGTGTGTTTTGCCTTACGAAGTTATGATAACCATCACTTGTAATTTTATGCCATCACATGACTTATATTATGTCTTTGGTCTGGGCGTTTAAGCTCTTTCACGTGTCTCTTCAACTTCTCGTGCCTCTTGAGCAACAACTAAAAAGGCGTCGACCTTGTATGTCCGTCCGTCCGGCCTTGATTTTCTCGGGTTCTTTCCATATTCGAATGTTCTCATTTTTGATCTATTTTACCTCGATACCTGTCTAATATAAAATATGAACGTAGACGTAAAATATTCAAGACAATTCATATAAACGACGAATCAAGAATCTAAATTTTCGGGTACGAAACATACGTAAAATCCTAACTTATCAACAACCTTCAAATTATCTTCGATCATCCTCCATCATAAAAGCGGAATAAAATTAAATCAAGTTAGGATTTTACAACATCACCAAATGACATACTCCTGTTTTATCTCAAAAAATGTAAAAGCATAGTAGGTCGAGATCGTTATCAACTAATGAATGATTCAGGCCAAACATGAGACATTAAAATGTAAAAACATACTAATGAATGATCCAGGCAAAATAGTTCGGAATCATATCATAGCAATAAAGATATTTTCGTAAATATAAAATATTCTACACAATTCATATAAACGACGATCAAGAATCCATGTTTTCGGGTATGAAAACTACGTAAAATCCGAACTTATCAATATATATGTATATATATTTGTTTTAACTCTTTATGTTGCAACATTAAAACGGGCATAAAATAAATGTACGACATTTTTTTCTTGGGCGATCCACATTTATACATATGCTCAAAAGATTTTGTTTTAAGAGACGAAAAAACACATTTCTCCCAACTTGTGTTGTCCTCCACCGCAAGGCCTTCCTTGCAAAGGCATATATTATTATTCATCATTCGTTGTTCCATTACAGTAAATATATGCTCTAACTGCAATGCAAAGCCATATTGTTCGGTTTATCATGTTTAAGATATTGTTTTATAGCAGCTGCCTTCCATTACATTAACTACTCTAATTGTCACGACCCTTTCAAATTTCAATTACTTACTACTAGTATTTCATACACACTAGTGCTTAAATATATATAATATTAATTTATATTTTGAGTTATTTGTAATTTATAATATTTTAATAGATGAAATATTATTTAAAAAAAAATTGATGTGTGGAGATGCAATTCTAATAAATAAGAATTGAGGGTAACACTTGTAATTACTCATATTAAAATAATTATAAAAAGAAGGGTTAAATAGCAATAAACTTTACATATCAATTTACAGTTTTTATCCGATCATTCCATTTAATAAATACTAGTATTTTAAGCACACGTGTGCAATAAAATATACTAGTATTTTACGCACACTCGATGCGTGTGTAATCATATATGAATAAATATAATATTACTTTATATTTTAAAAGTTATTTATTATCTATAATATTTAATATATGATATTATAATTTAATTTTAATTTTGTGTTATTTTTAAGAGAAAAAAACGATTTGCAAAGGTATATTTGAGCCAATCAATAAAATGAATGATAAAATTGTAATTTGACACGACATACCAAATTAATTGGGAGACAGTTACTCTAAAATGCTCACCCATTATATATAGTATTATATACAAATATTGTTTTGTATTTTAAGAGTTAAATTTAAGATGTTTAATAAATAAATTTTAGTTGAAGGATAACATTGGAATAAACAAATAATTGAAGGGTAAAATTGTAATTATTCAACACACCAAATTAATTGAGTCAGTTACACTAAAGTGCTGGACAATTACATATGGTATAGATATTGATATTTTTTCGTAATTTCAAGGTTCCTACGGCCTAACCTATCCCGAACTAGTTTAAGTCATCTATATATATATAATATATATATATTTTCAATCACTCGAATTATTTGTCTCACAGAACTCCCTTGTTTTATGTGCATGCTCGCTTGTGTGCCTCATTCGTTTTGATTTAGTTTATTTTAGCAATCACCTAAGTAAAGAACAACAACAAGGGTACGCCCAATTCGGCCCAAACTTAATCTTTTATTTCACTATAAGATTAGAAGGAATTTCCCATGAAAAACACAAAAGGCACAGTGCCGTATGATCTTCCTACGTCAAAGGCAACAACAACGACTATATATATATATATATACAAGCTCATGTGACGCTTAAGTCGTCTAACACTAATCTAACATAGTAGATTCTCAACGTTCTCGGTTATTCGCCGTGGTTTTTTCCTCTTCGAAAACAAGAGTATTATTTACTAAAATTTCGGTGTCCTTGCTGTTTGACGATTCCAACTTATTATCTCTTAAAAATTATCGAAGATGTAAATTTGTTTTTACATATGAAGTTACTACATATTTTTGCAATTATCAAATATATAGCACCTTAAAATAAAAAATCAATATATCTAGTCAACCAAATTTATATTATTGACAATATCTATATAATAGATATGAATATGTTGGTGTCTTAAGCTTAATGCAACCTTTTCTAGATTATTACGTTGTACAGGAAAATTCAAAAGAAGTGAAGCCGCGATGTTGCGTGAAATTGGGCCAATCATAACCCGGACACTGGATGTATTGTGAAAATGTGTTCTAACATAAAGAAAAAATGACAGCACATTCAAGTTTTCTTATAATTAGATATATAGTAGCAAATCAAAAATAAAATGATGCGAATATAATTTTTTTAGGACACAAAACATGCAGATTCATGTACACATGTATATCTATGTATAAAAATCAAATACAGACATGAACGTTTAGTTTAACAATTTTTAATCAAACTATAATGCAGTACTACCTAAGCTGAAAAATACATTAAAAATAATGTCTCATATACTCTCTAATATCTGAAAAAAATATTGAAAAACATCCATATTGTTGACCTTTTTGGTCTTATGTGATTAAGAGTTTTGATGATTTCATGTAATTAGAAACAATAAGGTCTATAACTTAAGCAATTCGAATGTAATGTTGATACATGTTTAAGTAGGTGTAAATATTCGATATAATGCGCTTTAACATAGGAATATATATGGAAAGTCGTTATGCTATACATGGAATATATGGGAAGTAGTCCTTGATAAGTTGTATGTCACACTGTGCTTATATATGGAAATTCCATGTGCTTTATATATGGAATATCATTCTGTGACATACATGGAAATCTGTTATGATATATATGAAAAGTCGTTATGCTCTACATGGAATATATGAGAATCTGTTTATTTGAGGAATAAAATATTCCTTGGTATCTCACATGTCACACTGTGCTTATATATGGAAATTCCGTGTGCTTTATATATGGAATATCATTCTGTGACATACATGGAAATTTGTTGTGCTATATATGGAAAATATGTTACTCGATGGGAACTATATATGGTATATTCTGATCTGATTGAGATCTCCATACATGGAAAGATATACACTGATTTGACTTTAGCTGATATCCATGAAATCGCCTATGTATGGTAAGTTATTCCCTGAACTGAAATTGTGAATATATATGGAAATGAATCATGCTAATTGATCTTATGACCGTTGTGATATTATATTGTTGGCATGGTTACGATATAATTGATACTCGATAAATGCATGGATTATGTGCCGAATTTGAATATTATTTGAAACTAACTTTCCATGTGAAGTGTTGACCCTTTGATGTATGTATATATAGAGAACAACACTTAGAATATCGAGTTTTAAGACAGAGAGTGCAGAAGAAATGAATTTTACATAGCTGAGCCTACACTTGCGATTATATTCTGCTATCGAGCTTCCACTGGTGATATCCTTCTGCAATTGAGCGTACACTTGCGAATCTGAGCGAAACTGTAGTGCCTAGATTATCCAACTAAACATATATTTAAACGATCTTACCACGATTTGAAGATCGGAAGAATGAGAGCTCATCGTGGGGTGCTGTGTGTTCTTGAGAGGTTGGGGGCTCACTTTGATTTTCACACAATACACTATTTTATTATGTGTTAGGGTTCAAGTATTTATACCACATTTTGGTATATAATACTTGGGCCCCTAACAAAGCCCAATTACACTAAGCCTCTTTTTAAATAAAATTTATTTAAATAAACTACAAATATAATTCTAATTAATTGAACACAATAAAATAATCTTAACAATCTCCCCCTTTGTGTTCAATCTTCAATTTGACATGGATTATCTTTGTGGGGCTTAGTGCGTCTGCCTGAGTCCTAAAAGAATTTCTTCCTTGTCTTGTCTTTTGACCTCTTCTTTTGGAGATCTTCAAGCTCACCGTGTCTTGATCTTTGCTTCTTGGCACCGCATCTTCTTAATCTTCTCTTTTGTGTTCGATCTCTCCTCTCGATAGTAATGCAACCCCCTATTTTTGGTCAACCTTATGTTGGAATTGGGAAGTTCTCTTTGAACTTTGGAGAGACGTACACGAGGCGATAACTTCGATCTTTAAGTCCGTGGTGTTCGCTTGATTCTTTGACGACGCTTGAGGATTTAGCATTTCTGATCTATCTTGCACTTTCGTCGTGGTATTGCTCCCATTTTGCTTTAGTATTACTCCCCCTCATGAAGATCGAGTTGGGAAGATCGTCATGCGATGGGTCAAAATGAAGTATCGTCTTTGGCAAGAAGATCACGTCGTCGGGACAAGGAAATAGAGTTGATGGGAACTCAGGTTGGGTAATAACCTGACGGAGCCACTAAGGCAGTCGTCAAGTCTCCTCCAATCTTCTTCTTCTCGGCGCCAGATTCGTCTTCTTCGAAGGAAGTTGTCTGGTTCGGCCTCGAGAAAGCTTGTCTGGCTCCGGAAGAGGTGCGCGTGGGGTGTTGTAAGATGTGCCGAGCTCCTTTGGAATGTTCCATTCAAGTGCAGGAGAGCCCGGCTTCGGAGTGGTACGCTCGGCGGAAATTGGTGGGTGGTCCGACCTGTTTGTTTATGCGTGTCCCCTTCTCCTCCTCATGGCGATTCGTGTTAACGAGATCGGCATGCTTGTATAGGAAGATTAGAAAGACACAAACGACAGGTCGGTGATGGTAATAACCAGACAGATCCACAAAGGCAATCCGTCGTGTAAGAAACCGGGGTCACGAAGACTTCCCGTTAACATCGATCTAGGAGCTATGCTCGTAGACGATGGCCTGAAACCGTTGTTGGTTTAATGTTGCAACGGCAGGACTTCCTTCCGATCCTCGAAGCATGTCTAAGCAAGACATGTCTACGGAAGTTCTAGCTTGATCACAAAGATCAGGTGTTAGAAAAGTGTATGTGTCCTAGAAAATATAAAACTATATGGAAAGTGAGGACACACTAGACTCGAGTGCGCAAGGAAGTGTGGTGGTGGGGCTGAGTACCACATAATTCAATATCTCCCGCTTCCGAGTGAAGCGGTGATAGTAGACGTGGTTCCCCGTGATTTCTGAAACACCTGTCTTTTGTGGGTAAGGCTCGGTTGTGCATGCGCCGTTGGACCTATTGCGGCGACTTCTACCCGGGAGCTAATAAAATTAGCACCTGTACCTATGGGGGTTGGTCCGAATAATTTGTGAGTTGAGGAAATTATGTAGCGTCGGTCTTTTCAAAAGGTTCCAGTAGATGTGGCTATTTCTTCATAATTTGACTGTCTCTCGGTGATGTTCCGGGGTTAGATTCAGTTGGGTTTGACTGAATCATGGGAACAAAGTCCTTGCATCCGGTAGGAAGTAGTGAGTGCTGCTTTGTATGTCAGCAATCCGGAGTAGGTCGATTGAAGCGCGCACCGAGTTTAACATTTGTAGCCACCGTCGCCTTTGAAAAGAGTTGACCGTTGTAGGCTCGAGATTCTTCTTTTGAAGTCCATCTTCGGAGGTCGGAGGTAACTCCATGAAGCTTGATGATGAAGAGAGAATATATATATATTTTTTTTATGGCCTTGTATTTTTAATTTTGATGGCCCTCTTTTTTTTTTTAATATAATATTAATCGTTATTAGTAATATGTATATTAGTATATTATATATTATATGGATATAATATATATTAGTATATTATATATTATATGGATATAATATATATTTATTATTACTATTGTTATATATATTATATTTATATTATTTATATATATAGATATATTTTATTTCTCCCCCTCAAAATTTGCTTCCTAAAAGAACTTGCTCCCCCTCAAAAGATGCTAAGTAAGATCGAGAAATCTACGAATCTCTTTCCCAAAATTCACGCATTTAAGGTTCGCTCCCCCTAAAAAATGTAATTATTGCTCCCTTTTAAGAAAATAAGGATCACTTCTCTTTTAAAAAAATAAAAGAGTAGCTCCCACTCAAATTAAGCTCATTTTAGAGAAAAAAAATGGTATTTATCACTTCCGTGCATAATATGCATTTTAATTTTTAAAGTTTTGAAAATGCATATTTAAAATGTACCATTTTGAAAAAGGTATTTTGAAATTCAGCTCGTATGCGTAAGCAAATTAAAATTTTGAAAATTTGGTTAACATACGCATAATTAGAATATACCTATAAAATAGGGTATTTCGCATTTCAGCTCATGTATGCATGCATGCAAAAATTTGAAAGTAAAAGTCCTTTTGAAGCATGCATAGCTATATTGTACCCTATTATTTTCAAAGTAGGTATATTGTCTTTTCAGCTCGATATGCATGCCAAAATTTACTATGGAATGCATATATAGAATTTACCTACGGTGTAGTTGCTCACAGTGCTTCCCTTTATAACGTATGTGGAGCAACTTCAAAGTACCATACGTGAGGGATGCGGTTGCTCTCGTTTCGTACCTGTCATGCATGTGGAGCAACCCGAGTACCGTGCATGCTGGAATGTTGTGGTTGCCCTCGTCTCATACCGATCATGAGTATGGAGCAACCATTTTCTAATTACTACTCATGATCGGGGGTTTTGTGATTGCTCTCGTCTCATACCAATCACGCGTGTGGAGCAACCATCGTCGAATTACCACACGTGATTGGGCTCCTGCAAAACATTATCGGGATTTATGTACCCATTTTTGGATGGGTCCTCCCATATTAGCAGAAAACAATTTATGCACATTTGGTTCAGATATACATCCTAAATCATCCTTTAAAATCCTATTTAATTTGATTTCTGATTTAGGATTCCAAGTTTGGTGAACCTTAGAGGGAAATGACAATTCAGCGCCGGTGAACGTGTGTCTAGGTTTAGAAGATCTGAAGATTTTCTCCCTAGCCAGTCGTAGAAGGTGTCTTTCAGACTTAATCTGGACCGGGTATTTCAAGTATGAATACGAACTTATCGCACTATATGCGTCATCAAATGATGAGTCGTATTGCCTACAAGAATTCACATCATTCACTCTATAATGATGAGAAATAAGCGTGGAAGTTCGATTGCTTAAGCTTGGAACTTCTTCTTTGCACGCTTTCCTACCAAGAGGAATAGGAGAGGAAAAATCTTGATCATTTTCGACCTTAATTTTGAAAGACAATGTCGATTTTCCTTTCTCCTTCCTAGTCTTCTGTTCCTTGGAAGTATTAAGCTTAAGCCTTTTACTTATCATTTCTGCGCCAGCCAAAGGTGATTTAGAATTCATATTTGCTTTCGTCACTGTTGACTTAGAATTATTAGCAAAAGTCTTTTTAATTTTAGGAACAAAGGCGTCCGTTTGCGTTCCCTTATCCTGTTTAGTGGAAGATATTTCTTTAGAAGGATTATTTAAGACAGGTAAGGATGGGGAGTTTTTGAGATTAGAAATCTCCTCTAGAAGTTTTTGCTTTTCTGCTCGAAAACCTACTCTTTCCGATTCCAGAGTTGCGTTCAATTCTGCAATTTTACTAGCAACTTCTGGAATTTCCCAACAAGAGATAGGTTTATTAGAATGTAAACTATTTTCCCCGTTGGACGCTAAGTCTTTAGAGGAACTTTGGTCTGTTTGACCCTTTTTCGCAAGGATGCCCTCTAAGTGATGAACTTTAGAGTGCAATTTACTGCGTTCCTCAAATAAAAGTTTAAAACTACGCCGCGAATTGCTCAAATCAGACAGATAATTATTGTGTTCGAGTTCGCAATTGTTTAATTTATTTGTTAGTTCACTAATTTGAGCTTTTAATTTTACTTCCTGAGATTCAAGATTAGTGATTTTCTCACGCGCGTTTTCTAAATGGCAAGTAAGACTACCTCTTTCTTCCAAACTCTTGACTAAGCATTTGTAATTATTATCTAGTCTACTCTCTAACTCACTTATAGTCTTTTCGTGACTTATAAGTTGAGTTTGGCCTAGCTTAGAGGAACTTAGGTTCTTGGTTAGCTCACAAACGTTAGTTTCTGAGCTAGCTAATTTTGATTCAAGACTAGAAATAGTTTCTAGTGCACTAGCTAACTTAGTTTCTAATGCTTGGGTAGTCCTACGCTCGTGTTTATGTTCACGACGCATGGTTTTATAATCTTCCTTCAAAAAAAGAAAAGCTTTATATAAATCACTCTCGTCAAAGCTCATCTCAGAAGTTGCGGAAGTAGAATCCATGATTTTTATTAAAAAATTTAATTTAATTTAATTTTTTAATTTAGTTGGATACGCGATCGTTAACGCGTTGTGTAGATTTGATAATTTTTGGCTTTTGAAAAATTCAGTTCCGAAAAGTTTTGGTGTGTCGATAAAAGTCGTGAAGTTTCGAAAATTTTAAGTCTCGAAAACTTTTTGGTGTGTACCGAAAAGTTTTAAAGTGATGTAGAAAAACTTTGAAAATGTTACCAAAAGCTTTTCCTATAATGTGCCAAAGATGTTTTGGATGTGTTATGATATGCAAAAATTTATTTTCGATAAGGGGTATGTGAAAATTTGATTTTCGGTATGTGTGTTAGGAAAATCAAGTTTTCGAAGTGATAAGATGCGAAAATAAATTTTCGGAGTGCTTGAGTGCGAAAATTTAAATTTTCGATATGAGTAAGAAAAATATTTTCGAAATATAGTGCGAAAACTTATTTTCGAAGTGTTGTTTCAAAAATCTTAGGTTTTCGAAGTGAGCTGTTGCGAAAATAGATTTCTGGTTAGGAGTGCGAAAATCAAAATTTTCGAAGTGGGGGTTTTTGAAGTGTTTAGTGCGAAAACATGGCTGCGAAAAGTTGGATGCGAAAACCTTATTGCGAAAAGTTTTTTTTTTTTTTTTTAATTTGGGTGCGAAAACTGATTCGCAAACCAATTTTTTTTTTTTATTTTACTTGGGTGCGAAAACTGATTCGCAAACCTAAGTTATTTTTTTTTGGTTGGGTGCGAAAACTGATTCGCAAACCTAAGTTATTTATTTATTTATTTATTTTAATTCGCAAACTGGATTCGCAAACTTTAAATTAATTTTTTTTTTTTTAAACTTGATGGATGCGAAAACGTGATATATATATAAAAATATTTTTATTTATTTATTTTACCTAATGATTACCTATTATTATTATTTATTTAATTTATTATATATATATATATTTTAAATGGGATGCGAAAAATGGGATGAAGGATGCGAAAACTTAAGATTTTTTTATTTTTTTTATTTTTTATTTTTTTACTTTTATGCGAAAACCTGAGTATTAAGTTATTTTTAATTTTTTTTAATGCAAAAAGGGATGCGCAAACCTGAGTATTTATTTTTTTTATTTTTATTTTTTTTAGTTTTTTTAACTTTGATGCGAAAACCTGAGATATATATATATTATATATATATATATATATATATTTTTATTAATTTGATGCGAAAACCTCAACAGAGTGCGAATTTTTTTTTTTTTAAGCTATTTGGGTTTGCGAAGTGGGAGAGAAGGAGATGGTTTTCGAAGTGGCAAGAGGTTTTTGCAGGGAGGTTTGCGAAGCCACAAAACTTTGCGAAGTGAGTTTTCTCACAGGTTTTCGCAGTGAGTTTTCGAAGTGGGTTTTCGGTCTAAAAACTTTTCTGCGAAAATACTCAACCCAATTTTCGATCCCCAAACACAAAATTAATCAAATTAGCCCTGGATAAAGATCGAAACACTTATATCCTAACTCCTAAACACTCAATCAAGCATCTAAACACCAAAATATGTAAAAAATTTCGAAAATATTTTGAAGAACACGAAGAACACCAAAAAATATTACGAAAATTGTTACTCAAATCTGAGCGCGTTTGGCTCTGATACCACTTGTAGTGCCTAGATTATCCAACTAAACATATATTTAAAGGATCTTACCACGATTTGAAGATCGGAAGAATGAGAGCTCATCGTGGGGTGTTGTGTGTTCTTGAGTGTTAGGACCGTTTTTATCATCCAACAAAGAACTCGAGCATAGATTCGATAGATTTACCTCGATGATAATGCGAGCGGAAGCTTTAGGATTAAATCAATCAAATCTTCATTAAAACTCAAAACTTTTTCTACAATTATCCTCTTTCTCTCTCTACAATTAACCCTAGCTTAGATAGTGATTAGAGAGAGTGTTTCTAGTGAGAGAAAGCTAAACTCAAGTTGTGTGTATTTTACACACACTTGCCCTATATATACCAATCAATATTGGTATATTTGCATTCTAGTCCCTAACTATACATATATTACAATTAAGTCCCTAGACAAAGATAACTTGATTATTGAACACTATAAAATACTTCCAACAATCTCCCCCTTAGTGTTTAATTATAATTGAAGCTTCGGTTGTCTTTGTCTCTCGAATCTTCAGTCTTCATCATCAGTTGAACACAACAGAATAATTTCCAACAATCTCCCCCTTTGTGCTCAACTTCGAATTTGACACGGTCTTTGTTGCTGTTTGAAGAAATATCTGAGAGCATCTGGAGAATCTTCAGTCTCCCCCTATTTACATGCACCCTCATTTTCTTCTTTGCAACTTGAATATTCGTCACCTTCTTGCATATATCAGAGTCGCGCGGATCATCAGCATTGACTTGTCGTGTATGCTCGAACCATGGAGAGAGGTCTTGTTTGTTGTGGTTCAGCACGTGCGTTGAAAGCATGGCTTCTTTAATGAGTTCACGTGCTTGGCCTTCTTGATATACTTCTCCCCCTCATGGCGATTCATTTGTATCGTCATGCTGTGTGATCAAGGTGAACCAGAGTGTTCGCTGAACGTGTTGGCGTTGAATTCCGGATGAAGTACCTGAAAACGGGACAGACGACCAATCATCGTGAAACATCCCTCGATGTCACTCTTGGTCGTTGATATAAAGTCACACAGACTTGCATTTGAAGGGACTACGGGGCCACATAGGCAACCCGTTGACATCATTCTAGAGTCGTGCTCCAGAAGATGGCCTGCTACCGTTGTTGTTTTGATGTTGCAACGGCAGGACTTCCTTCTGATCATAGAAGCACATCATTTAATGATGCGTCTACAGAAGTTCTGGCAAGGTCACGTAGACCAGCAATATGTGTGTAAAAGAATGTATGTGTCCTAGAAAAGTGGAAAACATTTAGGCGATGAGGACACACTAGACATTTACGTGTTCAAGAAAGTCGTGGTATGGGGCTGTGGACCACTTAGTTCAATATCTCCCGTTTCCAAATGAAACGGTGATAGCATATGCGGTTCCCCGTGATATATTGAAACATATGTCTTTTGGGAGACAAATGAGTAGCGGAGGAAGGTTGTGCATGTGCCTTTGGACCAGATGAGGCGTCTTCTACCCGGGATCTGATAAATCAGTCCTGTACCTATATTGGTTGTAGTCCGGATAGTTTGTGGTTGAGTTGTAAGGATGTCATCGTGATACGTTCAATACCCTCACATACACTCGGGGTTTGTTCCTGGGTTAGGATCAGTTGGGTCGACTGAACCTTTGGAACAGGTATGTGAACAACTCTTTTGTGTCCATGCGTTTTATTGACATTTAGGTAGCACTCCCTCTTAAAAGCATGAAGTTTGTATTCTCGGCATTCTTCCCTTAAGCTCTAGCGCCTTTTCATTGTAACACTCCCCCTAAATAGTTGCGCTATTTCTAATATGATGCCCTTGCTCCCCCTAAAGTTGTGCGCTCTTGTAGATTTTTGCCTATTACTTTCTTTCAAGTTATGCGCCTTTTGTGATTGAAGCACACTCCCCTTTTGAACATTTCGCGCCTTTTTGATATTGCGCTTATGAGTATTACTTTCCCTAAAACATATGCGCTTTTTACAATAAACTATGGTAATACGCTCTTTTGAAACTCTTGCACCTTTTCTATCCACTCCCCTTTCCTTTTTTTTTATGGCCTTATTTATTTTTTATATATTTTTTTTATGGCCTTATTTTTATTATTTTTTTCTTCTTTCTTTTTTTTTATGGGCTTATTTTTCTCTTTTTTTTTTTTTTAATGGCCTTATTGTTCTTTATTTATTATTATATTTTTTTTATGGCCTTATTTTTCTTTTCTTTTTTTTTTATTGGCCTTATTTTTCTTTTTCTCCCCTTTTTTTTATGGCATTTTTTTTTAATGGCCTTATTTTTCTTGTTCTCCCTTTTTTTTTTTTTTATTGCCTCTTCTTTTTTTTTTTTTTTTAAAATAAAAATAGAAACAATGTCAAATCAAGAGCTTTGGAATAGTCTTGATTTGGTGTGTTTGCTCACGTCACGTACCGATCACGTGTGTGGAGCAAACCGAATACCACACGAGTCGGAGTCTCGTGCGACTGCTCATCATCGCATACCGACCATACATGTGGAGCAATCGTCGTCTATTTATCATGTACGATCGGGATCCTGCAAAACAAATTATCGGGACTTTGGTACCCATTTTTGGACGGGTCCTCCCTTATTAGCAGTGAAACAATTATGCATATAAGGTTCAAATTTGAAAGCAAAATTATCACATAAAGCAGTCATAGGAATCCACATTTGTCGAGGACTACTTATTTCCATTTGTAGCTTAGGTTTCCAAATTTGTTGTACCTTTTTGAAATTTAACTTCTCAGCATCGGTGAATGTGTGTCTTTTTGTAGAAGAGAAAATTTTCTCTTTCGCCAGTCGCTTAAGATGCAATTCGGATTTGACTTTGACCGGGTACTTGAGAGAGGAATACGAGCTTATAGAATCAATAGCATTAAGTATAGAAGTGTCGTATTTCCTACCTTCTAGACTCACATCATTCACTTTGTAATGTGTACTAAATGAGCTACTTTTGTTTAGACAATTATTACTTTTGGACGTTTCAGTTTTAATAGAGAATGTGTACTTATCGTCTGTTTTAGCTTTAGTAGCTTCTTGCTTTATCTTTGGAATGACTTTAGGAATTTTTGGAGGAAGAATAGAGTTAGGAACAATTTTGTTTATTGTAATAGAAAATGAATTGTCTTGCTCTATTCTTTCCTGCTTTATAGGTTTAGTCATTTGAGTTTTCTGATCCTGTTTAGAAGATATATCGTTTAAAGGTTCAGGTTTTACAGGATGAATGGTTGTAGTTGTGCCCTTTTCTAAGGAATATTTGAGAAATGAATTCTCCTTTAACAGCTTATCCATTTTTGCTCGAAACTCTTTACGTTCTGATTCCAGAAGAGAATTTAATTCAGCAATTTTGCAAGTATTTTCTGAAATAGAGCAATTCTTAGATTCGGGTTTTATCGATAGTATAGAATGTTCCTTGTTTGGCACGGACTCAATTGTTTGAGTCGACTTATTTAGAGACAATATAATTTCTTTTATTTCGCGTTGCTCAGTTTGTCCTCGTTTACCTAGAACATCTTCTAATTCTTTAATTTTTGAATATAATTGATTTCTTTGTTCAAGAAGACTTTTATTTTGGGCTGCACTATTTATTTTTTCGTCTCTACATGTAGATAATTCTTTTGTAAGTTCGCTTATAGTTGATTCTTGTTGTGCGACCCTTGTCTTTAAGCTCGTCAGCCTTTCTTGTTCTATTGTTAGTTTATTTTTAAGAATAGATTTTTCTTCTAGACTCTTAACTAAGCAATTGTAATTATTTTCTAGCCTAGCTTCTAATTCTTTGATTTTTATCAAGTAGTTGGCTTCCATATTTACTTTCTGGGTTGGATGTTTTTTTTATCGTTATCGTGTTTTTGAATTGATATTAAATTTTGGATCAATGTGTTCGAATAGATTTTCGAATGATTAAGTTTTCAGAAGTTTAGGTATCAAAAAAAACTTTTGAAATGATTAGAAAAGAAAAAAAACTTATACCGAGAATAATTTTTGTACCGAAAAATTTTACCAGTCCAAAAAAATTTTGTTACCCAAATTTTTTTTGTATATGAACCGGGAACCTTTTTGAAGTAGGTACGCAAAAAATCTCGTAGCTAAAAACTTAAAACTTTAGGACTTTGTTTTTTTTTTTTTTTTTTTTTTACCTAAAACTATCGAAAATTTTGTGTTCCGAAAATCTTTTACTCATTTGTGCAAGTTTTCCTATAGGTTTTCGTATGATAAATGTTTTCTTAGTCACTGTAGCGTTCGAAAACTTTGACAAATGTTTTTCGTATGGAACCAAAAATTGTTTTTCGTACGGAGACTTTTTCGTATTAGAAAAAGATTAATTTTCGTATATAAAAAGTTTTTCGTACCAAAGGATTTTTGAATGAATAGTATATGCGAAAAACGTTTTCGGATGAAGAGTAGGTGCGAAAAACTTTTATTTTTCGTATCCAAAGTTTTTCTTTTTCGGATGCTAACTTTTTCGTATTGTAAGAAACTTTTTCGTGTTCACTGTAGCATTCGAAAACTTTTAACAAATGTTTTTCGTATGGAATATTTTCGTACGAAAGTCAAAGCTTAGAAGTTTTTCGTATGCAATTCTTTTCGTACGAGAAAATGTTAATTTTCAGATTTTAAATCTTTTTCGTATCCAAGTCTTTTTCGTACGAGAAAATAGTTTTCGTAACAGAATTTTCGTATCACATGCAAAATATTTTTCGCACGTGTATTATTTTCGTATTGAAAGTCAAAGCGTAAATAGACTCATACGACAAAATTATATATTTTGCGTATGCTATAGTATACGAAAATATAAAGTCAAAGCGAAAAACTTCTGTGTATGTGAGAGATACGAAAACTTTGGTCAATGCGAAAATAACTTTGAAACGAAAATGATCTTATGAATGGTGCGAAAATATTGGTGCGAAAAAAAACTTATTTCGTGCGAAAACGAGATTTTATATGCGAAATCTTCAGATAACACTCAAATTAACACATTAAGCACAGTTAATCGATCGAAATTGATTGGGTAAGCATAGAAAACACTCGATTAACACAATCGAATCCAAAATATAGCCCAATTTTGCATTTTCAGCGATGAACAGTTTGAAGATAAAAAAAAATATTTCGATCGCTGATTTGAAGATTAAGCTCAATTAATCGAAGATAATCGCAATTAACATACAACAAATGATTCGCAAACAGATTTCGTTCAGAATCATTCGAAAACAGCAAGCAAAATAGCATACGAAAATCATATAGATCATGCGAAAAAGCTATTGGCGCGAAGAACAATTCATACGAAAAACAAATTTCAGCAATAAAAAATTGATCAATTCACACGATTTTGGCTCTGATACCAATTGTTAGGACCGTTTTTATCATCCAACAAAGAACTCGAGCATAGATTCGATAGATTTACCTCGATGATAATGCGAGCGGAAGCTTTAGGATTAAATCAATCAAATCTTCATTAAAACTCAAAACTTTCTCTACAATTATCCTCTTTCTCTCTCTACAATTAACCCTAGCTTAGATAGTGATTAGAGAGAGTGTTTCTAGTGAGAGAAAGCTAAACTCAAGTTGTGTGTATTTTACACACACTTGCCCTATATATACCAATCAATATTGGTATATTTGCATTCTAGTCCCTAACTATACATATATTACAATTAAGTCCCTAGACAAAGATAACTTGATTATTGAACACTATAAAATACTTCCAACATTGAGAGGTTGGGGGCTCACTTTGATTTTCACACAATACACTATTTTATTATGTGTTAGGGTTCAAGTATTTATACCACATTTTGGTATATAATACTTGTGCCCCTAAAAAAGCCCAATTACACTAAGTCTCTTTTTAAATAAAATCTATTTAAATAAACTACAAAGATAATTCTAATTAATTGAACACAATAAAATAATCCTAACAGAAACCTGAGTGATTCCATCCTTTTGAAACCATCTATTCTGTCTTCGGACTTGTGATTACACGGGGAGACAAGAGTGAAGTGTGTCTGCACGTGAAGGAATGATCGGTGTATCCGGGGGACCTTCGGGGCGAGCTGTGTCCAGTCGGGGAGTGGTGATTCCCAGGAAAACGACGTGGAACGAAACTCGGCGTGAGGCAACCTAGCTGCGGTCTAGTTTTCATTTCTGTCTCGGTTGTGTAAAGGGCTGTCGATCATTATTGTAACCAACTACGGTAACCAACTACGGTAATACAATAGTGATTGATTTAACTCTTGAGGAGCAAACCTCAAGGAGAGGATTAAACCCCAATTGGGGTTATAACCTCTATAAAAAATCTCTGTCTCACTTTACTTTTTCAGTCATTTACATTTCTGTGAGACATAGCCAAAAAGGTTTTTCAAAACCAAGGAGATAACTCCAGAAACGATTTCAAGGTTTTAAGGTGATCGCATAGATACATAATCGTTCCTAGGATATATCTTATAGATCGCATTGTTATCACCTTTTTCAGAGAAAAAGTTTTTGAAAGAAGAAGCATAAATTTTTTTAAGCATAATTCACCCCCCCTCTTAGGCATATTTTGTACTTCATTTGGTATCAGAGCAAGGTTACTCATACAACAGGCCTAACAAGCCTGAGTAAAAGATCTAATGGCTTCTTCGAGTTTTGATGTATTTACAGAGGGACAATCTTATGCTAGGCCGCCACTCTTTGATGTGACCAACTATGCTGTTTGGAAGAACCGTATGAAGAAATTTATTCTGGCCATCAACTTTGATCTATGGGAGATAATCACCACCGGTCCCTATACACCCTTAAAACAAGATGGAACCTCAAAGAAAACTCTTGAGTACTCAGCAGAGGACAAGCGTGGAATTTCACTGAATGCGAAGGCTAAAAATATGATTGCTTGCGCTCTTACGAAGGAAGAATACAATCGTGGGAGTTCATGTGTATCCGCCAAAGATATGTGGGAAATGCTCCAAGTTACTCATGAAGGAACCACTCGGGTCGTACAAGAAAGAGTAGCGCTTCTCACTCATCAATATGAATTATTCACAATGGAAGCCGATGAAACTATAAGCCACATGTATGCAAGATTCATGACCATCATCAATCAAATGTTCTCCCTCGGTAAGGTTATTCCTGACAATGAGAAGGTCAGAAAATTCTGAGATCACTTCCAAGAGAATGGAATGCGAAAGTGACTGCCATCTATGAAGCTAAGGATCTGGACAACTTGTCTATCGCCGAACTAATTGGATCTCTTACCTCATACGAAATGACTCAAGCTTCTCTAGAGGAAAAGACACAAGTCAGAAATAAAAAATCCATTGCCTTCAACATTGAACAAGTAGAAGCTGATTCCGATGGCGATGATGAAGAAGAGGAGGATATGCTGAAGGAACTTGCTATGCTGACTAAGAGATTTGAGAAGTTCCGACAAAGAAGAAAATTCAGAGGGAATTTCAACAGATTCCAGCAGAATAGCAAGGGAATATCCTCGTCTGGAAACAACGCACATAAATGCTTCAGATGTAACAAGCCAAGCCACTTTGCTCAGAACTGTCCATTAGCAGATGATGATAAAAAGGCAAAGAAAGAGAAGGCCATGGTGACTAACTTGGAAGATTCCGGGAACGAGCAGACTGATGATGAAAACCTTGCTTACATGGCTGATGACGATCAGGTATCTTCCTCGTCTACCATTAAAAAGATTAATATCTTAAATGACTTATATGCTAACATGGATGATCTTCATGATAATGCTTCCTCGATTTTTGAAATAGAAGAGAGTAAGGAAGAGTTGTATGAAATAATCCAAGTAGCGGATGAAAAGATTAAGTCGCTTAAGTTGCTAACAAAAAAGTTGAGAAAACAACGAGATGACTTAGCAAGAGAGAAACATCAGACTGATCTAGAGATTGCATGCTTAAGAAATGAAATAGATTCTGCTAAGAAAGAAAAAGTTGCATGTAAGTGTGAGGAACTTGAGAGGAACAATAGTAATATGTCTAGAGATATTATTGCACTTAGGCTTTCCTTAGAAGAAAAAGAGTGCACTGTCAGTAGATTTCTTGAAGGAAAACAGAACCTAGATATGTTATTAAATATTCCTAGACATGCTGAGAGAACAGGGATAGGATATTCCATGGAAGAAAAACAGGTTCCAGCTGCTGTTCCAAAATGTTTCTCGTGTGGTCGCAATGGTCATTATTCATACAACTGTTTCTTGAAAAGAGCTGATAAGTCTAAGTATGTTTGGAGAGCAAAAAAGATTCATGAGAGTATTCCATTACATGCTGGTCAAAAGATATCCATGAGATCACACTCTGTGACGAATGATATATCATATGTCAACAGGAGTTACTTTGCAACTAACGTGTTAGGACCCAGCAGACATTGGGTACCTCAGAAAAGTGTTAATCCCTGCAGGTACAAAGAAAAAGTTCCAACAAGAATAACAGGTGGTACCTCGACAGCGGGTGTTCCCGCCATATGACAGGTGATATCAGTAAGTTCGTGTCGTTGAAAGCGTGTGACGGTAGAAATTCTCATACGCTGACAACACCAAAGCCAAGATCATTGGTGTCGGCACTGTTGGTAACTTATTAAATACCACCATTGATGATGTTTGGTTAGTTAAAAATCTAGAGCATAATTTGATAAGCATTAGCCAATTATGTGACAAAGGTTATTTAGTTACTTTTGAAAATGACAAGTGCTTAGTCAAGGAAGATAATAAGGTCATTTTAAGTGCATCCCGACATGGTAACATTTATTGCATTACTCTTGATGATATCACTAACCAGAATATCAAGTGTCTAGCAGTCACGCAGGATGTCACATGGTTATGGCACATATGCCTCGGACATGCAAACATGGAACTGATATCTCACATAACCGATAATGAATTAGTACGGGGCGTTCGAACTATGAAATTCACCAAGGACAAAACTTGCCATGCATGTCAAATGGGTAAGCAGACTAAGTCATCCTTCAAGGTAAAAAATGTGGTATCTACCTCCAGACCCTTGGAACTACTTCATCTTGACCTTTTTGGTCCCGTTCAAACTATGTCACTACGAGGTAAACGATACGTCTTTGTTATTGTGGATGATTACTCTAGGTACACATGGGTATTATTTCTTGCACATAAGAATGAAGCACTAGAGAACTTTGCATCGTTACTAAAGAAACTTGAGAATGAACGGGGGCAGAATGCATGCAAAATTTGTAGTGATAACGGGCTGGAATTTGATAGTAGATTATTTGCATCATTTTGTGATAAGCATGGATACATCCATAATTTCTCAGCCCCCATAACCCCTCAACAAAACGGAGTGGTCGAGAGGAAAAATAGAGTGTTACAGGAGATGACAAGAAGCATGTTGAATGAATATGATATTCCTAAACACTTTTGGGCTGAAGATGTTAGTACTGCATGTTATGTCTCTAATCGTGTTTTTCTTAGGCCTATATTAAAGAAGACTCCCTACGAACTTTGGAACGGTAGAACTCCAAATATAGGTTATTTCCATGTGTTTGGGTGCAAATGTTTTATTTTAAATGATAGGGATAAAAGAGGAAAATTTGATTCCAAGGTGGACGAAGGGATATTCCTAGGTTACAGTCTTCATTCCAAAGCATTTCGCGTATATAATAAAAGGAAGATGACTGTTCAAGAGTCCATTCATGTTACTTTTGATGAGATTCCTACTGCAGATGCTACTAATGAGAAAGGTATAGATTTGCCTCTTGCAGATTTACAGGTTACTGATGGAACTAAGGACGAAATTCCAAAGGAAGAAAATGCTGAAGCAATGGAACCAGAAGTTCCAAATGAGAATCATCACAGAAAATTCAAGTATGCTTCCAGTCATCCAACTGATCAAATTATAGGCAATATCACTTCTGGAATCAAGACCAGAGCAGCTGCACACAATCAAGATACAGAGGAATCACCTAATGCACTGCTATCCATGGTGGAACCACGGACTATCAATGAAGCTCTTAGTGAGGAATCATGGGTTATCGCTATGAAAGAAGAGTTATCACAATTCGAAAAGAGCCAAGTGTGGACCCTTGTAGAGAGACCAGATGGGAAGTCTGTAATTGGAACGAAATGGGTATTCCGCAACAAACTGGACGAAAACGGTAAGATCACCAGGAACAAAGCCAATTTAGTTGCAAAAGGTTATTCCCAAGAAGAAGGTATAGATTACGAAGAAACTTTTGCTCCCATTACTAGATTAGAATCTATACGCATCTTACTTACATATGCATGCTTTAAAAGGTTTAAACTTTTTCAAATGGATGTGAAAAGCGCCTTTTTAATTGGTTTTATAAACGAGGAAGTTTACGTCGAGCAACCCCATGGTTTCGTAAAAGAAGAGTTTTCAAATCATGTTTTTAAATTGAATAAAGCTTTATATGGTTTGAAACAGGCTCCTAGGGCATGGTATGATATACTTAGTGAGTTTTTGATAGACATGGGATTTACTACTGGAACTATCGATAAGACCTTGTTTATCAAATATCATGGAGATCACATGCTGTTAGTACAAATTTATGTTGATGATATTATTTTTGGAAGTACTAACAATCTACTTTGTGAGGATTTTTCTAAGTCTATGCAGCAAGAATTCGACATGAGCCTAATGGGAGAGCTTAACTACCTTTTGGGATTGCAAATTAAGCAGCTGGATACGGGAACCTTCATATCGCAGACAAAGTACACCAAAGAATTGCTGGTGAAATTCGGGATGACTGATTCCAAGGCACTTCCCACTCCTATGCATCAGACTACAAAAATTGATAGCAATGAATCAGGTATACAGGTTGATCAAACAAAATATCGAGGTATGATCGGAAGCTTACTTTAATTAACTGCAAGTAGACCCGATATTATGTTTGCTGTTGGTCTATGCTCTTTTTACCAATCAAATCTCATTTGACTGCAGTCAACCGGATACTTAGATATTTGAAAGGTACCGTTAATTTAGGACTTTGGTATCCCAATACCAAGGAATTCCCATTAATGGGTTATTCAGATGCTGACTTTGCCAGTTCTAGGGAAGATAGAAAAATTACAAGTGGAACTTGCCAATTACTTGGGAATTCCCTTGTGACTTGGTCTAATAGAAAATAAAATGCTGTCGCCCTTTTCACAACCGAAGCTGAATACATGGCCTTAGGAAGTTGTTGTCAACAGTTACTATGGATGAAACGAACCCTAAGTGATTACGGGTTAGGTTACGACAAAATTACTACCTTCTGTGATAGTACTAGTGCCATTAGTATCACTAAGAATCACGTTCATCATTCTCAAACTAAGCATATAGAGGTCAAACATCACTTCATTCGAGATCATGTCCAGAAAGGGAATATCAGTGTGGAATTCGTAGGAACTGATGATCAACTAGCTGATATCTTTACTAAGCCTCTCATCGAAAGAAGATTCTGTAGTATCCGTGATCGACTTGGAATCATCGAGCTTAATCAGGAAAGATAACTTGCTACTTCCAGCAGTTATTCTAGAAATCTTAGGATTCCTATGTCTATTGCTATTTTGGCTAAGATCCTTCAATATGTTATTCTGAGATCTTATTCTTATTTCGAAGATCTTGCTCTTACTTTGAAGATTATTCTGAGATCTTGCTCTTGTTGGAACCCAAACTATTTAGGAAAGTAGTATCAAGAAGATCCCATTCTTATTCCATTTCGATGAGCCTGTTTTTTGCTGAGATATCATTTATGATCATTCTTTCCTTGTCAGTTCCAATCGTTCGGCTATAAGAGTTGATTATCAATTCCTTTCTGAACTTTACTTTCAAATTCAGAATTCAAATTTCTTCTGATATTTCGTGTGCGACGACTTGTCACATCAAAACTGTCAAGAGATCACTATCTTCTTCACCCTATTTCTGCCTCAAATCCTCATCTTCGAAAACTTCAGAGTTTTAAAATGGTGGAAATTGCTGATGCTGAAGCGGATCAAGTAAGAAGTGAAAGGAACATTTGTCTAGCGAGTTGATATGATCCAAGTCCTTGAAAGCTCTGATAAGGTACATCCATACGGAATGCTGTCAACCTACATGATTGAGCTGGAAGGAATCACACTGTTACCATACTGGAAGATCGTGAAAAATATGATGTGGATGTGATCACACTGAAGCAAATTGGAATAACATCACGAAGGTATTGAAGAAATCTGTCTCATCTAAATCTGTCAAATCCGATGATAGTGATTTCAGCCTTTCAGAACATTTCCGCAAGTTATTCCATCCTTTTTCAGCCTTGAAACTCCTGGTACCACCCTTTTTGATGCTGAAGGGGGCAAAATTGGGTAATTAAGGTCTAAGGACCTGTCACTTAGTATGTTTCGCTTTAGATATCTGTACTTAGACAGGAGGAGCATACATGCTTTGACTTGAGAACTTAATATATCATATGCTCTACTTGTGATCATACTTAAACATGTTATGCGTTTTAAATGATTGCATGTTCGAATATGCTTATGTGCTTAAGTGGTGGATTAATTACTTGTCATCATAAAAAAAGGGGAGAATGTTGACCTTTTTGGTCTTATGTGATTAAGAGTTTTGATGATTTCATGTAATTAGAAACAATAAGGTCTATAACTTAAGCAATTTGAATGTAATGTTGATACGTGTTTAAGTAGGTGTAAATATTCGATATAATGCGCTTTAACGATGCTGATTTTTTCAAGTATCGAATATGTGATTATGTGCTTAACTGTTATATCATTGAAATCACTGAAATTCCATAGATATCTTGTTCGTAACATAGGAATATCATCATGTGATATATATGGAAAGTCGTTATGCTATACATGGAATATATGGGAAGTAGTCCTTGATAAGTTGTATGTCACACTGTGTTTATATATGGAAATTCCGTGTGCTTTATATATGAAATATCATTCTGTGACATACATGGAAATCTGTTATGATATATATGGAAAGTCGTTATGCTCTACATGGAATATATGAGAATCTGTTTATTTGAGGAATAAAATATTCCTTGGTATCTCACGTGTCACACTGTGCTTATATATGGAAATTTCGTGTGCTTTATATATGGAATATCATTCTGTGACATACATGAAAATCTGTTATGATATATATGGAAAGTCGTTATGCTCTACATGGAATATATGAGAATCTGTTTATTTGAGGAATAAAATATTCCTTGGTATCTCACGTGTCACACTGTGCTTATATATGGAAATTTCGTGTGCTTTATATATGGAATATCATTCTGTGACATACATGGAAATATGTTATGCTATATATGGAAAATATGTTACTCGATGGGAACTATATATGGTATATTCTGATCTGATTGAGATCTCCATACATGGAAAGATATGCACTGATTTGACTTTAGCTGATATCCATGAAATCGCCTATGTATGGTAAGTTATTCCCTGAACTGAAATTGTGAATATATATGGAAATGAATCATGCTAATTGATCTTATGACCGTTGTGATATTATATTGTTAGCATGATTAAGATATAATTGATACTCGATAAATGCATGGATTGTGTGCCGAATTTGAATATTATTTGAAACTAACTTTCCATGTGAAGTGTTGACCCTTTGATGTATGTATATATAGAGAACAACACTTAGAATATCGAGTTTTAAGACAGAGAGTGCAGAAGAAACGAATTTTACATAGCTGAGCCTACACTTGCGATTATATTCTGCTATCGAGCTTCCACTTGCGATATCCTTCTGCCATTGAGCGTACACTTACGAATCTGAGCGAAACCTGAGTGATTCCATCCATTTGAAACCATCTATTCTGTCTTTGGACTTGTGATTACACGGGGAGACAAGAGTGAAGTGTACCTGCACGTGAAGGGAATGATCAGTGTATCCGGGGGCTCTTCGGGAGCGAGTTGTGTCCAGTCGGAGAGTGGTGATTCCCAGGGAAACGACGTGGAACGAAACTCGGCGTGAGGCAACCTAGCTGCGGTCTAGTTTTCATTTCTGTCTCGGTTGTGTAAAGGGTTGTCGATCATTATTGTAACCAACTACGGTGACCAACTACGATAACACAATAGTGATTGATTTAACTCTTGAGGAGCAAACCCCAAGGAGAGGATTAAACCCCAATTGGGGATATAACCTATATATAAATCTCTGTCTCACTTTACTTTTTCAGTCATTTACATTTCTATGAGAGATAACCAAAACCCTTTTTCAAAACCAAGGAGATAACTCCAGAAACGATTTCAAGGTTTTAAGGTGATCGCGTAGATACATAGTCGTTCCTAGGATATATCTTATAGATCGCATTGTTATCACCTTTTTCAGAGAAAATATTTTTGAAAGAAGAAGTATAAATTTTTTTAAGCGAGTTGTGTCCAGTCGGAGAGTGGTGATTCCCAGGGAAACGACGTGGAACGAAACTCGGCGTGAGGCAACCTAGCTGCGGTCTAGTTTTCATTTCTGTCTCGGTTGTGTAAAGGGCTGTCGATCATTATTGTAACCAACTACGGTGACCAACTACGATAACACAATAGTGATTGATTTAACTCTTGAGGAGCAAACCCCAAGGAGAGGATTAAACCCCAATTGGGGATATAACCTATATATAAATCTCTGTCTCACTTTACTTTTTCAGTCATTTACATTTCTATGAGAGATAACCAAAAACCTTTTTCAAAACCAAGGAGATAACTGCAGAAACGATTTCAAGGTTTTAAGGTGATCGCGTAGATACATAATCGTTCCTAGGATATATCTTATAGATCGCATTGTTATCACCTTTTTCAGAGAAAATATTTTTGAAAGAAGAAGTATAAATTTTTTTAAGCCTAATTCACTCCCCCCCCCCCCCCCCCCTCTTAGGCATATTTTGTACTTCACATATGATTCGGTGTTAATGAGTGGAATAATTCTTATTAGTGTGGAATAGAGAAAACACCACAACTCTCATCATTACTTAAATACATTGTTTCCTCACAAGGAAATTTACTAAGACATCACATATCTCATGTACAAAACCATTCATCGTAGTTAATATCGTTGTTTTCAAGAATGATTGAGATAGTTATGTTCAATACTAGGAAAACTGTATTGATTAGTTAACGAGGTCTCATCATCTTCAAAACATATGCTTGATTTGGATGGAATCTGAATAAAAATCTCAATCTTAGTTAAATGTTGAATTCAAAATTAAAATATTGTTATGAATTTTACCTATAAGAGAAGTAATTCAACCTCTTACACTATTATTAAAATTTGAAGTCAACCACATAGGATAAAGTTACACACAAATATCATAAATGAGAATACATTACCCTACCTCCATTCACCAGATGTTCAAGATCAAGATTTAGCTATTTTTTCAATCTTCGTGTGTATATATATATACACTGAAAAGTCCAAAAGCTCAAGATTTACGTATAAAATCCAACAAGCTTCAACCAACCCAAAATTCTAGTATGCAGAGATTCTAAATATCAACTTTGGATAACATTACAAAGTCGTATCTTCTCCATAAATTAAATCATGGGAGTGAAAAGACACGAATTTCCATTAAAATAACGAAAATCTTTAAAAGCTCCTCTCATGCAGTTACTGCAGACTATTCCATCATTCTCCTAAAAAGGCTACATGATAATAAAAAAAGTTATTTCCTGATCGACAAAAAGAAAACTACATAAAAATCTTGTAATTGCGCACATAAGCATTCTAGAACGATCGACACAAAGAAAAATGCATAAAAAACTCGAAATTATGCACATAAGCATTCTAAAATGAACTACAAAATTGAATTTTGTCAGATCTATTTCCCCGGATAAAGAGATCATGATCGCCATTTTCTTCGGACAATCCCAAAGCATCATCATTATAAATTTCACAATCTTGGTTGGTGCGTGAGTTTGTTTTATTTTCAATTTTTCATTTTATTTTCGTTTTTTCTTTTCCAAAATTAGTAGTAGGTAATTGTATAGATTTTTATTTTACATTTGCCCCTAACATTTTATATATTCAACCAACCACAAGTCGGATAGCCGGTTCATTCATAGTTACCCATCTCATTTATTTATCATATACATTTTATTATTAAATATAATATACTTATATGTGATTTATATTATTATTTATATTTTTAGTTAAATATGATATATATGTATTAAATTATTATAACAAAAATTAAAGAAAGAAAAAGAAAACAAAATGTTGCCTACTAGAAAATATAGGTATCCGCCAATGAGGTCTTGATCTAGTGGTCAAAGAGAAGGCCTTAAGAATTTGTTGGTTAGGTATCGAATCCTCCCTCCCAAAATTCCTTGAGTAGTCTCCACGAGATTTATTTTTCATGACTATCGTTGTCAGGTGGGTTTGGGACGTATTCATCTGACCCCGAGATTAGTCTCACTATTGAAATGCGCAATTAAACACACACCGATATTTAGGGATTAACCCATAGCCAGATCGAGTGGAATATCACGAGACAGAAAAAAATAGGTATCCCACACAGTACCGATCGATGACAAGCAACACGCCACGATAGAAAATGACCTTATTCTTACTTTTATAATATTAAATTGATAATAGATATAACTAAACTGTCGTTCAGTGACTATGACTTCTTCTAGATTTACGTGTGTACAGTAAAATTAAAATAGTGCTTAAATTTCTGTCTAGAAAAAAAAAAAAAAAAACGAACAAACAAGTTTCACACTTTTCTTACTCAGAAAACAATAATTAATTGAGGATTTACTATATTATATGACTAAACTGCCACTCACCACCCATTGACGTAGTTTGTATATCCTTTCACAAGTCAATTACGTGGAAACCCTCGAAAAAGTTTGGTTTGCATTTTGAATATTTATAATTTATGCGGATAAAACCCAAAATGGTACTAAATGTTTACTATGTGGACCAATTTAGTCCCCAATATTTTGTCTTAACAAATTTAGTCTTCGATGTTATCGATTTCGGAACAATTTGATCCTTTCGTCATGATAAATGTAATTTTTAAACGGAAATCTCATACGTGCCTCGTAATAAATCATGTCTGAATCGATAAAAGTGAAATGATTACTGAAATTAGAGTACGAAACTAAAAATTTCTTCTCCAAAATTCGAACATGATCTCTAGACCGTCTTCTCCTTCGAGCTTCATTGACGGTAGAAAAAAACAATACGAACCCCTAAATCTGTTGAGATTTATATTATATCCCACATCGGATAATTTTCCTCACCCGACTCACCTTATATATTCAAGAGGCTCCTTCACCTATCACCAATTGGTTTTAGGATGAAGCCCTCGATTTCTTAATAAAATCCTGCAAATATTCCCAAATGCGATCAAAACATGATTTAGTATGAGGTACGTACGAGATTCCCGCTAAAATTAACGTTAATCATGACGAAAGGACATATTGGTCCGAAACCGATAACATTGGAGATTAAATTAATTCAAGCAAAACATTGATCGACATGGTAAATATTTGATTATTATTTTCAATTTTTCCAAATTTAAGCCGTCATCGGACTTGCGTAGGTAGGTTCGCTTTGTGTAGTATAATTGCCGTTTAGAAATTCGTGCACTTTATGTTTTTTTTTTCTTTTGTTTTTGGCTTTTGGTCCCAACCCATTTTGTCTCAACTTTTTCTGATTCTTAAGACCTAAGTAATTGCATTCATTTTTATTGACAACTTGGTCTTCGAATCTTCGTAAGTTCCTTTTTTTAATATATATTGGTCAAGTCCTAAATTTATTTCTGTATTTATATAGAAAACCCAAATAAATATTATTGGGATCTCAAAGTTACGTGCTTAATCGTATATTATCTAAAGTCCTAAACTGATTTCTTTATTTAATTTTAAATGTAGAGCGCAGAAGTAATCTCTCTAAGTCCCCAACTCTAGAATGAATGTACCTTTCCATATTTTCTACAAAAATCAATTCAACTTGCCCACCACTTGATGACAATAACACGTGCCTATTTAAGCTTTTTATTTTTAAAATAAATTGTTTTAACCCTTTTCTACACTTTAGTTAATATAATAGATTTAAACTTAACAAAATTAATAAAACAATTGTAACCATGGCTAATGTTAAATCTTATGAACTAATTTTGGGTGTTTTGTTAATCGGTCGGTCCCATTGGTAGCGCAATTGAACGCTACTTTTTTGAACATTCAGTTTTCTAAGGTTTTCTTTATCACAACTGAACAGAGGAGTCCGACTAAATTAAAAAACGTTGTGACTAATGGTGGTAATGAAAATTTCTATTTTACTATTATAATTAAACCTATTTTATAAAATACCTTACTAAATTTGCTTAAATATATTTCTATTATATAATTCGTGAGACACTTATAAAAGCTCTCAATTAGTATGTCAATTTGATTTTAATTTCTATTTTGCCATTAATCATCTTGTAATTATTATTTAGTCCATTATTATTATGAAATATTAATGAAAAATTAATAAATATAATTTATGTACTATTTGAAATAGAAAATAAAAATTTATATACTATTAATTATTTAAGAATATTTAAATTTTTTATTATTAAGCAATTGGCATAAATTACTGGTAACTAATATTGGCCTGCCAGTCAATGCCTATTCATCAACATTTTCTCATGTAAGTATATTTGAAAAAAAATTCCACGAGACATTACTTATAATCAAAGTCATTCCATAAAAGAAAGAAAATGAACGAGAAAAAAAAAAGGAATTTTATAGTTTTTTTTTTATTTTCTTTTGATTAAAAAATAAATTTATTTAAAATTTGAAACTCCGTATGTTCCGTCCTAATTCAGCCGCTGGACTGGAAGTATGTATACGTATTCCATTACCAAACCCCACCACGTTTTACATTGCTTTCAAACACTTCTTTATTGCCACATTCACATCCTTCTCAAATCTAGCCGTTTAATTTTTATTAAATCATTATTTAATTTGCCGATTGTCATCATCTTCTTCAACCCCATATTGATTCACAAACACACACACACAAATACCTACTGTTATGAACTTGTCAAATAGCAATCATAAGGCCATGGCGCCATGTATTCACATCTATTACAGACTTCTGCTGCTCTTTCTTGGATGCTTTTGTGTTCGTCGCACAAGTGAGTAGTTGGGTTTTTCTTCTTCTTGATTTTTCTTCTTTTTATCTTTTCACTTTTATGGATTTTCTTGGATCTTTTTAATTAAATTACTTATTCGACCCTCAATTTGAAGCGAGTTAATGTATTCCGCCAGATTCTCAGCCCTTCATCGGAGTGAACTACGGCTTGGTCGCCGACAACCTTCCTCCTCCTGAAGCCACCGCCAAGCTGCTTCAGTCCACGAGCATCGAGAAAGTCCGTCTCTACGGCGCCGACCCGGCGATAATCAAGGCCCTGGCGAACACCGGCATCGGGATAGTCATCGGAGCGGCCAACGGCGACATCCCCGCCCTCGCCTCCGACCCGAACTTCGCCGGAAATTGGGTGAACTCGAACGTCATGGCTTATTACCCGGCGAGCAAGATCATCGTCGTGTCGGTGGGTAACGAGGTGGTGACGTCACCAGACCCAAACCTGGCGTCACAGCTCCTCCCCGCTATGCAAAATGTCCAAAATGCCCTCAACGCTGGTAAATCTTTACATACATATAAATGAATCATTTTTATCTGTGTATTTGATCTTTATATCCTAAACATATGCCAAAATTGATCTCTTTTTCTTTCTTGCAAGCCTCTTTGGGCGGAAAAATAAAGGTCTCAACCGTCCACGCCATGTCGGTCCTATCACAGTCCGACCCGCCATCTTCGGGCGCTTTTGGGTACGGCGACACAATGAAAGCTTTACTACAGTTCCACAGCTCAAACGGGTCGCCCTTCATGATCAACCCATACCCGTTTTTCGCATACCAAAGCGACCCGAGGCCCGAAACCCTCGCCTTCTGCTTGTTCCAGCCGAACCCGGGCCGGGTCGATTCGGGCTCGGGGATCAAGTACATGAATATGTTTGATGCTCAGGTGAAATTACACATTAGCTTTATATATTCTTTTTATGGAAGTATATATTTTTTTTACTTCAGCTTGCCATATTTCTAGGTTGATGCTGTGTACTCTGCTCTAAAGTCGATGGGATTTAAGGAGGTAGAGATTGTAGTCGCAGAGACGGGCTGGCCTTACAAAGGAGATTCCAACGAAGTCGGCCCGAGCATGGACAATGCGAAAGGGTACAACGGTAATTTGATAAACCACCTCAGGTCGAACGTCGGGACGCCCCTCATGCCCGGAAAATCGGTCGACACCTACCTATTCGCGCTCTACGACGAAGACTTGAAGCCCGGGCCCGCCTCGGAACGTTCGTTCGGGCTCTTCAAGCCCGATCTCACCCCGGCTTATGAAGTTGGATTGTCAAAGAGCAGTAGCAATAATACACAGGTGAATGAATAATAATATCCTTTGCTTTGTTCTTACATATTGTCTAAAATAGTACTTTGTTTTTTCTTACATCAAATTATTCTTTTATTTATATTCCTCGAAGTCTCCGGCCCCAATTGCAACTCCGGCCGTCAACTCGACGACGACGATCCCAAACCCGCCACCTCCGATGGTTCAACCCATGGCCCCGCCTCTGAGCCCGCCAGTGATTAACCCCGTGCCGACGGCTCCTGTAGTAATCTATCCGGTCACACCGAGCCCTTCCTTAACATCGTCGTCGTCAGGTTGGTCTGAACGAAACGAAACAAAGGCATTTTTTCGAATATTTGGCATGCAATCTTTGATTTATTCGTCGTATCAATTGTCAGGAATAAATGGGGCTGCGACTTCTTACAGGCCGACGACGGTGATACTAGGAATAATCCTTGTAAGTGTGTATCTATTCTACTCTTCTGACGTATGCTATAATGTTCGTTTGTGTATTTGGAGCTTTCATAGAGTATTATTGCTGGAGTAATGTTTTGATATTTTTTTATTTTTTATTTTTTATTTTCAATGTGGAGGTGGTGTTTCTTGGTCATGCCATGGTGTGGTGACTGGTGAGTGCGTGAAGAAGCTGGCGGATTATTGTATTATTAGTTTTTTTTTTTGAATATTTTGAATTTGGGAAAATCACGTCATTTCGAAATTTTGATTGTGTATAGACATTTTTAATGTCGTTGAGGGTAATCTGCGATTTAGTACTTAAAATCCGTAGCTCTGTCTTTGTTTCTCATCGTCAACAATCCTTCAACAACACCTTTCGTTGACTTTCCAAAGTTAAATGAAAAATTTGAGATTAAATGCTTGATAATCAAATTTTTTAGGGTAAATTATGTTACATCCCTGGTTATAGTGAAATGTACGCTACTGCACTTTACTTTTTTTTTTTTATTGCGTGAATCTCCCATATGATGTCTAAAACTTAGCATTGTACTCCGTGGTGTCTAAAACTTAGCATTGTATCCCCCCAATAGGGGTGTTCAAATGGGTGGATTATCGTTTGACACTTAGGATAGCCACCAGCAAATCAAATCAGAACCAATTAAATGGTTTGGTTTTCGGGTTATTCGGTTCTCGGGTTAATGGTTTGGTTTTTTCAAAACCAATTAAATGTTTTAGTTTGTATATTTTTAATTATGATTATATAACGATTTTTTTAATATATTTTTTATATTAAATATATAACTTCCGGGTTAATCGTTTTGATTTGGTTAAACCGAAATTTCAAAATCACATCAAATTCATAGTAGAAAATCAAGCATCAAGTAACCCCAAATACACAATAGAGATCTAAATGGAGTAGTAAGCAACCCCAAATACACTATAGATATCTAAACAACATATCAAATCATGTTTTGCGATGCTAGAGAGTATTTGCGAGGGAGAGAAGACAAACGATGAGCTGACGAGTGGAAGATGCGATAGACAGAGCGTGTGCGAGAGAGAAAAGTTTGCTTGGCCGATGGTATCAATTGTTTACTCTTTATATAATATATAAATATATATTAAATATAATTAAATAAATCTTATTTGGGTTTTGGGTGAGCTCCGAATTTTTTTCCCCACCCGATACCCGAACTATTCCCCCATTTAATAGTTCGGATGATCCAATTAACCACCCGTTTACCTGATTAACCAAACCGAATAAGCCAAATTCAAAATGGGTCGGCGGGTTAATCGGGTCACCCAAATAATGAACACCTCTACCCCCAATTAGGGGGTGTAAATGACAAAGAGCGCATGATTAAATAAACTATGAGGGTGTTTTACGTTATTTACGAATTATATGTGTTTTGATGTTTATTTTTTAAACCATGTGTGAGTTATATGCAATTTAGCTAGTTTTTTATATGATCAAATCATTAAATTTGGTGTTTAAAGTTTTGTTTCAATTAAACAAAATATATGCCATTTCCTCACGAAATTCTTCTGATAACTTTCTATACTTTTTGTCCAAAATAAAATATTATTTTTTTATGTAGAAATATATTAAGCAGGATAAAATAATTTGTTATTTACAAAATACAATTACTTTATCTTATTCGTTTAATCTTTTGTCTCCTCTCGTTCAGTATCTAACTTAGATAATTATTGATACCTCCAATCTTTGACCCTTATTAAATGGGAAAAGATGGTGATATTCCTCAAAAAAATATTTCTTACCTTCGATATAGTGTTAGACTGAGGATTACAAGATTGCTTGGCTTGTAAGACTGCAGTTGTGAAATCTGTAAGATTGTACAGTTGTAAGACTAGGCTTGAGACTTGTAAGACTGCTATGGTCCTCTTGACAGAGGTTGTTCGACTGGTTCTTCCAGCTACAAGAGAGGAAGGTTGTTCGACTGCTGGACGGTGCAAGGCTGCAAGGTTGAGAGCTTGCACGACTGCTCGACTGGCTGGATGGAGCAAGGCTCCAAGGTTGAGAGCTTGCACGACTGCTCGACTGCCTTACTTGAGAGAGTTGTAAGGCTGGAGCTGTATGACTGCGACTGGATAGTGCAAGCCGGGACCTGTTAGACTGCACAAGCCAACTCCATGAAGGAAAATTATGTGACTGCTGGTCTAGGCAGTTGAACAAGGTCTCTTACATTACTGCTAGAATTCGTAAGACTATGAATTCTTAACGAAAATTCGAAGATTGTGCAAGCACAATTTCCTTAAAACAGATTCGCTCCCTCTCGTATCTACTAGAGGTTTAATCGAGCGTCTATTTCCTCGGCTAATTCGAATAACTTGGTGTTCGTTAAGTACAAATAACGACTCCAACGACGAACCGAACTTAGATATGATTAGAGACTTGTTGCGAATGACTCTTTCTATGAAGTCGTTCGTATTTTCCCGTGGTATCTAGAGTTTCGAAAAGCTCTCTATATATAGAGCTTCGAGGACTCTTTGCGCACAAATTAATGCAATTTAGTCCGACCATTTAAGTGGACATTCTAAAGGTCATTGCAACCTTTGAGGTCTAAGCAACTTTTGATATTCCAAAGGTGTAGGAATTATCCATTGAATATTATTTGATTTTAAAATATTATAATTGGGTCCACACGTGCGTGCGAGTTGATCAGGCCCGTGAGTGTATAACCGTGGGTCACGAGCCCACACACACATTAACCCATTTTATATATTTCAATCTCATAAAATGGTTTTATTATTATTATTTTTTTAGAGAGATAGAGAGAGGGGATAATATGACGAAACAATTGAGTGTTGACTTAACCGAAATCTCTAAAACTATGACAACGGCGGCTACCACCAAGACACGTCGTCGGCTTGATATCAAGCAAGAGAAATTGGACGTATCTCCGATGCATCTTCCTTGAATAATGATCTACCGCCGAGAAGCGATCATGGACAGAGGAATGATCGAGATTATGACGTGTAGACAAAGACAATGCAGCTTCTTCCTAGGTTTGTGGCGAATGATATCATTCTCAAAGGAGGGAGAGATCTGCAACACATCAACACGAAGCAACTCACGGAGACTGACGTCGATAATCATCAAAAACCGACTCAACGTCACGAATCACGATGCTTTGCTGAACGTACTGACACCGCAAGAACGAGACAGAGTGACGGGCGGATACTGTCGAGGATAGGAATGCGAGTCGAGGTGATGGATGTTTCGTGCAGAAGCTACTCGATGAATGTCACGAAGAGGAGTTACAATGAGGCGGTTGTGATTAACTTCCGGCAAAGCAAACATGTGAGGGAGAACGGCCTGAGAAAAGACGACGTGGTTCAGGTTTGGAGGTAACATCTGGAACGAAACGACGGTGGATTTTCTTTGGTGCTGAATTATTGTAAGATCGTAGAAATATGGTTTTGCGAGAAGTACGGGCTTAAACTATTCGATCGTTACGTGTTGGTCCGAAACTGCAACCACGACAATAAGAATTGAGGAGAAAGAGACGAAGAAGATCTCAACAAACTATCTACGTTTTGTCTTTTGATATCCGTAGTTAGTCGACGTCGTACTTAATCCATTTTACATATTTCAATCTCATAAAATGGTTTTATTATTATTATTTTTTTAGAGAGATAGTGAGAGAGAGAGAGAGATAGAGGATAATATGACGAAACAATTGAGTGTTGGCTTAACCGAAATCTCTGAAACTACGACAATGGTGACTACCACCAAGAAACGTCGTCGGCTTAATATCAAGCAAGAGAAATTAGACGTATCTCCGATGCATCTTCCTTGAATAATGATCAAAGTACCGCCGAGAAGCGATCATGAATAGAGGAACGATCGAGATTATGACGTGAAGACAAAGAAAATGCAGCTTCTTCCTAGGATTGTGGCGAATGATATCATTCTCAAATGAGGGAGAGATTTGCAACACATCAGCGCGAAGCGACTCACGGAGACTGACGTCGAAAATCATCAAAAAACCGACTCAACGTCACGAATCTCGACGCTTTGCTAAACACACTGACACCGCAAGAACGAGACAGAGTGACGGGCGAATACTGTCGAGGATAGGAATGCAAGTCGAGGTGATGGATGTCTCGGGTAGAAGCTACTCGATGAATGTCTGGAAAAGGAGTTATAATGCGGCGGTTGCGATTAACTGCCGGCGAAACAAACTTGTGAGGGAGAACAAACTGAGAAAAGATGGCGTAGTTCATCTTTGGGGGTTACAGAAGGAACGAAACGGCGGTGGGTTTTCTTTGGTGTTGAATTACTACTGTAAGAACGTAGAAATATGGTTTTACGAGAAGTGCGGGCTTAAAATATTCGATCTTTACATATTGGTCCGAAACTGCAACCACGATAAATAAGAATTGAGGAGAAAGAGACGAAGAATATCTCAATGAACTATCTATGTTTTGTCTTTTGATATCCGTAGTTAGTCGACGTCGTATTTGCTAGTTTTGTTCGGTTAATTCGCCACATTTCTTTACTGTGATGTTTACTTTGTAATGATACAGTAAGTGTTGCCCTTTTTACCTAAAGATGACAACGTTAATATATCACTAAATAAAGGTTATGAATTCTTTAACATGTTCGAGGTGGGTGGGCATGTGAATAACGCAATCATAGTTAGTCGATGTTAATATATCACTATTCGATCACTATTCGATCGTTACATGTTGGTCCGAAACTGCAACCATGACAATATGAATTGAGGAGAAAGAGACGAAGAAGATCTCAACGAACTATCTACGTTTTGTCTTTTGATATCCGTAGTTAGTCGACGTCGTATTTAACCCATTTTACATATTTCAATCTCATAAAATGGTTTTATTATTATTATTTTTTTAGAGAGAGAGAGAGAGAGAGAGAGAGAGAGAGAGAGAGATAGAGAGAGAGAAAGGATAATATGACGAAACAATTGAGTGTTGGCTTAACCGAAATCTCTGAAACTACGACAACGGCGGCTACCACCAAGAAATGTCGTCGGCTTGATATCAAGCAAAAAAAATCGGACGTATCTTCAATGCATCTTCCTTGAATAATGATCAAAGTACCGCCGAGAAGCGATCATGGACAGAGGAACGATCGAGATTATGACGTAGAGACAAAGACAATGCAGCTTCTACCTAGGATTGTGGCGAGTGATAGCATTCTCAAAGGAGGGAGAGTTCTGCAACACATCAGCGCGAAGCGACTCACGTAGACTGACGTCGATAATCATCAAAAACCGACTCAACGTCAAGAATCTTGACACTTTGCTGAACGCACTGACACCGCAATAACGAGATAGAGTGACGGGTGAATACTATCGAGGATAGGAATGCGAGTCTAGGTGATGGATGTCTCGGGCAGAAGCTACTCGATGAATGTCAGGAAAAGGAGTTACAATGAGGCGGTTGTGATTAACTGCCGGCGAAACAAACTTGTGAAGGAGAACGACCTGAGAAAAGATGATGTGGTTCATCTTTGGGGGTTACAGAAGGAACGAAATGGCGGTGGATTTACTTTTGTGCTGAATTACTGTAAGAACGTAGAAATATGGTTTTGCGAGAAATGCGGGCTTAAACTATTCGATCGTTACATGTTGGTCAAAAACTATAACCACGACAATAAGAATTGTGGAGAAAGAGACGAAGAAGATCTCAACGAACTATTTACGTTTTGTCTTTTGATATCCGTAGTTAGTCGACGTCGTATTTGCTAGTTTTGTTCGGTTAATTCGCCACATTTCTTCACTTGACGTTTATTTTGTAATGGTACAGTAAGTGTTGCCCTTTTTTACCTAAAGATAACATCGTTAATATATCACTAAATAAAGTTATGGATTCTTTAACATGTTCGAGGTGGGTGGGCATGGGAATAACGCAACCATAGTTAGTCGACGTTAATATATCACTATTCGATCACTATTCGATCGTTACATGTTGGTCCGAAACTGCAACCACGACAATAAGAATTGAGGAGAAAGAGACGAAGAAGATCTCAACGAACTATCTACGTTTTGTCTTTTGATATCCGCAGTTAGTCCACGTTGTATTTAACTCATTTTACATATTTCAATCTCATAAAATGGTTTTATTATTATTATTTTTTTCGAGAGATAGAGAGAGAGAGAGAGAGAGAGAGAGAGAGAGAGAGAGAGGATAATATGACGAAACAATTGAGTGTTGGCTTAACCGAAATCTCTGAAACTACGACAACGGCGGCTACCACCAAGAAATGTCGTCGGCTTGATATCAAGCAAAAAAAATCGGACGTATCTTCAATGCATCTTCCTTGAATAATGATCAAAGTACCGCCGAGAAGCGATCATGGACAGAGGAACGATCGAGATTATGACGTAGAGACAAAGACAATGCAGCTTCTTCCTAGGATAGTGGGGAATGATATCATTCTAAAAGGAGGGAGAGATCTGCAACACATCAGCGCAAAGCGACTCACGGAGATTGACTTCGATAATCATCAAAAACCGACTCAGCGTCACGAATCTCGACGCTTTGCTGAACGCACTGACACCGCAAGAACGAGATAGAGTGACGGGCAAATATTGTCGAGGATAGGAATGCGAGTCTAGGTGATGGATGTCTCGGGCAGAATCTACTCGATGAATGTCAGGAAAAGGAGTTACAAAGAGGCGGTTGTGATTAACTACCGGTGAAACAAAATTGAGGGAGAACGACCTGCGAAAATATGACGTGGTTCATCTTTGGGGGTTACAGAAGAAACGAAACGTCGGTGGATTTTCTTTGGTGCTGAATTACTATAAGTACGTAGAATTATGGTTTTGGGAGAAGTGCGGGCTTAAACTATTCATTGTTACATGTTGGTCCGGAACTGCAACCACGACAATAAGAATTGAGGAGAAAGAGTCGAAGACGATCTCAACGAACTACTTATGTTTTGTCTTTTGATATACATAGTTAGTCGACGTCGTATTTGCTAGTTTTGTTCGGTTAATTCGCCACATTTCTTTACTATGCCGTTTACTTTGTAATGATACTGTAAGTGTTGCCCTTTTTACCTAAAGATGACAACGTTAATATATCACTAAACAAAGTTATGGATTCTTTAATATGTCCGAGGTGGGTGGGCATTTGAATAATGCAACCATAGTTAGTCGACGTTAATATATCACTATTTGATCACTATTCGATCGTTACATGTTGGTCCGAAATTGCAACCACGACAATTGAGGAGAAAGAGACGAAGAAGATCTCAACGAACTATCTAGGTTTTGTCTTTTGATATCCGTAGTTAGTCGACGTTGTATTTAACTCATTTTACATATTTCAATCTCATAAAATGATTTTATTACTATTATTTTTTTAGAGAGATGGAGAGAGAGAGAGAGAGAGGATAATATGACGAAACAATTGAGTGTTGGCTTAACCGAAATCTCTAAAACTACGACAACGGCGGCTACCACAAAGAAATACCATCGGCTTGATATCAAGCAAGGGAAATCGGACGTATCTTCGATGCATCTTCATTGAATAATGATCAAAGTACCGCCGAGAAGCGTTCATGGACAGAGGAACGATCTAGATTATGACGTGGAGACAAAGACAATGAAGCTTCTTCCCAGGATTGTGGCGAGTGATATCATTCTCAAAGGAGGGAGAGATCTGCAACACATCTGTGCGAACCGAGTCACGGAGACTGACGTCGATAATCATCAAAAACCGACTCAACGTCACGAATCTTGACACTTTGTTGAACGCACTGACACCGCAATAACGAGATAGAGTGACGGGCGAATACTGTCGATGATAGGAATGCGAGTCTAGGTGATGGATGTCTCGGGCAGAAGCTACTCGATGAATGTCAGGAAAAGGAGTTACAATGAGGCGGTTGTGATTATCTGCCGGCGAAACAAAATTGAGGGAGAACGACCTGAGAAAATATGACGTAGTTCATCTTTGGGGTGGGTGGGCATTTGAATAATGCAACCATAGTTAGTCGACGTTAATATATCACTATTCGATCACTATTCGATTGTTATATGTTGGTCCGAAACTACAACCACGACAATAAGAATTGAGGAGAAAGACACGAAAAAGATCTCAAGGAACTATCTACGTTTTGTCTTTTGATATCCGTAGTTAGTCGACGTTGTATTTAACTCATTTTACATATTTCAATCTCATAAAATGGTTTTATTATTAGTATTTTTTTAGAGAGATGGAGAGAGAGAGAGAGGATAATATGACGAAACAATTGAGTGTTGGCTTAACCGAAATCTCTGAAACTACGACAACGGCGGCTACCACCAATAAACGTGGTCGGCTTGATATCAAGGAAGAGAAATCGGACGTATCTTCGATGCATCTTCCTTGAATAATGATCAAAGTACCGCCAAGAAGCGATCATGGACGGAGGAATGATCAAGATTATGACGTGGAGACAAAGACAATGCAGCTTCTACCTAGGATTGTGGCGAGTGATATCATTCTCAAAGGAGGGAGAGATCTGCAACACATCAGCGCGAAGCGACTCACGTAGACTGACGTCGATAATCATAAAAAACCGACTCAACGTCACGAATCTTGACACTTTGCTGAACGCACTGACACCGCAATAACGAGATAGAGTGACGGGTGAATACTATCGAGGATAGGAATGCGAGTCTAGGTGATGGATGTCTCGGGCAGAAGCTACTCGATGAATGTCAGGAAAAATGAGTTACAATGAGGCGCTTGTGATTAACTTCCGGTGAAACAAACTTGTGAAGGAGAACGACCTGAGAAAAGATGATGTGGTTCATCTTTGGGGGTTACAGAAGGAACGAAATGGCGGTGGATTTACTTTTGTGCTGAATTACTGTAAGAACGTAGAAATATGGTTTTGCGAGAAATGCGGGCTTAAACTATTCGATCGTTACATGTTGGTCAAAAATTATAACCACGACAATAAGAATTGTGGAGAAAGAGACGAAGAAGATCTCAACGAACTATTTACGTTTTGTCTTTTGATATCCGTAGTTAGTCGACGTCGTATTTGCTAGTTTTGTTCGGTTAATTCGCCACATTTCTTCATTATGACGTTTATTTTGTAATGATACAGTAAGTGTTGCCCTTTTTTACCTAAAGATAACATCGTTAATATATCTCTAAATAAAGTTATGGATTCTTTAACATGTTCGAGGTGGGTGGGCATGAGAATAACGCAACCATAGTTAGTCGACGTTAATATATCACTATTGGATCACTATTCGATCGTTATCTGTTGGTCTGAAACTGAGGAGAAAGAGACGAAGAAGATCTCAACGAACTATCTACGTTTTGTCTTTTGATATCCGTAGTTAGTCGACGTCGTATTTGCTAGTTTTGTTCGGTTAATTCGCCAAATTTCTTTACTATGACGTTTACTTTGTAATGATACTGTAAGTGTTGCCCTTTTTACCTAAAGATGACAACATTAATATATCACTAAACAAAGTTATGGATTCTTTAACATGTCCGAGGTGGGTGGGCATGTGAATAATGCAACCATAGTTAGTCGACATTAATATATCACTATTGGATTACTATTCGATCGTTATCTGTTGGTCCGAAACTGCAACCACAGCAATAAGAATTGAGGAGAAAGAGACGAAGAAGATCTCAACGAACTATCTACGTTTTGTCTTTTGATATCCGTAGTTAGTCGACGTCGTATTTGCTAGTTTTGTTCGGTTAATTCGCCACATTTCTTTACTATGACGTTTACTTTGTAATGATACTGTAAGTGTTGCCCTTTTTACCTAAAGATGACAACGTTAATATATCACTAAACAATGTTATGGATTCTTTAACATGTCCGAGTAGGTGGGCATGTGAATAATGCAACCATATTTAGTCGACGTTAATATATCACTATTCGATCGTTACATCTTGGTCCGAAACTGCAACCACGCCAATAAGAATTGAGGAGAAAGAGACGAAGATCTCAACGAACTATCTACTTTTTGTCTTTTGATATCCGTAGTTAGTCGACTTTGTATTTAACTCATTTTACATATTTCAATCTCATAAAATGGTTTTATTATTATTATATTTTTAGAGAGACAGAGAGAGAGAGAGAGGATAATATGACGAAACAATTGAGTGTTGGCTTAACCGAAATCTCTAAAACTACGACAACGGCGGCTACCACCAAGAAACACCGCCCGCTTAATATCAAGCAAGGGAAATCGGACGTATCTTCGATGCATCTTCATTGAATAATGATCAAAGTATCGCCGATAAGCGATCATGGGCAGAGGAACGATCGAGATTATGACGTGGAGACAAAGACAATGCAGCTTCTTCCTAGGATAGTGGCGAATGATATCATTCTAAAAGGAGGGAGAGATCGGCAACACATCAGCGCAAAGCGACTCACGGAGACTGACTTCGGTAATCATAAAAAACCGACTCAACGTCATGAATTTCGACGCTTTGCTAAACGCACTGACACCGCAAGAATGAGATAGACTGGCAGGCGAATACTGTCGAGGATAGGAATGCGAGTCTAGGTGATGGATGTCTCGGGCAGAAGCTACTCGATGAATGTCAGGAAAAGGAGTTACAATGAGGCGGTTGTGATTAACTGCCGGCGAAACAAAATTGAGGGAGAACGACCTGAGAAAATATGACGTGGTTCATCTTTGGGGGTTACAAAAGAAACGAAACGACGGTGGTTTTTCTTTTGTGCTGAATTACTGTAAGTACGTAGAAATATGGGTTTGCGAGAAGTTCGGGCTTAAACTATTCGATAGTTACATGTTTGTCCGAAACTCCAAGCACGACAATAAGAATTGAGGAGAAAGAGTCGAAGAATATCTCAACAAACTATTTACGTTTTGTCTTTTGATATCCGTAGTTAGTCGACGTCGTATTTGCTAGTTTTGTTCGGTTAATTCGCCATTTCTTTACTATGACGTTTACTTTGTAATGATATTGTAAGTGTTGCCCTTTTTACCTAAAGATAACAACATTAATATATCACTAAACAAAGTTATGGATTCTTTAACATGTCCGAGGTGGGTGGGCATGTGAATAATGCAAAAATTGTTAGTCGACGTTAATATATCACTATTCGATCACTATTCGATCGTTATATGTTGGTCCGAAACTGCAAACCACGATAATAAGAATTGAGGAGAAAGAGACGAAGAAGATCTCAACGAACTATCTACGCTTTGTCTTTTGATATCCGTAGTTAGTCGACGTTATATTTAACTCATTTTACATATTTCAATCTCATAAAATGGTTTTATTATTATTATTTTTTTAGAGAGATGGAGAGAGAGAGAGAGAGGATAATATGACGAAACAATTGAGTGTTGGCTTAACCGAAATCTCTAAAACTACGACAACGGCGGCAACCACAAAGAAACACCGTCGGCTTGACATCAAGCAAGGGAAATCGGACGTATCTTCGATGCATCTTCATTGAATAATGATCAAAGTACCGCCGAGAAGCGATCATGGACAGAGGAACGATCGAGATTATGACGTGGAGACAAAGACAATGAAGCTTCTTCCTTGGATAGTGGCGAATGATATCATTCTAAAAGGAGGGAGAGATTTGCAACACATCAGCACAAAGCGACTCACGGAGACTGAGTTCTATAATCATCAAAAACCGACTCAACGTCATGAATCTCGACGCTTTGCTTAACGCACTGACACCGCAAGAATGAGATAGAGTGACGGGCTTATACTGTCGAGGATAGGAATGCGAGTCTAGGTGATGGATGTCTCGGGCAGAAGCTACTCGATGAATGTCAGGAAAAGGAGTTACAATGAGGCGGTTGTGATTAACTGTCGGCGAAACAAAATTGAGGGAGAACGACCTGAGAAAATATGACGTGGTTCATCTTTGGGGGTTACAGAAGAAACGAAACGACGGTGGGTTTTCTTTGGTGCTGAATTACTGTAAGAACGTAGAAATATGGTTTTGGGAGAAGTGCGGGCTTAAACTATTCGATCGTTACATGTTGGTCCGAAACTGCAAGCACGACAATAAGAATTGTTAGGAATATTTTATTGTGTTCAATTAATTAGAATTATCTTTGTAGTTTATTTATAAATATTCTATTTATAAGAGGCTTAGTGTAATTGGGCTTTGTTTGGGGCCCAAATATTATATACCAACTTGTGGTATAAATACTAAAACCCTAACACATAATAAAATGTGTTTTGTGTGAAAATCATCTAGAGAGAGAGAGAAGCTCCCAACCTTCTCCAAGAACACACACACCCCACGTTAAATTAATTCTTCCCATATTCAAAGGTGGTTAAATCGTCCGAAGTTAGGTTGTTAGGATAGAAAGGCTACCAACAAGTGATATCAGAGCCAAACGCGTTAGGATTTGAGCGATTTTCTGGAAATTTTTGGGTTTTTTCATAGCTTTGAGTTCGAAAACTTTTTGCCTTTGTTCTTTGAGTTTTTGGTGTTAGGAATATTTTCTAGTGTTCAATAATCATGTTATCTTTGTCTAGGGACTCAATTGTATTTTATGTAAATATAGGGACTAAAGTGTAAATATACCAAAGTATGCTTTGGTATATATAGGGCAAGTGTGTGTCAATTACACACAACTTGAGTTTTAGCTTTCTTTCACTAGAAACACTCTCTCAACATTATCATAATTAAGGCTTAATTGTAGAGAGAGAAAGGAACTTATTGTAGAGAGAAGCTTGTGATTAATGGAGGTTGATTGAGTTTATATCCAAAGTCTTCCGCGCGTTTATTATCAAGGTAATTCGATCAATCTATGCTCAAGTTTTATTGATTGGATGTTAAAACTGTGACTTACAATTGGTATCAGAGCAAATGTGTGATTGAATCGATTTGAGTTGATTTTGAGGTTTACGATGCTTGATTCTGAGGTGAATTAAAGTTTACGATAGTCACTGTTCATCGCAACTTTGAATGTGCTGCTTGCTTGAATGTTTTCGATGATCATTATGTTTACTGTTTGCGATGATTAAAGTGAGTGTCTAATTGGTCATTAGCTGCTTGAACAAGATGAATTTGGACTAAATTGCTTTGAATTTGATCGAACTGTTCCTCATGATCTTCAAATTGTTCATGTGAAAATCTCGAAATTGGCTTATATTTTGCTTTTAATCTGTTTAATCGAGTGTTTTTACATGTTTACCAACAATTTTCGATCGATTATCTGAGCTTAATTTGAGAATTTAAGTGTTTTTGATCGAGTTTGATTTTTATTGCAAAGTTTACGAATGAAAACTTAGTTTACGAACTGAAAACTTTGCGGTCAAAGCTTTACAGTTTACGGTCAAAACATTTAAGTTTATGGTCCATTTAGTTTACATTCGTAAAGTTACTGTTTACGAGTCATTTTCATTCGTAAACCAGTGAAGGGAAGGTTTACGAATAAATTTCAGTCGTAAACTATCTGAAGGCACTGTTTACGAATACTTTTCAATCGTAAACTTTATTTTACGCTGCTACTGTTTACGAAAGCTGTTCAATCGTAAACGTTACTTTACGAAGGCACTGTTTACGAATACTTTTCATTCGTAAACCAGGTCAAGGCACTGTTTACGAACATATCTCATTCGTAAACTATAAAGTTACTGTTTACGAACCATTTTCATTCGTAAACCAGTAAAAGAAAGGGTTTATGAATAAATTTCAATCGTAAACTATAATAGGGAACGGTTTACGAATACTTTTCATTCGCAAACTTAACTTTACGAACATATTGTTTACGAATCTATCTCAATCGTAAACCTCTGAAGTCTACTGTTTACGAATATATTTCATTCGTAAACTATCCATATGAAGGTTTACGAATAGTCCTCATTCGTAAACTCATTTAGGAAGAGGTTTACGAATCTATCTCAATCGTAAACCACAAAAGACTCCGGTTTACGAATCTATCTCAATCGTAAACCTCATTAACTTTTGTTTACGAATCATCTGCATTTAACATTTCGTTCAAGCCAAATGTAAACTTCAAAGCTTTACTTTACGATTGTTCCTGTTTACGAATCAATCTCAATCGTAAACCTTCACAAGTCTACTGTTTATGAATATATTTCATTTGTAAACTATCCATATCAAGGTTTACGAATAGTCCTCATTCGTAAACTCATTTAGGAAGAGGTTTACGAATCTATCTCAATCGTAAACCACAAAAGACTCCGGTTTACGAATCTATCTCAATCGTAAACCTCATTAACTTTTGTTTACGAATCATCTGCATTTAACATTTCGTTCAAGCCAAACGTAAACTTCAAAGCTTTACTTTACGATTGTTCCTGTTTACGAATCAATCTCAATCGTAAACCTTCACATATCTACTGTTTATGAATATATTTCATTTGTAAACTATCCATATCAAGGTTTACGAATAGTCCTCATTCGTAAACCACAAAAGACTCCGGTTTACGAATCTATCTCAATCGTAAACCTCATTAACTTTTGTTTACGAATCATCTGCATTTAACATTTCGTTCAAGCCAAACGTAAACTTCAAAGCTTTACTTTACGATTGTTCCTGTTTACGAATCAATCTCAATCGTAAACCTTCACATATCTACTGTTTACGAATATATTTCATTCGTAAACTATCTTTAAGTAAGGTTTACGAATATTCTTCATTCGTAAACAAGCGCTACTAGTTTACGATTAACCTTTACTTCACGAAAGTTACTGTTTACAGTTCTTTAAGGTTTACGAACGATTCTCATTCGTAAACATTCTTTACTCGTAAACCAAAAAGCACTGTTTACAACTTCTCTTTCATTCGTAAACTAATACAGTGTCAAATCTGAACCGCAAAAACTTACATTCTTTTAATAATATACAAAGTCTACGATACAATCTAAGTCGATAATTAATATTTGTATCTAAACTTTGCTGTGCTGAAAAGTTTATGAACTGAACTGAAATTAAAAGTTTGCGGTTAATATCAAAAGTTAATTTTTAAACAGAATCGAAAATATTGATCACAAATTAAATCAATTCTAAAACACGTCAACGATCAATATACATCCAACAATTTTATTTGATCAAAATTAAAATCCAACATTCTATATAGAAATTAATTACCAACATTATTTGAACTTAAATTTTCAAAATTCTATATTTGAACTGAAAAGATTAAAATGGATTTATTTCACGAACAAATGATCAAGACACTAGAAACCAAGCTAGTTAATAACGAGCGTGTCTTAAGAAAACATCTAGAAATTGAAGCTAGTCTTGAATGTCAATTGTCCAATGCAAAGGATGAGATTATAAGGTTGAAGACTAAGACCACAGAACATGAATCAAAAATATGTGAGTTGAAAACAAGTTTGTCTGCCTGTGATGAAGCAAACAATTCAATGTTGCAAAAATCATCATCCACAAATAATGAAAAAGAAATGGTCAAGAAATTAGAAGCAAGATTAGCCAATAATGAAGTTGTCCTAAGAAAACATCTATTAGAAGAAGCCAATCTAGGAATAAAGCTTCAATTAGCTAATGAGAAAATAGCTAAACTTAACAATGATCTTGCTAAATCAAATTCTGAAACAACAGAACTAAAGGAAAATAAAGATTATCAAGCTCAAAATAAATGTCTTTCTGAAGAACTCACTAGATTACACTGTAAAATTAAAGAACTAGAGGTTCTTCTTGCAAAGAAAGAACAAATTGAGCTAAAATTGTCTCGAAACAAGTCGACTAAACCAATTGGGTCAATGTCAACCGAGGAACATTCTATACTATCAATAAAACCCGAACCTAAGGACTGCTACACTCCAGACGGGTTTCGAGCTCAAATAGATAAACTTTTAAAGGAGAATTTAATTCTCAAAAATTCCTCTCAAAAAGGCTCAAGAATGACTAAAGCTATCAAGAAAGAAAGAATAGAGGAAGACAAATTATCTTCTATTGCCTCGACTAAATTTGGTTCTACCTCTATTCCTAATCCAAAAATACCCAAAGTCATTCTAAAATCAAAATTAAAGAAAAAAGCTACTAAAACTAAAGTAGACAATAATTACACATTCTCTATTAAAACTGAAACGTCCAAAAGTAATAATTGTCTAAACAAAAGTAGCTCATTTAGTACACATTACAAAGTGAATGATGTGAGTCTAGAAGGTAGGAAATACGACACTTCTATACTTAATGCTATTGATTCTATAAGCTCGTATTCCTCTCTCAAGTACCCGGTCAAAGTCAAATCCGAATTGCATCTTAAGCGACTGGCGAAAGAGAAAATTTTCTCTTCTACAAAAAGACACACATTCACCGATGCTGAAAAGTTAAATTTCAAAAAGGTACAACAAATTTGGAAACCTAAGCTACAAATGGAAATAAGTAGTCCTCGACAAATGTGGATTCCTATGACTGCTTTATGTGATAATTTTGCTTCCAAATTTGAACCTTATATGCATAATTGTTTCACTGCTAACCAGGGAGGACCCGTCCAAAAATGGGTATCAAAGTCCCGATAATTTGTTTTGAAGGTTCCCGATCATACATGGTAAATAGACGACGATTGCTCCACATGTATGGTCGGTATGCGATGATGAGCAGTCGTACAAGACCCCGACACGTGTGGTATTCGGTTTGCTCTACACACGTGATCGGTATGCGACGTGAGCAAACACACCAAATCAAGACTATTCCAAAACTCTTGATTTGACATTGTTTTTATTTTTATTTTTTCGTTATAAAAAAAAAAAAAAAAAAAAAAAACAGAAAGAAAAGGCTATAAAAAAAAAAAAAAAAGAGGCCATAAAAAAAATAAAGGAAAAGCCATTAAAAAAAAAAAAAAAAAAAAACCATGAAAAAAAGGAAAAGGCCATAAAAAAAAATAAATAAATAAAGGAAAAGGCCAAAAAAAAAAAAAAAAAAACCTTTGAGCATCAATGTTTAAAGAAGGCCGAGCCGATTTCAAAGTCAAAAGCGCTTGAATTTCAGGGGAGTCAAACTCTATATTTTCAGTTCTTGATTTTCATAGGGAGTTCGACTTACTATAAATAGCGCTTAATTTTATAGAGTAGTCGGTCTTCATATTCTATATTCTTTTTGGGGGAGTGGATAGATAGACAGACAAGGCGCATGAACTTCAAAAGAGGTATTACCATAGTTCTAATGTAAAAAGCGCATATGTTTTAGGGGGAGTGAGACTTATAAGTGCAAAAGGCACATTTATTGGGGAGTGTCACTTCAAATACAAAAGGCGCTTGATTTCTTCGTAATATGCAATTTCTCAAAAGGCGCATCTATTTAGGGGGAGCACGGGCATCACATTAGAATTAGCGCAAGTATTTAGGAGGAGTGTTACCTAAAAACAGCGCTAGAGCTTAAAAGGGAATGCCCTACAGACAACCTTCATGCTTTGAAGAGAGAGTGCTACCTAAATGCCAACAAGCGCATGGACACAAAAGAGTTGTTCACATACCTGTTCCAAACGTTCAGTAGACCCAACTGATCCTAACTCAGGAACAAACCCCGAGTGTATGTGAGGGTATTGAGCGTATCACGATGACATGCTTACAACTCAACCACAAACTATCCGGGCCATAACCATATAGGTACAGGACTGATTTATCAGATCCCGGGTAGAAGACGCTTCATCTGGTCCAAAGGCGCATGCACCACCCTTCCTAGCTACTCATATGTCTCCCTAAAGACAGATGTTTCAATATCTCACGGGGAACCGCATATGCTATCACCGTTTCATTTGGAAGCGGGAGATATTGAACAAAGTGGTCCACAGCCCCACACCACGACTTTCTTGAACACTTTAATGTCTAGTGTGTCCTCATAGCCTAAATTTTTTTTACATTTTCTAGGACACATACATTCTTTTACACACATATTGCAGGTCTACGTGACCATGCCAGAACTTCTGTAGACGCATCATTAAATGATGTGCTTCTATGATCAGAAGGAAGTCCTGCCGTTACAACATAAAAACAACAACGGTAACAGGCCATCTTCTTGAGCACGACTCTAGAACGATGTCAATGGGTTGCCTATGTGGCCCCGTAGTCCCTTCAAATGCAAGTCTGTGTGACTTCGCATCAACGACCAAGAGTGACATCTAGGGATGTTTCACGATGATCGGTCGTCTGTCCCGTTTTCAGGTACTTCATCCGGAATTCAATGCCAACACGTTCAGCATACACAGGATCACCTTGATCACACAGTATGACGATACAAATGAATCGCCATGAGGGGGAGAAGTATATCAAGGAGGCCAAGCACGTGAACTCATTAAAGAAGCCAAGATTTCAACGCACGTGCTGAACCACAGCAAACAAGACCTCTCTCCATGGTTCGAGCATACACGACAAGTCAATGCTGACGATCTGCGCGACTCTGATATATGCAAGAAGGTGACGAAGATTCAAGTTGCAAAGAAGAAATAGAGGGTGCATGTAAATAGGGGGAGACTGAAGACTCTCCAGATGCTCTCAGCTATTTTCTTCAAACAGCAACATAAGACCGTGTCAAATTCAAAGTTGAACACGAAGGCAAAAATTATCAAAGGGGGAGATTGTTAGGAATCTTTCTGCTGTGTTCAAATTCTGATGAAGACTGAAGATTATCAAAGACAAAGACAACCGGCGCTTCAATGACAATTGAACACTAAGGAGGAGATTGTTAGGAATATTTTCTAGTGTTCAATAATCATGTTATCTTTGTCTAGGGACTCAATTGTATTTTATGTAAATATAGGGACTAAAGTGTAAATATACCAAAGTATGCTTTGGTATATATAGGGCAAGTGTGTGTAAATTACACACAACTTGAGTTTTAGCTTTCTCTCACTAGAAACACTCTCTCATCATTATCATAATTAGGGCTTAATTGTAGAGAGAGAAATGAACTTATTGTAGAGAGAAGCTTGTGATTAATGGAGGTTGATTGAGTTTATACCCAAAGTCTTCCGCGCGTTTATTATCAAGGTAATTCGATCAATTTATGCTCAAGTTTTATTGATTGGATGTTAAAACTGTGACTTACATTTGGGTTTATTTTACTGATTTTGCAAGCTCAAGAGCTAAATAGGTTGTTTTCGAGTGATTTTAAGTCATTACCCAACATTTTTCAGTTGATTTGAGTGAGATTTAGGTAGAAATCGCATAGAAAACTCGTCATTTTTTCTGCAGATTTGATATTCGGGCAGATGAATATAACAGTGCCCAGATATTCGGGTGAGACTGCCCGATTTTCACTCTTTGCCCGAAGTGACTTTGCCCGGGTGACTTCAAATTCGCTTACTCACTCTTAAAAAATTACACTTAAACATTTTCGATCACCCAAAATTTTTCGGCCCCCCCTCGAACCAAAAAGGCTTTAAGTAAAAAAAAAAAAATTAAAAAAAAAAAAAAGTTTTTTGGAGGAAAATTTTTTATACATCATTTGATAGAGAAAAATTTTCTGAGTCTAATAGGCATAGTCTATTTTACACTTTTTCGAAAATTTTCAAAATAAATTTTCCGGGCCCAAAATTTTCGTTATAGAAAACGTTTTTCGTCAGTTTTTGAAGGCAAATCCACTATACGCGTCAACAATCACGTATCCAACAATCAACTTAGGTCGTAATTGGCATATTATAGAAAACGTTTTGGTAATTTTCCCGAAGTTTTCGAAATCATTCCAAAATTTTTAGGTGCAAACCAAAACTTTTCGACACTTATTACTATCTTCGATACATCACTATACTTTTTGATAAAACCAAACTTTTCGGAACTGAATTTCCAAAAGCCAAATTTTAAATTTTAAAATTAAAAAAAAATTAATTATTTTGGATGCTCAAGCTAGAAAAATTGAGGAATTAGAAGCAAGATTTGCTAATAATTACTCTGTGTTGCTTAAGCAACAAGAATGTCTAGCTTTCGCTAATGAGGATTTGGCTAACACAAAGTCAAAGGTCATTAGCTTAGGAACTATGTTAGAAATTAGTGAAAAGAATGTCTGTGATATGACTAAAAGATTACGTTCTTGCGAAGATGAGTGAAATCATGTCTCATCAAAATATGAGATAATCTTAGAGGAATGGCGTATGCTTTACTCTAAGATTGAACTTTTAGAGAACGCTATTGCGAAAAGAAGTCAGGCAGATGAAAATCCCTCTTCTAACTTAGTTTCTTTAGGGGAAAATAATTTACATTCTAATAAACCTACCTTTAGTTGGGAAATTCCGGAGGTTGCTAGTAAAATTGCAGAATTGAACGCAACCTTGGAATCAGAAAGAGTAGGTTTTCGAGCGGAAAAGAAAAAGCTTTTAGAGGAGATTTTATATCTCAAAAATTCCCCGTCTTTACCTGTTTCCAATGATCTTTCAAAAGATACATCTTCCTCGAAACAGGTGAAGAAAAACATCCTTGTTCCTAAAACTGAGAAAGCTTTTACTAATAATTATAAGTCAACGGTGACGAAAGAAAATATGCATTCTAAGTCACCTTTGACTGGCGCAGAAAAGATAAGTAAAAGCCTTAAGCTTAATACTTCCATGGAACAGAAAATTAGGAAGGAGAAAGGAAAATCAACATTATTTTCAAAAATTAAGGTCGAACATGCTCAAGATTTTCCCTCTCCTATTCCTCTTAGTAGGAAAGCGTGTAAAGAAGAAGTTCCAAGCTTAAGCAAGCGAACTTCCACGCTTATTCCCCATCATTATAGAGTGAATGATGTGAATGTTGGGAATCCCCGTAGGGGCCCGAGGCCCTCGTTCCTTGAACAGCGGAATTTTAAAACTTTTAGGGATTTCCGCCTTCCCTTGGACCGCTTGGTAATAACACGAGAACGTATGCACGAAAGTAAAGGGTCTTAGCCATAATACCTTGACGAAAATCAATGGAGATTGCTAGCTTCGAACCCTTCTATTCCCCGGGATGTCGTATCCCTCTCCTAGCACCAAATGCGCACGAACGGGGCAAGAGCGTCACGCCGGCACCTTTACAATGTCACGACCGAACCTTGCTTGAGACGGCTAGGCCAAGGCTCGGGCAGCACCTCTTCACACACACGCGCGCGCGGCCGAGAGGATGAGAGAGGAAGAGAGAACTCGAGAGAGAATGAGAGAGGGAGGAGAGCAAAACCCTAGTTTTCTCTTTGCTTTTTCTAAAAATGACTTAGGGTTTTTTAAAATGGAAAAACCCTATTTATACCTTAGGTAAGGTGGCCGAAATTTACAAGGTGGGTGGAGAAAAATTCTCACCCACTTTTTCATACCTAGTCTTCTTGTTGACTTGGTCTTTCTCTTTTGAATTCAAATTCAAAATTCAAATTCAAATTAATATTAATATTAATTAATATATTTTCTATATTTAGTATATTTAAAATATATAATATCCAAAAAATATATTTATTATTTTCGAAATTAATCTAATATAAAATCGAAAACTATATATATATCTAATATATATATTTTATTTAATTCCAAATTAAATATTATTATTTTTCTAAAACAATAATAAAGATTTAAATCACATTTAAATCATATACTAAATATTAAATATCCAATATTATATTTCCAAAATATTTCGTGCGGTGAAAAGACCATTTTGCCCCTCACGCGTTTTTACCAAGTTTTCGGCCATTTAGGGTTTCGGCCAAGCCCTAAACCCTAATCTCTCAATCCATGCTCCAGCCTGCTCTATTCTCATGTTGACGTTGTGTCGGTAGCCCTTTTTAAGCCCGACCCTCTTGGTTCGTCTCAACCGGCTCTGGGAGGAATCCAGGAGTTCGGTATTCACCTAGCCAGCCCCGTGATACCGAACCGATCCCGAGTTGAGTACGAATAGGTATTATTCACGAACCGACTATAGATTATCGTGCTACGTATAAACCCTTTATGTTTGTCCCGGTCGAGTGAAAGTCACGCGTAGTCGAACTTACAGGACTCGACGCTATGATGTTCGTGTCGGTGACATTTACCAAAACTGCCCTCCACGACACTCGTGAGTCAGTTATATGCTCTGGCCAGAGGCTTAGGTAAATTCCCGCACATCGAAACTGCATAGGACGTTAACCTTGAATTTAATCAAGGCCGTAAATCCCGCTCAGCGGTATAACCGGCAATCACGTCGAAAAGTCAAGATCGGATTTCGCCGCTGACCCTTGCTTCATGCAATTTGGGCCTAGCAAACTAGTGACAAATCAAGACCTTAAGACTAACCCCGGGTTAAACGCTTTCGGTCTAAGGTTCACGTAGACTACTATAGTCAATCGATCGATCAGCGACTTTACCAGCGTGTGATCGTTCGAATAGGAGTCAGTGTCCAAATACAGACAATCCCCTGATTCGTCTTGTATCAATGTCACGAGCTCCCACTTCCCAAGTGAATGGTTGGCACAACCACTTTGGACCCGTCGACAAGCAAGTCGTACTCGCCAATCCAGTCACCTTACTGGAGACTTAGACTTGTGGACTTAATTTAATATTACAGTATGTCAGCTTACTGGTGCCCCCTCTCTATCCCCACAGAATCAGTAACTGAACTGTAAATATTAGGGTTTTATTAATTCTTCTTATTACCCGACTGCAAGGTTAATTTATTTAGACGAAATAATAATCTGCCTTTGTATTATTTGTTATGCTAATATCGTCAATAAACAAACAATGATAATTTCATTATCAAATAATTCAATTACAAATGTTAAACACATCAAAATTACACTAATGTCCTCGTACTATCTAATCCTCGTACGGCATCTAGGGCATAAACCTCAACAGTGAATTCTTGTAGGCAATACGACTCATCATCTGATGACGCATATAGTGCGATAAGCTCGTATTCATACTTGAAATACCCGGTCCAGATTAAGTCTGAAAGACACCTTCTGCGACTGGCTAGGGAGAAAATCTTCAGATCTTCTAAACCTAGACACACATTCACCGGCGCTGAATTGTCATTTCCCTCTAAGGTTCACCAAACTTGGATTCCTAAATCAGAAATCAAATTAAATAGGACTTTAAATGATGATTTAGGATGTATATCTGAACCAAATGTGCATAAATTGTTTTCTGCTAATCAGGGAGGACCCATCCAAAAATGGGTACCAAAGTCCCGCTAATATTTTGCAGGAACCCAATCACGTGTGGTAATTCGACGATGGTTGCTCCACATGCGTGATTGGTATAAGACGAGAGCAACCACAAATCCCCGATCATGAGTAGTAATTAGAAGATGGATGCTCCATACTCATGATCGGTACGAGACGAGGGCAACCACAACATTCCAGCATGGTTGGCATTCAGGAAGTTGCTCCACAACCATGACTGGTATGCAGCGAGAGCAACTAACCATAGGTAAATTCTATATATGCATTCCATAGTAAATTTTGGTATGCATATCGAGCTGAAAAGACAATATACCTACCTTGCAAATAATAAGGTACAATATAGTCATACATGCTTCAAAAGGACTTTTACTTTCAAATTTTTGCATGCATGCATAAATGAGCCGAAATGTAAAATACCCTATTTTATAGGTACATTTTCATTATGCATACAATTTTAAGATTTTCGAGCTTAAACTTTCAAGCATGCATGTAAGCTGAATCGCAAAAAATACCTATTATTCAAATGGTACATTCTAAATATGCATTTTTCAAAACTTTAAAATTCTAAATGCATATTACGCATGGAAATGAAAAATACCATTTTTGTAAAATGAGCTTAATTTGAGGGGGAGCTACTCTTTTATTTTTTTAAAAAAAAAAGAGAAGTGACCCTTATTTCTTTAGAAGGGAGCAATAATTACATTTTTTAGGGGGAGCGAACCTCAAATACGTGAATTAGGGAAAGAGATTTACAGATTTTTTGAACTTACCTCGCATCTTTTGAGGGGGAGCAAGTTCTTTTAGGAAGCACGTTTTGAGGGGGAGAAATAAAATATATCTATATATTTATAATATAAATATACTAGTATATATATTACTAATAACAATTAATATATATATTATATCCATATAATATATAGTATAAAAATATATTTTACTAATAACGATTAATAAAAAAAAAAAGGGCCCATCAAAATTTAAAAAAAAAAAAGGCCATAAAAAAAAAAAAAAAGAAAAGAAAAATTCTCTCCTCTTCATCAAGCTACATGGAGATTACCTCCGACCTCCGAAGATGGACCTCAAAAGAAGAATCTCGTGCCTACAACGGTCAACTCTTCTCAAAAGGCGACGGTGGCTACAAATGCAAATCTCGGTGCTCGCTTCAACCGACCTGCTCCGGATTGCTGACAAACAAAGCAGCACTCACTACTTCCTACCGGATGCATAGATACTCATTTCCTACGATTCAGTGAAACCCAACTGAATCTAACCCCGGAACATCACCGAGAGTCAGTCGAATCACGAAGAAACAGCCACATCTACTAAAACCTTTTTGAAAAAACCGACGCTACATGATTCCTGTTGGTTGCCTTTCTATCCTAACAAACTAACTTAGGGACGATTAAACCACGTTTAAGATGGGAAGAATTGATTCAACGTGCGGTGTGTGTGTTCTTGAGGAGTGTTGGGTGGCTCTCTCTCTCTCTAGATGATTTTCACACAAAAACCAAACTTATTATGTGTTAGGGTTTTGGTATTTATACCACAAGTTGGTATATAATACTTGGGCCCCTAACAAAGCCCAATTACACTAAGCCTCTTATAATGATAATCTTTATAAATAAACTACAAAGATAATTCTAATTAATTGAACAGAATAAAATATTCCAAACAATTCCCTCATCTCACAAATTATTCGGACCAACCCCCATAGGTACAGGTGCTAATTTTATTAGCTCCCGGGTAGAAGTCGCCGCAATAGGTCCAACGGCGCGTGCACAACCGAGCCTTACCCACTCATCTGTCTCACAAAAGACAGGTGTTTCAGAAATTACGGGGAACCACGTCTTCTATCACCGCTTCACTCGGAAGCGGGAGATATTGAATTATGTGGTACTCAGCCCCACCACCACACTTCCTTGCGCACTCGAGTCTAGTGTGTCCTCACTTTCCATATATTTTTATATTTTCTAGGACACATACACTTTTAAACACCTGATCTTTGTGATCAAGTTAGAACTTCCGTAGACATGTCTTGCTTCGACATGATTCGAGGATCGGAAGGAAGTCCTGCCGTTGCAACATCAAAGCAACAACGGTTTCAGGCCATCGTCTATGAGCATAGCTCCTAGATCGATGTTAACGGGAAGTCTTCGTGAACCCGATTTCTTACACGACGGACTGCCTTTGTGGCTCCGTCTGGTTATTACCATCACCGACATGTCGTTTGTGTCCTCCTAATCTTCCTACACAAGCATGCCGATCTCGTTAACACGAATCGCCATGAGGAGGAGAAGGGGACACGCATAAACAAACAGGTTGGACCACCCACCAATCTCCGCCGCGCTCACCACTCTGATGTCGGGCTCCCCTGCACTTGAATGGAACATTCCAAAGGAGCCTAACACCCCACGCGTACCTTCTTCCGGAGCCAGACAAGCTTCCTCGAGGCCGAACCAGACAACTTCCTTCGAAGAAGACGAATCCGGCGCCGAGAAGAAGAAGATTGGAGAAGACTTGACGACTGCCTTAGTGGCTACGTCAGGTTATTACCTAACCTGAGTTCCTACCAATGACATCCTCATGTCCCGACGACGTGATCTTCTTGCCAAAGATAATGCCTCATTTTGACCCATCACATGGAGATCTCCCCAACTCGATCTTCATGAGGGGGAATAGTACTAAAGCAAAATGGGAGCAATACCACGACGACAGTGCAAGATAGATCAGAAACGCTAAATCCTCAAGCGTCGTCAAAGAATCAAGCGAACACCATGGACTACAAAGATCGAAGTTGCTGCCTCGTGTACGTCTCTCCAAATTTCAAAGAGAACTTCTCAATCCCAACATAAGGTTGACCAAAAGTAGGGGGAGTTGCGCTATTATCGAAAGGAGAGATCGAACACAAAAAGAAGAAATCCGGCAAGCGACTTCAAATCCCTTCCGGCATTTACGAGTCGAGCTTACAAAGAAGATTAAGAAGACCCGGTGCCGAGAAGCGAAGATCAAGACACGGTGAGCTTGAAGATCTCCAAAAGAAGAGGTCAAAAGGCAAGACAATGAGGAAATTCCTTTAGGACTCAGGCAAATGCACTAAGCCCCGCAAAGATAATCCAGGCCAAATAGAAGATTGAACAAAAAGGGGGAGATTGTTAGGAATATTTTATTATGTTCAATTAATTAGAATTATCTTTGTAGTTTATTTATAAAGATTCTCTTTATAAGAGGCTTACTGTAATTGGGCTTTGTTAGGGGCCCAAGTATTATATACCAACTTGTGGTATAAATACTAAAACCCTAACACATAATAAAATATGTATTGTGTGAAAATCATCTAGAGAGAGAGATTTTAGAGAGAAGCTCCCAATCTTCCTCAAGAACACACAACACCCCACGCGAGATTAATTCTTCCCATCCTTAACGTGGTTAAATCGTTCCTTAGTTAGATTGTTAGGATAGAAAGGCTTCCAACAAGAATTGAGGAGAAAGAGTCGAAGAATATCTCATCAAAGTATTTACGTTTTGTCTTTTGATATCCGTAGTTAGTCGACGTCGTATTTGCTAGTTTTGTTCGGTTAATTCGCCACATTTCTTTACTATGACGTTTACTTTGTAATGATACAGTAAGTGACCCTTTTTACCTAAAGATGACAACGTTAATATATCACTAAACAACGTTATGGATTCTTTAACATGTCCGAGGTGGGTGGGTATGTGAATGACGCAATCGTAGTTAGTCGATGTTAATATATCACTATTCGATCACTATTCGATCGATACATGTTGGTCCGAAACTGCAACCACGACAATATGAATTGAGGAGAAAGAGACGAAGAAGATCTCAACGAACTATCTACGTTTTGTCTTTTAATATCCGTAGTTAGTCGACGTCGTATTTAACCCATTTTACATATTTCAATCTCATAAAATGGTTTTATTATTATTATTTTTATAGAGAGATAGAGGGATAGAGAGAGAGAGAGAGGATAATATGACGAAACAATTGAGTGTTGGCTTAACCGAAATCTCTTAAACTAAGACAACGGCGGCTATCACCAAGAAACGTGGTCGGCTTGATATCAAGCAAGAGAAATCGGACGTATCTTCGACATCTTCCTTGAATAATGATCAAAGTACCGCCGAGAAGCGATCATGGACAGAGGAATGATCAAGATTATGACGTGGAGACAAAGACAATGCAGCTTCTTCCTAGGATTGGCGCGAGTGATAACATTCTCAAAGGAGGGAGAGATCTGCAACACATCAGCGCGAAGCGACTCACGGAGACTGACGTCGATAATCATCAAAAACCGACTCAACGTCACGAATCTTGACACTCTGCTGAACGCACTGACACCGCAAGAACGAGATAGAGTGACGGGCGAATACTGTCGAGGATAGGAATGCGAGTCTAGGTGATGGATGTCTCGGGCAGAAGCTACTCGATGAATGTCAGGAAAAGGAGTTACAATGAGGCGGTTGTGATTACCTGCCGGCGAAACAAACTTGTGAGTGAGAACGACCTGAGAAAAGATGATGTGGTTCATCTTTGGGGTTTACAGAAGGAACAAAATGGCGGTGGATTTTCTTTTGTGCTGAATTACTGTAAGAACGTAGAAATATGGTTTTGGGAGTGCAGGCTTAAACTATTCGATCGTTACATGTTGGTCAAAAACTATAACCACGACAATAAGAATTGAGGAGAAAGAGACGAAGAAGATCTCAACGAACTATCTACGTTTTGTCTTTTGATATCCGTAGTTAGTCGACGTCGTATCTGCTAGTTTTGTTTGGTTAATTCGCCACATTTCTTTACTAGGACGTTTACTTTGTAATGATACAGTAAGTGTTGCCCTTTTTACCTAAAGATGACAACGTTAATATATCACTAAACAAAGTTATGGATTCTTTAACATGTCCGAGGTGGGTGGGCATGTGAATAGTGCAAGCATAGTTAGTCGAAGTTAATATATCACTATTGGATCACTATTCGATCGTTATATGTTGGTCCGAAACTGCAACCACGGCAATAAGAATTGAGGAGAAAGAGACGAAGAAGATCTCAACGAACTATCTACGTTTTGTCTTTTGATATCCGTAGTTAGTCGACGTCGTATTTAACCCATTTTACATATTTCAATCTCATAAAATTGTTTTATTATTATTATTTTTTTAGAGAGATAGAGAGAGAGAGAGAGAGAGGATAATATGACAAAATAGTTGAGTGTTGCCTTAACCGAAATCTCTGAAACTACGACAACGGCGGCTACCACCAGAAACGTCGTCGGCTTGAAATCAAGCAAGAGAAATCGGACGTATCTTCGATGCATCTTCGTTGAATAATGATCAAAGTACCGCCGAGAAGCGGTCATGGACAGAGGAACGATCGAGATTATGACGTGAAGACAAAGACAATGCAGCTTCTTCCTAGGATTGTGGCGAATGATATCATTCTCAAAGTAGGGAGAGATCTGCAACACATCAGCGCGAAGCGACTCACGGAGACTGACGTCGATAATCATAAAAAACTGACTCAACGTTACGAATCTCGACGCTTTGCTGAACGCACTGACACCGTAAGAACGAGACAGAGTAACGGGCGAATACTATCGAGGATATAGGAATGCGAGTCGAGGTGATGGATGTCTCGGGCAGAAGCTACTCGATGAATGTCATGAAAAGGAGTTACATTGAGGCGGATGTGATTAACTGCCGGCAAAACAAACTTTTGAGGGAGAACGACCGGAGAAAAGACTACGTGGTTCATCTTTGGGGGTTACAGAAGGAACGAAACGGCGGTGGATTTTCTTTGGTGCTGAATTACTGTAAGAACGTAGAAATATGGTTTTGCGAGAAGTGCGGGCTTAAACTATTCGATCGTTACATGTTGGTCCGAAACTGCAACCACGATAATAAGAATTGAGGAGAAAGAGACGAAGAAGATCTCAACGAACTATCTACGTTTTGTCTTTTGATATCCGTAGTTAGTCGACGTCGTATTTAATCCATTTTAAATATTTCAATCTCATAAAATGGTTTTACTATTATTATTTTTTTAGAGAGAAGGAGAGAGAGGATAGTTTAACGAAACAATTAAGTGTTAGCTTCACCGAAATCTCTGAAACTACGACAACGGTGGCAACCACCAAGAAATGTCGTCAGCTTGATATTAAGCAAGAGAAATCGGACATATCTCCAATGCATCTTCCTTGAATAATGATCAAAGTACTGCCGAGAAGCGATCATGGACAGAGGAACGGTCGAGATTATGACGTGGAGACAAAGACAATGCAGCTTTTTCCTAGGATTTTGGCGAATTATATCATTCTCAATGGAAGGAGAGATCTGCAACAATCACGAAGTGACTCACGGAGACTGACGTCGATAATCATAAAAAACCGACTCAACGTCACGAATCTCGACGCTTTGCTGAATGCACTGACACCGCAAGAATGAGACAGAGTGACGGGCGAATACTGTCGAGGATAGGAATGCGAGTCGAGGTGATCGATGTCTCGGACAGAAGCTACTCGATGAATTTCAGGAAAAGGAGTTACAATGAGGCGATTGTGATTAACGTCGGCGAAGCAAACTTGTGAGGAAGAAGGCCTGAGAAAAGGCGACGTGGTTCAGCTTTGGGGGTTACAGAAGGAACGAAACGGCGGTGGGTTTTCTTTGGTGCTGAATTACTGTAAGAACGTAGAAATATGGTTTTGCGAGAAGTGCGGGCTTAAACTATTCGATCGTTACATGTGGTCCGAAACTGCAACCACGACAATAAGAATTGAGGAGAAAGAGACGAAGAAGATCTAAACGAACTATCTACATTTTGTCTTTTGATATCCGTAGTTAGTCGACGTCGTATTTGCTAGTTTTGTTCGGTTAATTCGCCATATTTCTTTACTATGACGTTTACTTTGTAATGATACAGTAAGTGTTGCCCTTTTTACCTAAAGATGACAACGTTAATATATCACTAAACAAAGTATTGAATTCTTTAACATGTTCGAGGTGGGTGGGCCTCACCATAAACTAAGTTACTACAGAGTTTCATAATTATCTTATGGTAGAAGTTCATACCTACATACAAATTAAAATGTATCATATTTAATAAATATGGTCGTTTCTCTAAAGCACGGCTATCTTCGAAGCATAGATAAATACTGCAGCATAATGCCCCGCCATCCTCAAAAGGATGCTAAGCTAGTCCATATTGAGTTGATGCGTTGGCGTTGGCGGCGGCAGTGGTAGTATGGTCGGCAGCACCTTTTTCTATTCCTACGAAGGAAAAGAAATGAAGGTTGTAGGCTTGAGACTTGTAAGACTTCTCCTCTTGACAGAGTTGTAAGACCGCTTCACATGAGAGACTGTTCGACTGGTTCTTCCTGCAACAAGAGACGAAGGTTGGTCGACTGCTGGATGGTGCAAGGCTGCATGGTTGAGAGCTTCCACGACATCTTGACTGGCTGGATGGAGCAAGGCTGCAAGGTTGAGAGCTTGCACGACTGCTCGACTGCCTTACTTGAGAGAGTTGTAAGGCTGGAGCTGTACCACAATGACTGGATATTGCAAGATGGGACCTGTTAGACTACACAAGCCAACTCCAGGAAGGAAGATTGTGTGACTGCTGGTCTAGGCAGTTGAACAAGGCCTCTTACACTACTACTAGAATTCGTAAGACTGCGAATTTTTAAGGAAAATTCGAAGATTGTGTAAGCACAAATTTCCTTAAAACAGATTCACTCCCTCTCGTATCTGCTAGAGGTTTAATCGAGCGTCTATTTCCCAAGATAGTTCGAATAACTTAGTATTCGTTAAGCACAAATAACGACTCCAATGGCGAACCGAACTTAGATATGATTAGAGACTTGTTGTGAGTGACTCTTTCTATGAAGTCGTGCGTATTTTCCCGTGGTATCTAGAGTTTCGAAAAGCTCTCTATATATAGAGTTTTGAGGACTCTTTGCGCACAAATTAATGTCATTCAGTCCTACCATTTAATTGGACATTCTAAAGGTCATTGCAACCTTTGAGGTCTAAGCAACCTTTAATATTCCAAAGGTGTAGGAATTATCCATTAAATATTATTTGGTTTTAAAATATTATAATTGGGTCCACATGTGCGAGTTGATCAGGCCCACGAGTGTATAACCGTGGGTCACGAGCCCACACACACATTAACCCATTTTACATATTTCAATATCATAAAATGATTTTATTATTATTTTTTAGAGAGATAGAGAGAGAGAGAGAGAGGATAATATGACGAAACAATTAAGTGTTGGATTAATCGAAATCTCTGAAACTACGACAACGACGGCTACCACCAAGAAACGTTGTCGGCTTGATATCAAGCACGAGAAATCGGACGTATCTCCGATGCATCTTCCTTGAATAATGATCAAAGTACCACCGAGAAGCGATCAAGGACAGAGGAACGATCGAGATTATGACGTAGAGATAAAGACAATGCAGCTTCTTCCTATGATTGTGGCGAATGATATCATTCTCAAAGGAGGGAGAGATCTGGAACACATCATCACGAAGATACTCACGGAGACTGACGTCGATAATCATCAAAAACCGACTCAACGTCACGAATCTGGACGCTTTGCTGAACGTACTGATACTGCAAGAATGAGGTAGAGTGACGAGCGAATACTGTCGAGGATAGAAATGCGACTCGAGGTGATGAATGTCTCGGGCAGAAGCTACTCGATGAATGTCAGGAAAAGGAGCTACAATGAGGCGGTTGTGATTAACTGCGCGAAGCAAACTTGTGAGGGAGAACGACCTGAGAAAAGACGACGTGGTTCAGCTTTTGGGGTTATAGAAGGAACGAAACGGCGGTGGATTTTCTTTGGTGCTTGTTGGTAGCCTTTTCTATCCTAACAATCTAACATAGGGGCGATTTAACCACGTTTGAATGGGAAGAATTGAATCAACGTGGGGTGTTGTGTTCTTGAGAGGTGTTGGGTGGCTCTCTCTCTAAAATCTCTCTCTCTACTTAGAATTTCACACAAAACACATTTTATTATGTGTTAGGATTTTAGTATTTATACCACAAGTTGGTATATAATACTTGGGCCTCTAACAAAGCCCAATTACACTAAGCCTCTTATAATGATAATCTTTATAAATAAACTACAAAGATAATTCTAATTAATTGAACACAATAAAATATTCCTAACAATCTCCCCATTTGTGTTCAATCTTCAATTTGACATGTATTATCTTTGTGGGGCTTAGTGTGTTTGCCTGAATCCTAAAGGAATTTCCTCCTTTCGATTGTCATTTGATCTCTTCTTTTGGAGATCTTCAAGCTCACCGTGTCTTGATCTTCTCTTCTCGGCACTGGATCTTCCTTCAAGTCTTTTCTTGAATCTTGTCTCGTAAATTCCGGAAGGTGTTTGAAGTTGCTTGCCGGTTCTTGAAGAATTTTCTCTTTTTGTGTGTTCCATTTCTCTCTCTGATAGCGTGAAACTCCCCCTATGTTTGTTCAACCTTGTGTTGGGATTGGAGAGTTTTCTCTTTGGAAATATGAGAGATGCACACGAGGCGGTTGCCGGGTTTCTTCTTTTTGTGTTCGATCTCTCCTTTCGATAGTAGCGCAACTCCCCCTACTTTTGGTCAACCTTATGTTGGAATTGGAAAGTTTTCTTTGAAATTTGGAGAGACGCACACGAGGCGGAAACTTCGATCTTTGAAGTCCATGGTGTTCGCTTGATTCTTTGAGGACGCTTGAGGATTTAGCGTTTCTGATCTATCTTGCACTTTCGTCGTGGTATTGCTCCCATTTTGCTTTAGTACTGCTCCTCCTCATGAAGATCGAGTTGGGGAGATCGTCATGCGATGGGTCAAAATGAAGCATCGTCTTGGGCAAGAAGATCACGTCGTCGGGACAAGGAAATGGCATTTGTAGGCACAGTAGAAGCTCAGGTTTGATAATAACCCGACGGAGCCACACAGGCAATCGTCGTATAAGAAATCAGGGTCACGAAGACTTCCCGTTAACATCTTGAGTCCTAACAATCTCCCCCTATAAGGGCTATCTCCTCTTCTTGCGGAGGCTTTGAATGCTCTTCGGCTAGGACTCTCTTGACTTGACGTTATATTCTGTAGACCGGATGTAGACAGTGATCAACGCCCTGATATTTGACTTTGATGATGTCGCGGATCTTGGACTTTGTTCGCATCTTGTCCTGGTCTTTCTCCGTAGTTTGAAGTCGTCAAGTCTTCTCTAATCTTCTTCTTCTCGGCGCCGGATTCGTCTTCTTCGAAGGAAGTTGTCTCGTTCGGCCTCGAGGAAGCTTGTCTGGCTCCGGAAGAAGGTACGCGTGGGGTGTTGTAAAATGTGCCAAGTCTCCTTTGGAATGTTCCATTCAAGTGCAGGAGAGCCCGGCTTCAGAGTGGTACGCTCGGCGGAAATTGGTGGATGGGTCCGACTTGTTTGTTTATGAGTGTCTCCTTCTCCCCCTCATGGCGATTCGAGTTAACGAGATCGGCATGCTTGTATAGGAAGATTACGAGGACACAAACGACAGGTCGGTGATGGTAATAACCAGACGAAGCCACTAAGGCAATCCGTCGACACGACTTCAGAGACAAACTCCGAAATGTGGCCTGTGAGGACAGGGCTTGAAGAACCGGGGCCACATAGGCGTCCCGTTTACATCGTTCTAGAGACTAACTCGAGACGATGGCCTGACTCCGTTGTTGTATTGATGTTGCAACGGCATGACTTCCTTCCAATCCTGGAATCACATCTACAAGAGATGTGTCTATGGAAGTTCTAGCTTGATCACAAAGATCAGGCATTAGAAAAGTGTATGTGTCCTAGAAAATATAAAAATATATGGAAAGTGAGGACACACTAGACTCGAGTGCTCAAGAAAGTGTGGTGGTGGGGCTGAGTACCACATAATTCAATATCTCCCGCTTCCGAGTGAAGCGGTGATAGTAGACGTGGTTCCCCGTGATTTCTGAAACACCGGTCTATTGGGAGATCGATGAGTGGGTAAGGCTCGATTGTGCATGTGCCATTGGACCAAATGAGGCGACTTCTACCCGAGAGCTGATAAAAATTAGAACCTGCACCAATATGGGATGGTCCAAATGTTGTGTGAGGTAAGAGATTTGTGTATCATCGGCTTTGTGATCTTGTCAAGAATTGCCAAATAGGGGTGGCTTTTATGCGCATAAATCGTCACTAATACTCGGTTGCGTTCCCGGGTTAGGTTCATTTGCTCTGACTGAACCATAGGAACTAGAATTCCTGCATCCGTCAATTTTGATTAGTGCTGCTTGATCAGCAAGTTGGAGCAGGTCGGTAGAGTGCATCATAATATGAGCGCAATGCGGTCACCTTTGCCTTTTGAGGATTCTTGAACTCTTTAGGGTTGAGTTTTATTGTTGAAGTCCGTCTTGGGAGGTGGAATAGCTTGATGATGGGAGGATTTTTCTCTTTTTTTTTTTTTTTTTTTTTGTAGATACATATATATATATATATATTTATTGTATTAATAATAGAATAATATACTATATATTATACTATATTATATTATATTATATATATCTATATATATGTTGTTGTTAATCCCCCTCAAATCGTGCACCACCGTAAGAATTTTTCTTTCCATTAAAATGTACTCTCCTCGAAAATATGGAGTGATACTCCCCCTTAATGCATGCACGCTTAAAATGTAGATTTTCTCCCAAAAACAAATGAGCGTGATGAAAATAACGTATTTTTCTTTTCAGTTCAGATGCATACTTAAAGAAGTAATTTTCTTTAAACTAAGCATATTAAAATGTACGTTTTCTACCTTTGACGCTCTTACAGAAAATAGGTAATTTTTTGCGATTCAGCTTATATGCATACTTGAAAGTTTAAGCTCGAAAATTTTAAAATTGTATGCATAATGAGAATGTACCTATAAACTAGGGTATTTCGCATTTTGGCTCATGTATGCATGTATGCAAAAATTTGGAAGTTAAATTCCTTTTGAAGCATGCATAGCTATGTTGTACCCTATTATTTTCAAGGTAGGTATATTGTTCTTTCAGCTCGATATGCATGCCAAAATTTACTATGGAATGCATATATAGAATTTACATATCTTAAAAATATGTATGAATGTGGTATTATGCAATTCAGTTCAAAAGATAGAATGTACCACATATAGTCGTAGTTGCTCATGTCGTTTCCCTTTATCATGTATGAGGAGTCACTACGTCAAATTGCCATATATGAGGGATGCGATTGCTCGCGTCTCTTACCAGTCATGCATGTGGAGCAACCCGAGTACCATGCATGCTGAAAAGTTGTGGTTGCCCTCGTCTCGTACCGATCATGAGTATGGAGCAACCATCTTCTACTTACTACTCATGACCGGGGTTTTGTGGTTGCTCTCGTCACATACCAATCACGCGTGTGGAGCAACCATCGTCGAATTACCACACGTGATTGGGCTCCTGCAAAACTTTATCGGGACTTTGGTACCCATTTTTGGATGGGTCCTCCCTGATTAGCAGAAAACAATTTATGCATATAAGGTGTCAAATCAAATTTTAGTCTAAGAACCCATTTAGGAGCAATTTGACACGGAAAGGACGTTTCATCGCAGGTGAATGTGTGTCTCGAAAAAGATTTAAAAATTTTCTCCGAAGCCAGTCGCATGAGATGTTTCTCAGCCTTAACATCGATTGGATATTTTAAGTAGGGATAAGAACATAACGAATTATAAGCATTGTTAGTACATGATATATTCTTCCTACTTGGAGAATTCACACGATTCACGTCATAATGATGAGGAGTAAGCGTGGAAGTTCGCTTGCTTAAGCTTAGAACTTCTTCTTTGCACGCTTTCATTTTAAGAGGAATAGGAGAGGGAAAATCTTGAATATGTTCGACCTTAATTTTGAAAGACAATGGCGATTTTCCTTTCTCCTTCCTAATCTTCTGTTCCTTGGAAGTGTTAAGCTTAAGACTTTTACTTATCATTTATGTGCCAGCCAAAGGTGATTTAGAATTCGTATTTGCTTTCGTCACCGTTGACTTAGAATTATTAACAAAAGTCTATTCAGTTTTAGGAACAGGAGCGTCGGTTTGAATTCCCTTGTCCTGCTTAATAAAAGATATTTCTATGGAAAGATTATTTAGGACAGGTAAGGGCGGGGAATTTTTGAGATTTGAAATCTCCTCTAAAAGTTTTTCCTTTTCAGCTTGGAAACCTACTCTTTTCGATTCCAAGGTTGCGTTCAATTCTGTAATTTTACTAGCAACCTCCGGAATTTGCCAACAAGAAGTAGGTTTTTCAGAATGTAAATTATTTTCCCCGAAAGACACTAAGTTAGAAGAGGAATTTTTATCTGCTTTTCTTCTTTTTGCAAAAGCGTTCTCTAAAATTTCAATCTTAGAGTAAAGCATACGCCGTTCCTCTAAGATTATCTCATATTTTGATGAGACACTATTTCGCTCATCTTCGCAAGAACGTAATCTTTTCGTTATATCACAGACATTCTTTTCACTAATCTCTAACTTAGTTTCTAAGCTAATGACCTTTGACTTTGTGTTAGCCAAATCCTCATAAGCGAAAGCTAGATATTCTTATTGCTTAATCAACACAGAGTAATTATTAGCAAATTTTGCTTCTAATTCCTCAATTTTTCTAGCTTGAGCATCCATAATAATTAAATAATTTTTTTTTAATTATTTTTTTTTAATTTAAAAATTAAAAATTTAGCTTTTGAAAATTCATTTCCGAAAAGTTTGGTTTTATCAAAAAGTGTAGTGAAGTATCGAAGATAGTAAGTGTTAAAATTTGTTGGTATATACATAAAAATTTTGGAATGATTTCGAAAACTTCGAGAGAATTACCAAAACTTTTTCTACAATGTGCCAAATATGACCTAAGTTGATTGTTGGATACGTGATCGTTCACGCGTATAGTGGATTTGCCTTAAAAAATTGACGAAAAAGTTTTCTAAACCGAAAATTTTGGGCCCGGAAAATTTATTTTGAAAATTTTCGAAAAAAAGTGTAAAATAGACTATGTCCGTTGGACTTAGGAAATTTTTCTCTATCAAATGATGTATAAAACAAAAAAAAAATTTGCTACTTAAAGCCTTTTTATTCCGAGGGGGAGCCGAAAATTTTTTATGATCGAAAACTTTTAAGTGTAATTTTTTGAAGAGTGAGTGATCGAGAATTGGAAGTCACTGTTTCGATTGAGAACAGTGAATTCTCGGGTGAGGACTTTGACCGAAATTCGGGTAGGTAGAAAGAATTCGAGTACAAAGAATTTTCGGGTAGGTAGAAATTCGGGTAAGTTCCAAAATTGAGTAAGACCCAAATTCGGGTAAGTCCCAAATTCGGCTATGTCCTAATATTCGCCGAGAAGGAAATTCGGGTAGGAAATTTCGGGTAAAATTAAAAAATTTTCCAAAAATTTTAAAATTCGGGTGTTCTCAGACAGAGATTTTCACCGAAAATAGGAATTTCGGGTAAAATTCGGGTAGAATTAAAAATTCGCCGAGTTTTAAAAAATTCGGGTAAGTTAGTTCGCCGAGTTTAAAGAAATTCGGGTGAAAACTGTCCGAATTTCAAGGACTGTTGCATTCATCTACCCGAAAATCATCTCTGAGCAAAAACTGACGAGTTTCCTATGCAATTTCTACCTAAATCTCACTCAAATCTACTGAAAAATATTGGGTAAACACTTAAAATCACTCGAAAACAATCTATTTAGCTCTTGAGCTTGCAAAATTAGTAAAATAAACCCAAAAATTCAAGATCAAGAGCAAAACGTTTTCGAACTCAAAAGTATGAAAAATCCCAAAACAATTCCAGAAAATCGCTCAAATTCTGATGCGTTTGGCTCTGATACCACTTGTTGGTAGCCTTTTCTATCCTAACAATCTAACATAGGGGCGATTTAACCACGTTTGAATGGGAAGAATTGAATCAACGTGGGGTGTTGTGTTCTTGAGAGGTGTTGGGTGACTCTCTCTCTCAAATCTCTCTCTCTAGTTAGAATTTCACACAAAATACATTTTATTATGTGTTAGGGTTTTAGTATTTATACCATAAGTTGGTATATAATACTTGGGCCCCTAACAAAACCCAATTACACTAAGCCTCTTATAATGATAATCTTTATAAATGAACTACAAAGATAATTCTAATTAATTGAACACAATAAAATATTCCTAACAGTGCTGAACTACTGTAAGAACGTAGAAATATGGTTTTGCGAGAAGTGCGGGCTTAAACTATTCGATCGTTACATGTGGTCCGAAACTGCAATCACGATAATAAAAATTGAGGAGAAAGATACGAAGAAGATCTCAACGAACTATCTACGTTTTGTCTTTTGATATCCGTAGTTAGTCGACGTCGAATTTGCTAGTTTTGTTCGGTTAATTCGCCACATTTCTTTACTATGATGTTTACTTTGTAATGATACAGTAAGTGTTGCCCTTTTTACCTAAAGATGACAACGTTAATATATCACTAAATAAAGTTATGAATTCTTTAACATGTCCGAGGTGGGTGGGCCTCACCATAAACTAAGTTACTACAGAGTTTCATAATTATCTAATGATAGAAGTTCATACCTATATACAAACTAAAATATATCATATATAATAAATAAGGTCGTTTCTCTAAAGCACGGCTATCTTCGAAGCATAGATAAATATCGCAGCATAACGTCCGGCCACCCTCAAAAGGATGTTGAGCTGGTCCCTATAGAGTTGATGCTTTGGCGCTGGAGGCGGCGGCGGTAGTATGGTCGGCAACACCTTTTCCCATTCCTACGAAGGAAAAGAAATGAAAAAAAGCGGCTTATGAATGCCTTACCCCACTGAGAAAAGGACACAAGCCCACTTCGGTCAGCAAATTACAAGTCAAACAAAACAAAAAAAAACACGACATAATGTATATGTAATAACATGTTTCCTCGCACGCGATCGGGCGGCAGATTCCGTGTTCTTAATCATCCTCTTCTGCCTCCTCTCCGCACTCTTCTCCGCTACATCCTCAGCAGCCATTCTCTTCCTTCTTGGTGTCTGTGTTGAAAGCACCGCCAATCAAAGGAGAAGAAGCCATGGCCATTTGGCTCTCTACATATGTAACATCCACTGTCGGGTGGTTTCCACAAGGAACCATGGGTTGGATCGGCGCATAAACGGGCATCATATTCGGAGGCTATGTTGAGGAACGATCGAGGAAGCTGGATAGTTCATGTTCCACTGGGAGTGCTGGGGGTGGGGCATTACGATTGAATAGACCCTACCCGTAACTACAATAAGGCTTTTGCCATGAATCATACTTTTTTTTTTGTGGTAGGCATTCTACAAAATACCTTTGGCAATCTTTTTCGTTTCACTTCATGGATTTTTCCTCAAATTGACTTTTGTGAACACTGGGATTCGAAGTAAATGAAGGATGATTTTCTCTTTTTAACATTCTAGCGCTCTATATTGAGAGAGAATTTGTTATTGTATGAGCACGGAAACCATCATTGACTTCAAATTTTTAAAAGAGTGTCGGATTGTTTCTTATATTATTCATTGTATGTAGAAACTATTTTCTTTTGGTGATATACTAATTTTAACTCTAGTTATGTTTACTTAGTGAATTACTATTATTGTTTTACAAGTTTTACTTATTTATATTCAACCCCTAATCAGAAAATCCTTGAAGGGGAACGTCTCATTCTGGTTCGGGGAGAATAAGAGCTTGTGTGGGGCTGATTAGTCGAGGAACATGTTCGAGTTCGACATGCAGGACCTGATTGTTCCCGATCAGATCAATAATTTGTAGGATCTACGGTAAGTTATTGAGCAGGCTCGATGAGGAATTTAACTTACAACCGGATAAGCGTTCAGATTTTGATCAGTGTGAGGCATTATGAGTTTGATTATATAAATTTCAAGAACTGCCAATGAGGATTGGCCTAGTGGTCAAGTTGAGGTTCTCATGATGTTTGGAAGGGATGTCCCATATTCGAATATCTTTTGCTATTAAATACTTTGAGTGAGTCTGTCACATATGGACTTGTTATAAAGTGATTTATCTGGTCGACATAATTTGCATGTTTGTGCATCAGTCAGCCTTAAGGTTTACTTGATCCACTAGGCAGGATTATCGGGCAATAAAAAAATCAAGAACTCCATCATGTTATGGGCCCTATATGGGCCAAAATGAAAACTATTTGGGCTAAGGCCCAAATATAATTGTGAGCAAAGAAATTCAATGGCTACAGCAAGCAGTCGTCGCGTGCATCCACGCGCACAGACCCTAATCTTCCCTCACAGTATCATGTAGGGTAGCAAATGAATCGAATTTTTTTTGTTCGATTCGAGATTCGATTCGAAAATTGATATTCGAATTCGAAATATTAGAATATCAAATCCGAATAAGAATATTTTTTCCGATTCGAATACTTTTAGAATACAAATACAAATATCGCAATATTCGATTCGATTCGTAAAAAAATAAATATGAATATTAATATTCAATATATTATTGAAATCTAATATATTATAATCCAATATATATATTTATTAAATAAAACATATTATAATTCAACATATATTTAAATATAAGACACTTTAATTAAATATAATCTTATTTTTTTTATTAAATAAAAATATATAATAATAAAATATAAATTTGAATTATAATATTCGAATATTCGATTCGATATTCGAATGTCATAATCAAATTCAATTTAAATTGATTTTTAATATTTGAGTAGTATTCATCATATTCGAGTTCGAATTCAAAATTTAATAATAAAATATGAATAGAATATCATGATATTCGATTCGATTCGTTTGCACCCCAGACAACTCAAAACATAAAGAACAAACATATCTGTGGGTATATTTATTCAATGGCTAAAAAAATCTCTGTGTCTTGCACTTGTTGATCTACTTGAAATAGCTATGACAGAATTTCGATTCTTAAGGAAATAGTTTCTTAATGGTTTTCATGTAAAACCCCGTGGATTTAAAGAAGTTTCAGTTTGAGCACTTTGCAAATCTCGATCTCGATTTGATTGCTCAGGCAACGCGATGGTTGTTTGTAAATGCCGTAAGGTAACCTAATTGCATTGGTTAATCGTAATATTTTGAAGTTTTGGATGAACTCTGTTTAATTTGCCCGATGCATTTCGAAATCTTATTAGCAGATCGAGCTTGCGACTCTTTGCTTCAGGATTTGATTTATTTAGTTTTTCATAACCACCGATTCATATACAATTGGGTCATTCGGATTTTGCTGTTAGTGATGATTTGTTCTTCAGGGATTTTAGTTGTTTTTTTTTTTCTGATACTTTAAGTTAACGAGGACGATAATCTTGATTTGTCCTTTTGTTTTCTCTTCTTCATGAAATTGGGTGATAGGCGACCAAGTTGTATTGCTTTGTCCACAAAGTTCCTGTTTGCGGGGAATGTATATGCTTCCAAGAGCATCAAAACTGTGTGGTATGGTCTTAATTATTTCACCTTTCCCTTGATGAGTTGTTGGTTATCACTGAAGTTTGTAAAAGAAATATTGGTTTTTCTTCAATAATATAGGTGCGTACATATTCAGAGTGGGTAATTGATGGAGAATATGATTGGCCGGCTAAATGCTGTTCTTGTCAAGTTGTGCTTGAAGAAGGAACGGATCCTCAAACTACACGCCTTGGCTGTCTACGTAAGTGCATGGATAGCACATTCATGCTCGAATTATCATTTGATTTTACTTCAAAGGATTCATAGTTCTTTTCGTGAAAGTCTTATCTTACTTCTAGCTGTGCTTTACAGACGTTATACACTCTAGTTGCTTTGTTTCACATATCAAGAGTTTTACTCCACACACTGCTCCTGCTGGATATGTATGCCCAGCTTGTTCGACCTCGGTATGGTATTGTCCTGTCCTGTATGGTTTTTACATGTTTCGTTCGTTATCTTTTGATGGTTAAATTTAAACTTTTGCTGGGGAAACACTTTTGCCCGTATTAGTTTCTTCTGGCTCGTAAGGACAGTTTTTAGGGCTGGAAGTCTTAATAAATTTTGGACTGTAGTTATCATGTGATAATTCCATATTTTTCATGATTTTGCAGATATGGCCTCCGAAAAGTGTCAGAGATTCAGGATCATGTCTTCATTCCAAGCTCAAAGAGGCAATTATGCAGGTTAGATCGTTGTCTTTATAGCACTGTCCTACAAGATAATATTCCTTCTTAGGTAATAAAACCACTTCCTGGAAAAGGGTTTCTGTTCCTTTATTTCTGTGTTTTTGTGTGAATATGCTGTAGTTGGTGCTCTGTAGCGGCAAATAATCCATATTTTATTACTGTTTCTGTTGCATCTTATGGACGGTTTAATCATTAACCACAGACTGGTATGGAGAAAAACTTGTTTGGAAATCATCCAATTTCGCTCGGGATCGAGACTCGAAGTCCACCTCCTGCATTCTCCTCAGATCCACTTGTAAAGGGCCATCAAGATTATTTATCTGCTGCAACGGGCTCATCAAGACCAGCCAGTTTGGATATAATAGAGGTCGATGGACCAGGCCCAGATGCATCATCTATGTCCAACAGCCAGAAGCCAAGTTTCATGAAAAGCACTAGTCCTACGGGTGTAAGAAGTTTGACAATGCTTCAAATCTCGTCTGAAATTTTCATGGTTAATGTAATATATTTTTTTACATTTTATTTGTTTTGGATTTTGGCTCATAGCCGGGTGCAGCTGCAGCCACACGAAAGAGTGGATTCCAAACCGAGAAGCAGAACTCTGAGGTATTATATTATGCAGACGATGAAGACAGAAACAAGAAGAAGTATGCTCGACGAGGTGAAATACTTTAACATATATTCTATATTATTAACTGAAAATTCTCTGTCCTAAATCTTTTTTTATAAAGGAAAAAAAAAAATGAAAAAGCTTAAGCATCACTTTGTTGCAGGTACGGTTCGCCACAAGTTCTTTAGATCGCTTTTGCCTTTTTGGTCAAGTGCATTGCCTACTCTGCCGGTGACTGCTCCACCACGGAAAGATGCAGCAGAGGATGCTGCATCGGAGGGTCGTGCGAGACATCATCGCAGGTCATCGAGAATGGATCCTAGGAAGCTTCTCTTGTTCATAGCTATCGTGTAAGAAAAATGCTTTATAATGGTGGAAAATTTCAAATCTTTTATATAAACAACTGTGTCTTCATTACATGTGGTTCATGTTGTTGATATTTTGATGAAATATGCACTTGATATCGTCAGGGTGGCTTACTCTCTCTCTCTCTCTCAGGGCATGCATGGCAACGATGGGCATATTGTACTACAGAATCGCACAGCGGGGTCTAGGTGGAGAGTTGTTGCACGGTGAACCAAAGATATTGAACTAAGACAAAAACAGTTGTCTTTGTAATAGCCGGAGAAAAAAATGTGAAGTATTAGAGTTGTCCTTATTGTTGAAGATGATTGCGAGAAAGCATTTTGTTTCAATGTTCATTCTGACTTTTTTTTTTTTTTTTGTCTTTTCTTTAGCGGTTTTATTTACAGTCGTTCTTGAAGGTATGTTTCCTCTTTCCAAACTATTTTTGTCGTCGTCAATGATCTGATCTGTGTATGGCATATTGTTTATTTTAAGACTGGTCAATTATCATTATCTTTTAAAGAGAGAGGAGAAACCATCCCATTTTCTTATTTGTTATGCTTTTCTTTTTATTTTTGCCTTCTTCGTTCTTAATTCTCTCGTTTTGAGAACTTTCGCCACCTCCTATCCTAGTTTTTTTTTTTTATTTGTGGGATTTTTTTTTCCCCCCGAAAATATAAGCTTTTAGAACTTGAAGACAGAAGTTTGCGAGCTATTGTCTTCTCATGTTTGGGTTGTTTCTCCTTTTTTTGTTTTTTTTGCTGTCCCTAGGTATTCCACTCAATCTGACTATGTATTAGCCCCTAAATACCGGCGTGGACTTTACGACACACAGACCCGGCGGAGGTTTAATTGCGTCACACACTCCAGTGGTGGAACTAATCCCCGAGGTTAAATGAATACATCACAAACCCATCATGAAAAATAAATTCTATGGGACTACGCAAGGAATTGTGGGAGAGGGATTCAATCTGAGAAACAAGCAGAAAAAACACTTTAAAGTTGAAGGAGAAGAAAGTATGGTATAATGTAGATCTGAGTTTAATAGTCATTATTATAGAGTTTTAATTACCCGAGCAAAGTAAACATGCGTCGAACCCCAAACTGAATTTCTTTCATTGAACTTTAAGCAAAACACCTTCGAAAAGGTTACCTACCAAGCTCAATTTATATATTTGGTCCACTCTATCCTACATAGCCTCAGTTTACATGGCGAGGTCATGGTTTATTTTCAGACATGGGTACGTAAGAATTGATCCACTCTATATACATTGACTATCTCCTCAAGTATGCAGTAGAATCTCTAATGCATGCAATCTAAGTGTTCTTGGCAAAGAATGCATCGATTGGTATGTGCTTACCCTTTGAAGGCGACGGCAATCTTTTCTGCTTCTTTCTCGGCCGACTTTGGCTTGTTTGATCCTTCTCAATTGATCTGGTAATAAAATGCAGAAATCACAAAAGGATTGTATAGTCTTTCGATGATAATAAAACTCAACCGCACGCATACACATATATATATATAAATTACTTGATATCACGCTTGAAAATTCTGTCGATATTGAAAGAATCCTCTTGTTGCAGCCTTTGAGCAATATGAAAATCAAGATGCTCTTGTCTTTCCTGAACAAACAATGGAGGCAGCTCAGCTCCACAAATCGAACATTGGTAGTCATTTAGCCAACAGATCGACTCCTCTGAATTTGAGGCAAGTTCTTCAACCGAGTTATTTACCTAAACAAGACGAAAAGAACCGAAAAAAAAAAGGGGAAATTAGTCAGAAAGTTATCGTAAAAAATCTATTTCAACCCAAGATGGATATCTATTAGCTTCATCACTCAAAAGAATCAGATGACTCTCACATCCTGTCGTATTTCTGCTATCTGGAGATCAAGTCTCGATGCTTCTGTATTATTGTAACTGTGGTCCCTTAAGCTTGTGTGATCGGAAAAATCAATATTTTCCCGTCCCTCGTGTAAAGAAAGACTAGTGCAACTGGCTAAGAAGTCATCATCACTGCTGCGGGATTCGATGAGTGCTTGATCTCCCAAAACTCTACCTGAAGCAACCTCTTGTGCGGCCATGAAGTTAGAAAGCGATTTTTGCTTTGGATCAAGCGCAGCACCGTTTGTACCGTCGCTGAATTGAGACATTCGAAGTCCTATCAGTAAGAAAATATACCGTGATATACTACTATTGAATCGAGGAATGTATGGCAAAAATGTTCCTGTAACATACCCAGAAATAGAATCAAGAAATCATACACAAATCCACAAGACCAGATAGAAATCAGCACTATGAATAATGTGGAAATAAAAGGAACGAAACCATACAGACATAAAATTTTATTACTTGGTTTCCTTACCCATTAGACGAAGAGATACTGGGAGTTCAGCTTTAAGAAGCTTAGTTCCATGTCTCAGTATATCCTCACTCGAGCATATATGATTCGGCAGAGTAACTGACCGAGTTCTAATCTGGAGAAATCAATATCGTATATAAGCAACTGATCAAATCATATCAACACATGTCAGCCCGACTATACAAATTTCAAAAAAACAGTCTAAAGCAACACGCCTCATTGGATACAAGAAACTGGCAATGGAGACCTAAAGTAAAAATATATTTGATAAGAAGACCACTAATCGCCCCAAAATGGAAAACGCTTCAAATATTACCTCAAAGCATGACGTCTTCAGCTTTAATGTCAATGTTCTTCCGCAAAGGCCTTCTTTCTTCATGTCATTGGAAAGATTTTCCGCAAGATCCGCTGAAAATAGGTTTGAATTGATCAGATCACCATAAGTGAATTAGACATCACTTTCCACAAAATACCATAGAGCAGAATACGCTAAAAAAAACTCCTTAACACATCGTGTAATATTAGTAGACATTTGTAAGATGTATGCGCACAGAAAGATCTCAATAACTTCAATAATTCATATTTGGAATCCAAACGAGAAAATCTATGCTAAGCAGGCAATGACCAAAATTACATGGGTGCTTCTCAATTCTCATCATGCTAACCAAATTACCTAGCTTCTCATAAAGTGATGCCTCATCTTCAGTGGATGAAAACGTTCTCTCATTGCTAATACTTTTCCGCTGGGAAATTTGGGGCGTGTCTGTCCTCCCTAGACCCAAACCGACAGACAAGAAAAATTCTGAAAAAAGGGGGAAAAAACGGTGAATTGATAGCATTCTTGCGATAAACTAATAGCCCGGAGCAAAAATGTATAATTTCCATCTCAAATTAACGAAGCTATTTTAATCCGTGCACGAAAAGTAGCAAGTGAAGGTAGACAAACAGTAAATATCAGACAAACAGTAGTACACGTTTACAATATATAGATGGAGAATAACAATAGGGTCAAACAAACCTGCAGATGAGCGAGAAAACAGTGCACAAATCAAGCCACTTTTCCGCAGCATATCCTCACATGTTGTAATACCAAAAACGCCCTTCAGTATACTCTCCGTGACCTTACCAATGCCCCCAATCTATGTACGGAGAACACGAAGTGGTTAGAAGATGTGTATTAGAAGGTTCAATTCCTGGAAATAATCCCAGAAAAACTCAGCATGTAGATCAATAAGCCCAAAGAGTACCTTTCTTATAGGTAGTGAGGATATAAATGTCATCACAGCCATTCTTTCATTTGATAAAACAAACTGACCATTGGGCTTATTGATATCTGAGCAAACCTGGTCGGAAAATAAAATTAAATCAAGGTCCATACTATAAATATTTGTCTGTAGGTGCATGAACTCTGAACCATATGTATGCAGAAAACTACGTGCACCACGAGCATTTGGTCATGTACCCATACATATTAGCATTTATTTGCTAATATTGATGTTATGATATGGTCATTGATGAGAAGAAGCTATTCTCAACTCAAGAAAAGACATGGTCATTTACTTTCATATTCTCGTATTATTCCGTTGATTCTAGTATCATCAAACATGATATTCCAAAAATTCGCCATAACCCCATAATGAAAAAATTCATCCACCTTAGCAAGTAATCGGTTTGGAGCCACCCCAACACTACAAGTAAGTCCCGTCTCCCTTTCAACGCTTTCTCTAAGCTCTTTAGCCACCTTTTCAAAGCATGATTGTGGTGTTAAAAACAGTTATTGTCTTTAAAAAAGATAAGCAAAAAAATATCCACATGAATAATAATAATAAAAAAAATATCCACTTTAGCTTACTTCTTCACCAGTCATTTTGTTGTCCTCACAGTACTTTGTAATGTCTATGTATGCTTCATCTAAACTTGCAGCCAAAAAGTTTGAATCGTACTTCTGAAAAACTGAAAGCAAAAAGAAAGACACAAAAATCAGTCAAACCTATCCTTTTTTTTTTTTGGAAACAAAACAAATATAAAAGCAAACAGGACTGACCCTTCCTAGTTAAATCACTAAAATAAGTATATTTCTTGAAGTCTGTTGGAACAAAAATCAGCTCTGGACACAATTTACGTGCAATAAATCCAGGCATTGCAGCTCGTACTCCAAACTTTCTTGCCTGAAAAGAAAACAAAAAGTAATCACCCATTAACAAAAACAGAACTTGATGCAATTTCAGAACGTAAAAACTAAAAACTATAACAAAAGGATATGCCAAAAATTTTATTATTATTTTACAATATAACCAATCAATTGGTTCCAATAAGGTTACCAACCTCATAATTTGCTGTTGAAATCATAGACATGCTACCAACGGCCATTGGTTTCCCCTTCAGAGAGTCATTGCACAATGTCTCAGCAGATGCATAGAAAGCATCCATATCCACATGTAGCCAAAGCCTTGACAAATCACGTGTGGCTTCTAACTCTACAATCCTTTTGTCAGCAAACTGTAGATCGCACACATGCCAACACAACAATCAAATATCTCTAAACACAATTCATCTATCCATTCTCTCTCACATTTCACGAGCTTTCATTCATCTTACTTGAGAAGAAAAATACAACACGTCTGAGCGTGCAACACACAACCAATAGAGATTTTGACAATCAGAGAACTTAAAAACATTTAAATCTAAACAGGAAGACACTAAAATGTCACAGAATCGATTGACTAGCTTTCCAATTGATAAAAATAATATATTAATAATATATTATTCACCTTTTGATAGTTTGATCTATCCAAATCACTAAGCTTCTCAAGGTGCGCCAGCATACTCTCGACTTTCTTCCTCACCTCAGCTTCTTTCTTCTCCTCATTCGCGAAATACTTGGAACCTTTGCTCATCTCATACACTATTCTCTGCACTTTTTCCTTGTCCACACCTTCCATGCCTAATCACAATTTCAATCCAGACGAACATAATCAAGCATAAAATTACTCAAAGATTCCATAGAAAAAGAAAAAAGGACTTACCGAAATGGAACAAAAGCGATACTACTCCGGAAAATTACTCTAAAAAGATAAAGAAACAAACTTGTACCTGCTTTGGCATTGGTGTAAACAGTGGTGTAAGATTGCCATGGCCGATCTTTGTCGCTACTAGAGACTGATGTTATAGTTTTTTCCATGATCCTCTGCTTTCTTCTTCAGCTTTAGGTTTTCTTGAGGCTTAAATTTGGGAATTTCTGACTGTTCTTTGAGAAAATGAGAGGAGGAAACTAACTAGTGGGACTTTTTGTACGATTATTTTAATTTGAGGGATATTGAGACAATTAAGTCAGAATTACGCGCCAGAAAGTCAATTTAAGAAAAACTTACAAACCAATACGAATTCCCAATGTATAAAGATATGTCATAAGAGAGGTAAGATCATCTCCAACCCAAACATTAATTTTCAAACTCAAACTCATTTTCAAACACAAAATGCAGTCATTTATCTCCAACCGTTAAACTTATTCTCAAACTCAAAATGCAGTAATTCATCTCCAACCGTTAAACTCATTCTCAAACTCAAAAGTATATTCTCGTAATATTCACTTTCACACCAATTTTTGTAACTTTTCAATTCTACCTACATATTTAATAACTTTACAAAATAATATTTAATTTATGTATTATATATAAATGAAATATAAAAAATAAATAATAAGATATAATATATCTTAATTATTAATAAATAACTAAGCAATATATTATTATTTATTATTTTATTTTTATTTATGGTTGATTTAGTAATTAAAAATAAATAAAGGTCTCTAAAGCAATTATAAAAGTACAAACCCAACAAATGAATTCAAACGCAAAAATGGATTTATATAGGAGAGAGAAAGTCAAAAAACTCATTTTGAGTTTGAATTTGAGTTTCAAGAACGGTTGGGACCATTTTACCCCATTTTTTGAGTTTTGGGGTATGGTTGGAAATGGTCTTGCACTGAACAATACGAATAATTAGGACTAGGAGTGAGTGTCATGCAAATGTTGAAATGAAACTATCATCATATTCCGTATAACATAATATAATTATTAAAAGTAACTCTTCTAAATTTTTTTATAGAATTAACAATCACTTTTAGATATATCAATTGCGCTCAACTGGTCATTCATCACTAATATTTTACGCACACTCGATGTTTGTGCTCGAATATATAAATATATAATATTATTTGCTCGAATATATAAATATTTAATATTATTTTAAAATTAATTGTGTGTGATCGAATATATAAATATATAATATTATTTTAAAATTAATTGTGTATTCCTTTCAAGTGTTTAAAAAGAAAAAAATTATTTATGGGATATGATTATAATAAATAAAAAATTAGAGTAAAATGATAATTATTCAATATAAAATAAATTAAGGGTAAAATAGTAATTTTGTTTGTAAAATTAAAAGTTAAAAGGTAAAATAGTTTTTTGTTGACAGACTAAATTAAATTAGAATTTGACAGTTTTTAAAAGGACTTCACCATAAACTCCTTATATAGGTCTACTATATCAGAGAAGAAACAATCTCACAACTCCACTCTAGAGAGGAAATAGAGAAGGCAACTTGGAGGTTCAATCTTTACTAGCAAAAGGAGCAATTTCGACTTGGGCAATTCCACTGCTCTACATAAGCTAGATTTGAGTTGAGGTTAGCTTATAAGTTGAAGTATAACTTGTTCGAGCTGAGTCGAATAGGTTAATGTGCGCAGACACTCCCGACAGTTATTCTCGACTTTACTGCGAATAGAAGAAGCGAGTGGGCGAATCCCACGGTCCACTAAATTGTGAGCGCTTTACCGTTTTTGTTAATCAGACAAACGGTACATATGCAACTCGAACCCCTTTATCCGCAAAGTTAATGGGTAGAGGAAGAGGCTTATCGCGGAAAGCTTGAAATCGACTGAGCGAAAAAAATTCTAAAAAAGAGAAATTCTAAGTCTCGGGTTTGTGACATTGCAAAGCGGACGAGGGGAGAGGACACCAAGCAATTTGTTCTTATTACATCTATCTATCTATCTATCAGAAAGCAAGCATGAACCCTATAATAAACTTACCCGCCACGTATATGTACATCCAAAGACATACGAGGAAAACAACAAAGGCGGCCCTATGAGTGAGGTTGGTTAATCATCATTCTAACTAGCCAAGACAAATCCTGCCCATTGACACTCACGCATGCACAAGAAACCGACTCTTCAAGCCTCTAACAAGTAACATATTGGTACGCCCTGCAAAGAAAAAACAGATCAGGCAATTAATGCATTATCAAAATGTACAAAGCAAACCGCACGGTCTTTCCTTTTATCAGTCCCATTTATTTATTCGCTTTTATATTCAGGATACACAGTTAAAATGGATAGTCCAAGCCTCAAGGTAATTGTAATGCCATGTGGTGACAAGCAATGTGAAGCCTTGTTGCTGTAATAGAGAGGGAAGTATAATACATCAAACATACCATACATTAAGGTGTTGAAAACATGGGAACAAGAAATGTGTTTAGATCATTCATTCCTCGGTCATTTTTCCTCATATCAGATTCACTTCGCAGTAGCTGCACGCTAACGAAGTACGAATCAACAAACAAGCTTCATGAGCAACATACAGGGATCTCATAATATATATATACATATTACCATTTTCGAAGTACCTCTGTGTTTCAGAGTTTTCTTTGCTGCTTCAGCAAAAGCCTGGGCAGCTTCAGCTTCCGCTTCTGCTGCCTCAGCCTCTCGAGCAGCTTCTTCAGCTTCAGCCATTGCAGCTTCTGCTTCTGCAACAGCTTGAGCTGCAGCTATAGCTGCTTCATCGGGTGTCATTCTCCTAATCTTTGCCAGCTCTAAATCGATCTGTGACTTTTTCAAATGAGCCATTTCATCATGATCTCTATTTGGTGAAATCCTCTGTCTTGCTTCAACAACAGATGAAGGATTCCTTCTCTTTCCGGATACGGCACAAGCTGAAGTTATGCAGTACTTGCGCATCATCTGAACGAGTAAACAGCTCGCAAAGTTATGATGCTATTTTTCTCAAGTAAATAAGTAAAATTCTGGATCACTTAAATCTATAAAGGATCGTGACAACTTAGATATGCATAAATATAAAGAATAAGGGTCACCTTAATAAGTTTCCCCGTCGAAACCAAATGTTTTAACTTTGCAGATAATATTCTCTTAAAGTTTGGAGGTGCCCAGTATTGATCCTACAACAAGACAATTATGCCAGCAGATAAGCAGAAGACAGTTTACGAAGCTCTCTAATCATGTTAGAGTAAGAATATGTTGAAGTCGAAGTGTTCAAATCTCATACTATGCAGGATGCATGTCTAACTTATAATGTAATCAAAGCAAAATAGAAAAGGCTCTCTTCTTTGCAGAATTGTTAGATTCATGAAGCAACATGCAAAGATACAAATAGCACTTGTCACACTATTACACTAGTAAATTAGCACATAAAAACTTCATAAATAACTATTGTACAGAATAAGTAAGAACAAATGGAATATGCTTCGAACTGATTGTGATATAGCGGGAAAAAAGACATTTAAAAAAGTTTTTGCAAGTAGCTGTTGCTAACTTTTACATTGGGTTATTGCCAAATTACAGCGTTTTTTGCAAAATAAAAGGGGTTTATATCTTTAGTTTATCAAGTGACAACCCAAAAATTAAGGCTTTAACAACAAATTCCTTTTGTGCCGTAAGAGACTAGGATATTCATAACGCTGCAGACAGTCGGCTAAACATTATTCCAAGAAAATAAAAGCGACATTCATCTAATAAACTATGCAACTATAATACAGGAAGCACCTCTATATATGCAGCTATAGTCATTTTGTTGGAACCTCCAGACTCCCTCAAGTTGTTTATAGCCTCCATAATGAGATTATCCAATCTATTTAAGCAGAGAAATGGACATCTAATGTCAGTTATACAGGCCCCTCTCTTAAATACATTATATATTTTACTTAAGGTAGAAGATGCAAGATGTCAAATGACACATCAAACCTCATGATTGATCTACTTGGAGCACCATTTGCGGAAGAACCACCTGAAGTAGCAACAGCCTTTCCATCAACTTCCTCATCACTTTGACTAAAGGCCATAGAGCTATCATCATATTTGGATGAAGGGTGCATCCTTTTAAGCGCTACTCTGGCCCTCTCTCTCGATCCCCATCCATTAGCTATCACGCTCATGTTCCTCCACTTGTCCTACATAGCATCAATACAATCATATAACATGTCATTGGAGCAATAAATGGCCAAAAACTCAGCTATCCACCAACTCATACGTAACGTAACCGACACAAAATCTACCTTGAGATCAACATTGGACCGCAGGTACAGGACTCCACTGAACTGTGGGTCCTTAAGGATCGTACGCCACTTTCCAGGCCCATGCTTAAGCACTCCCTCTTTGAGAGCTGTTTCTTCATCTCGTGTCCATTTTTGTTTGGGTGCGCCCATCGGTTTATCTAGCTACACAAGACCCAATGTTCTCACCAAAATCACTTATCAAAGAAAAGGCTATCACCCCTTTCATAAACACAAAAGGTTTCCAATAATTATTGATTGAGGCCTTGTCATCTAAGAACTGAGATATAAAGTCAAAAACCAAAACAACATACAGATAGGACAATCCACAATCGCACATCAAAATTCTAACTTTACAGAAGCAGACACTATAAGGAAAAAAAAAAAAAGACCCTACCACGAGATGGCAATTTTCACTTCAGGACAACAACAGATCAATCGGAGCAATAAGAATGATATACTAACCCTAATAAGTCGACTTCACAACAAACACACGACATCGGAACAAGAAAGAACTGAAATGATTCGTTGGATGATAAAATTTACCTCAAACTTGTCGATTGCTGCTTTGATTCGAAGGATCTAAGATTCCATTGGTTGGGACGTCCTACCCTTTTGTCTGACGTTATAAATTAATTGCTGTACGTATGGGACGCTGCGTGTGGGAGATGACTACTCTGTGAACTAACGGTATTTTTGTGTGTTTTCTCTTTTCATCTTCCACGTGGATAAAGGAAGTTAGCCTCACCGAATGGTGTTTTAAGGTTCATGCTATCTACTCACTTGGGTTATGATTATGCTGAGATTAAAACCTTGGATTGGGAAGTTATGACACACCCACTTAAATATAATCCAAGTGGATAGGTAAGAATAAACCGTATTTTAATCATTCATATAAAAATGGCTTTTAAGATTCATAATTCTTTCCCCTACCTATTGATTATGCATGTGACTATTCACATTCAAATGTCTCAAGATTTGAGTCTCAAGCGAATTTTGATTGGTCATTGTTGGTTGGGGAGTCGAAATTCTTTATCGGGGCTCAAAGATTAGTCTCATCCTCGAAATGTGCGAGATAACCAATTGAGTGAGGATATATCCGATTGCTAAGAAAAATCATCATTGGCAAAACCACTTAATAATACTACCATTACGCTGGTACAAAAAATAGAGCAGTCTGCTTATGCACAGGATTTTAGACCCATAACCTGTTGCAACGTGATTTATGAATATATATCCAAACTTATCAGTGCAAGACTCAAGAAGGTGCTACCTAGGTAGGCTAGTGCAAGAGATTCGCCCCGGGTCCCTTGAAAAGCTATAAATAGCCCCCTACAGAGTTGTAACGTTCATTAATTCAAGTCATGCATTCATAGCATTCTAGCAAACACCTCCATGTTTCCCTAGCAGTGCAATAAAGTCATGTGTTCCAGTAGTTTAGCCGAAAAACTCGAATCGTAGTGCTGCGATTCCGAATAACGAATTCGTTATATCTTGGGGACGATCGCCGTAACCCGAGAGCACGTTAATCATCGGGGCGATACCGTCTTACGGACATCGTATACAATACGCGCATCGACTTAAAGTTCAGACGAAGTTCTGACAAAACTTTCGCCATCGACCAGACGCACTACGAGAAACTAACATTAATTTATAGAGTTTCTGCAATTTGTATTGCATATTTTGCATTCGAAAGGTATGTGATGACTGATCTTATGTGAAATATCAATTGAAGACTCTTATCATATTAATTGAAAGTAACGACTATGTGCTATGTGATGACTGATCTTATGTGAAATATCAATTGAAGACTCTTATCATATTAATTGAAAGTAACGACTATGTGCCAGTCGAGAAAAATACTGAAAATCGTCTTCTAACTTCATATCTACAAAAAGTTGATATTTCTGTCCATAGTTTCTAAAAAAGATGACTAAATTCAAAACCCAAACAAAAAGGATGATTAACATACGATAGCTACTACTAAAAACATAAAACAGTCTTTTAAAGATCTGAATGGCTTAACCACCTCTGAACCATGGCTAGGCACTCCAAAGGCTTGAACTCTGGTGCCGTGTGACCTGCGCCCTACAAACAAATACGAAAAAGAATATGGATATGGCTTATTCTTTCGAGGCACTATATGTAAGAAAGAGATGAAAACCTCAATGAATGAATACACAGACAAATTCAAATTTAAAGGTGTGCGAAAGTATATTGTATATAGATGCATACCTCTTCGATCCTCTGAATGTCTTTCTCGCATAAGTTGCTTTGTGGATTATAAAACTCTCCCTTGCAATTTTCTTTAGCAGACTGTAAGAAAAAAAGTTAGTCTCGCTAAGAGATTGCTATACATCACGTAAAAGATTAGCAGAGAAATGAACACCACGAATAAGATTGCCTGGAAAAGTCTATCTGACAGCAGACCCATTCTATGAGCATTAGGGTATACTTCATTGAAATCAACTCTCACGTCAGTTGCTGGATTTCCCTCTATGTATCCCTGTTAACATGTCAAACGATTTAAACTTTTGTATCATTTCGATAAAAAAAAAAATGCACGCTCATCGAGCGGCGGGCCGGGCAGATCTCACTTTTATATTCAGCAATGGCTCAGTTCCAGCATCATTTCCTGTAATAATTCAAGGTTGAATAAGATGTTGTCTTCGAAGTAAGTTGCTTGCTGTTAAACAAAGACACAAAATTAACTTACCTTGAAACACTTTATCAAGGATGAGAGGGACATAAACGCCAGTATAAGAGTCTCCGCCGATATACAGAGGATTCTTGATATATTTCGGGTGATTTAAAAGCCACTGCAGCAACAAACCGTAGAGAAATTAAAATGCATTAACACATTCTTGTCGTAACTTTCTTTTTCTTACCGACCGACCTTTCGTAGGAACTGATACAGATGTTCTGAGTTTAGCGTATCACTGCTATTGTAAGCTTCCCGAGTCCTAGCGTAAGAAAATCCACTACCAGCAGGTTGATCCAAGAATATAAGGCTAGCCACCTAATGTAATAAGACATACTTGAGCTCATCAGCCTATGCATAGATTGTTCTCATTGAGACATTTTCACATATTACCTTCGTCCATGAATACGGATTATATATCAATCTAGGCACGGTTCCATCAGAATCCGCCAAGTCGAAAGTCATCGGGCCTAAGATTAAAGCAACCAACAGATTCATCTAATGTAATAGATCAACTTATGTGCAAAACGAAAGAAATTAACAAAAACAGTGATTCTTCATACCATACCAATCTCATAGACAAGCCCAGAAAAACCTGAACAGCTTGGGCCGCCAGTGAGCCAAAGAATAAGAGGGTCGTTCTCAGGGTCTCCTTTAGATTCAATGAAGTAGTAGAAAAATTGCCCATTTTCTGATTCTCCGACGCCAACATACCTTCATTACAGCACCACCCCAAACATATCCCATAATCAAGATCGATATCACCAAAAATAAATAAATAAATAAATAAATAAATAAAATCTGAGATTTAATCACCCCGTCTCTAGATTAAAGGGAAGCTTCCCAGTGAAACCCGGCAGGTAGTCGACTGCAAACTGAGATGAAACAGCAGATAACCCAATGCAGAAAATAAACGATGGGATTAAGATTTTTAAGTTCACTAATAATGGGAAGATCGAGCCTCGGACAAATGGCAGCTTCATGGTCGACGTTAAAGGTGGTGTGGGGCGGTGGGTTGTTTACTGTGGAACACTGTACTTGCGTTTTTATGACAAAAGCTGTTTATTACGGTGTCGTTTAGCGAACAACGTACTCGTTATATTCACAGCTCTTCGACATTGAAGTCATCGACACAATTTAAACAAAAGAGACGGTCCAAGCGCGGAAACTGAAGCGAAAAGCGACAAAACAACGCCGACCTTTACACAGAATAGCCATTGGGTTCCCCTTCGGCCGAATAATTACGAAGAACCAACTCATTTATGAATGTCATAGCCATACATTGTTATATATATATATTATATAATATTAAGTAAATTGTGTGAAAAAGAAAATTGATTATTTACAATGGTAGTAAGGTAAAGATATTTATTGTTAGGTTAAGAGTTGAGGATGCTAGATATGGTTATTTTATAAATTGAATTGATAGATCGATTTTTTCATGTTTGATGTAATATTTTATTTTATGAATATAATCTGAAGAATTTGCCTAAAAACATGTGATTTGAGATGTTTAAAAATATATTGCAATTATTTTTTTTTATAAGAAAAGAGATATATTAATGAATATCAGAAATTAGCAGACCACTCATAAATTGAGAAGGTGGAGAATGTCACTCACCATCATAGCCTAATGACTTAGCTAAATATTGGGCAATGGAATTTCCCTCTTTCCGAACGAAACTGAACTTGATACCGAAGAAAATTCTGAGACATTATCTAACAATCTTCTAAGATAGCTCCTAGTACTCGTCGAACTAGCATCTGTTAGTTTTGTGATCAAAAGCCAATTATTTGGATTATTGCGCTTTAAATGTTATTTCATGAATTGAATGATTTATATCATTTTGTTCCTTGAGTAAATTAATTATTTATGGATTATTTAAGTCGATGACTTAAATTGTAGAATTCCATATTGTAATATGTAATATTTACTCTAAATTATCCTTAATCTTGATTTTAGCATGGAACACTAATTATCATGTTTAAGATTAATGTGTGGATTAAATGATAGTTATATTCTACAAACTATTTGATAAAGAGTTATCAATTTAATCACACAGATATATAATGGAGATTATGATATCGGATAGACCCGAAAGTGAAACAGATTATGGATTGTGTTTGTGTCATTAATGTTTCATACGTGTCTTGAATTCTATAATATGAAATGTTCAGTTTCCAACACTGGACATGCATGTTTGTTGGTATTGCCCAACGTTAGCCGTAAAAGGTAACTATACGGGTATTGCTGCAATAGGCGTGGCTAGTGTAGTGGATTTGGTTCATCAAGAATATTTTGTCCCTCATATTTTTTTGAGTGATAATATCAATGGCCCCTTGATAAAAGTGAGGTCGTAATGCATGCAATGTGATTAAGGAGTTAATCACATTTACGATAAACTTTTGGAATCAAGAAAATAAATAAGTTTGCAAGGATGACACATTCCTACCTTGAACTTATTTAGGATATTATGCGACAAGGGATTGACACGGGCAATTACTGCTTAAGGATGGTGATACGTATTCGAGATACTTATTATCTATGTCGCTTGGGTAATCTTAATGTATTTGCTAGGTACTAATTATGATTTATAGAATTAGAATGAGTTCTATTTCTATTGCCAACGTGACATGGATCCTACTGGGTCACACCGAAAAGAAAAAAGATCAAAGAAACTAATTTTTGTATGTTACATAAAGATGTAAGTGTGATGATAAATTAATTATAAGATAATTTATTTGTTCATCATATAATACGAAAAAAAAAATAGATAATTCTTGGCATCTTGGGTGTGCATCTAAAGGCATTTACGTAAGGAGCAGAAAGGGGTTTCTGTAACGTTGAATCACGTTCGATCACTCGAGTATCTTCTAGCTAGAGAAAGGGTGATTCTTTGATCGAGTTCTTGGTGGATATCGGTAGAGATACCATACATTTGGTATTTAAATACGTATTCATCGCAAAGGTAATATCAGGTATGATTTCTATGAACTGGTTAAGTTTAATTCGCATGGATCTTGGTGGAATCGGTTTGATATGTTGATATAAAGTTTTAAATTTCCGCTGCACCTAATGTATGATTACGTGCACCGATTCCTAACAGCATCTCCTTTCTTGAGTTTGTCAATAATATTTTGCTATCTCCTTCAAGTACAATGTAGTGCCATGCTCGTTGTCGAGCAACCCCAATTGCCCACCGTGCTGCCATAGCCTCCGCATGTGTTTCATAATCAAATTGAACTTACTATTCTAAAATTTCATGAAATTGTTGTTCCATTTTCATAATCAATATTGGTAAACCTAATTAGGCATCGTATTTTCAGAATTTTAGAACAATATGTTTCAAAATTGAAGCAATTTGTAAACAATAATTTAGCGCAAGCAATGTAACTCCAACCCCTTTGCGATACCATTTCAGTAATCTTTGCTATGCAGACGAAATCCCGTTCTTGCACTAATACAAAGCTTAAGCAGTGACAAAATAAAAAAACTTTTGCGGAAATTCAATGAAATTCATATGAGTAGACAAAAATTCATTAAAAACCTGCTTTATTTCGTTGCGCAGAAATTCATATACATCATAAATATTGCTCAATGGTATTTCATCATTGTTGGATACTAAATAAACCGAACTCGTCCCACCAACATCATTTAATCTGTACCAATGTAACAAAGAATTTCATAAATGATATATAGATAAACGACATTTATGCACCATTTATAGCACCATTAAAATACCTTTTCCAAAATTCTGAAACCAGAGCATAACGGTAATTCACGTAGAGTTTCGTAGATGAGGTTGTATTGAGATATAAACCACCTGCAAAGAAGGACCACAATGGACCACATTTTGAAAACATGGAATAGATATATCGAGCCAGTAGACACGAAATAAATACATGAAGACAATCACATCCATACATCTTGGGATTAATACTTGTTACAACGACAACATTATCCCCAACAACATATCGTAACATATCACAAAACTCCATAGCATTCTCGTCCCAGACCGTTACATTCACGGTCTCACCACTGTACATGGCGTAATAAATTATAAGTCAAAGTATAAAAAGAATACCACTTCTCGAAAAACAACATGCGGAAAGAAACTTGTCCAAGATAATCTTCAGCACAGCTCGCTTGGTACCAACATAGCTGCTCAAATTTGGTTCGACGAAGGACGATAGTAGCCCAATAACATCTAGCACGTAGATTTATAAAATAATTAATTAGAAAGGTTTGGCGAATATACATGCTTACTAACGGGCTGAATACATACCCGGTAATTCTTGATTCTTATTTGCAAGATCCAAGAAAGCCTCGTACGAACTTAACTGGAATTTCTCCTCATTTATACTATAATCGCCACTATCAACAGAAGCCATGGTCGTACGATCGGTAAAACGTATCATATGACGATGTTCTGTCATCCGAAACCATACTGGAGCGTTGACAACCTCAAAGTCAGATATAGCAAACATACGACCTTCCACAAGCAATGCCTGAAAACGGCCAACTCGTAGACAGTGAATAGACGCTTGCATTAGCGTATCCTGCTCAACAACACATCAGAAACAATATGAATCTTCAAAGATAATTTAGCCCGTCATCTATTAACCATACAACAAACCTTTTCGTTTAGCAACAACATGTCTACGCTCATCAACTCTCCGTTTTTCTTCAAGTTTCTTGCCTTCCATGATCGCAAGAGGCGAACGATGACAGTGGTGGATTCAACCCTTGGTCCCAATGCCTCAAGCATGGAGTAATTGTGTAGGCGTACCGTTATTATAGATTAGGAAATAACTCAACACTATGTAGCTTGTTTTGCCGATACAGAATTTGGAAATGAGTTCTTCTAATCTATAGCAAAAGATCAGACCACTTTGTTAATGTTGAGCCTTCAACATTGGCAATGTTAGGGTAACATTCTAGTCAACATTTGTTGTCTGAGAATGTTCCCTATCTCAGTTTTATCTTTCATGCCCAAAACGTGTTTTATTGATGACGTGTCATTTTTCTAGTGATATGCAGGATTTGGATAAGAGTTGGAATGGATCAAACCGTGTGGAAAGAGTGTGGAGCAGCTGGAGTGAAAATTGGAAAAGAGCTTACTAAATATAGGAAGCTTAGAGCAAAAGATGAAGACCAAGTTGTGTTGAGCTAATCCAACTAACTCCCAACGGTCACATCCACTTAGTGGACGTTGAGGAAGACTGTGGACAAGTACCAAATCGTTGGAGAAGTCCTTAAGGAGTCGAAGACATATAAATAGCGAAAGGACTTCACCATTTCAGGAGACGGAACAAAAAACGAGTTTGGAAGAGCGAGTTTGAGCGATTACTACTTTTCACGAGAGTTTCTTTTTAGCCTAGCTTTCCAAAGGTCGAGAGACTTTGTAGTTTGCAGAATCATTTGATTCGTAGGTTTTGCTAGGCTTGATTTAACTATCCTTTTTTGATAGTTTGTAATCCATCTTTATAGTGGATTTTGCGCCTTGAGGCACGCAGCAAGTTTTTATACTTGCTGCTTAATTTACTTCTCGTGTTCGTTTCATTTCGTCTCTAATTAATCATTTATTCCGCTGTGCGCTTTGAGTGTGAGAGTGAGTGTTAGCCTAACATTTCACCCAACATCAGTATACAACTCAGTAGTTTTACATCCATTTAGGGACCACGCCACTTCAAAGTGGTATCAGAGCCAACGCTTGACGTAACTAAGCGCTGACAATCCTCTTCAATGGATGTTACAAGCTCGAATTACATTGGCAAGGTTCCGGTGTTAGACGGCACCAACTACGCGTATTGGAAGGTTCGTGTTCGGCAGTGCATCAAGTCCATCGATGTGCGAGCGTGGGAGTCAGTACTCCTTGGTTATACGACTCCAAAAACTGCTCCTGACGCTGATGGAGAAGTCTTTGATAAGCCGGTCGAAGATTGGACGGTTACGGAGCGAAATGCAGCAGAGTTCAATGATAAGGCACTCAACGCCATCTTCTCATCAGTGGACATTTTTATGTTCAAGATTATTCAGAATTGCTCGACGGCGAATAACGCATGGGATCTTCTTCAGAGGTACTGTGAAGGAGATGCAAGTGTGAAGGAAACCAAGTTACGGCTCCTGCTCAACCAGTTCGAGAACATAAGGATGAAGGAAGACGAAGATATCACCACATACTTCGGGAAGCTGTTGACGATTTCAAGCGAGTGCGCCAGCTTAGGAGATCCGATCGCAAATAGGGTACTAAATTCTAAAGCTATTCGGACACTAACCGAGAAATTCAATGTGAAGGTAGCTGCGGTCGAAGAAGCTCACAACTTGGCAAATATGGAGTTCAACACATTGATGAATATCATGAAAAATTACGAGACCAACCTTGAAGTCCAAAAGAGGGCCTCTCGCGGCAAAAGCCTCGCTCTTGTCAGCCAACCATCCAAGGTTCAAATCGAGGAGGACTCTGACTGTGAGGATAATACGGCCATGCTTGTGAAGAATTTCGCAAAGTTTCTCAGGAAGAAGAAGAATGTTGAGAAAAATGTTGGCCCGACATTTAGGAAGGGTCAGAATGCCAGATCTGAACCTTCTTCTGCTCCCCCCTTCATCAAACGCAAACCAGATGGAAAGAAGAAGAACATCAACTATGATTCAGTAAGATGTTACGAATGTCAAGGCTGGGGCCATTTTGCCAACGAATGTGCAAACACCCTTCGCAAGCACGGAAAGGCCATGTGGATCGATCTACCTGATGATGAAGATGAGGATCCATGTCCAAAGGAGACCAAGCATTCATCTGTGACCATTCAGTCCTTCTCTGATGGCGAAGAAGAAGAAGATTATCAAATCGGCTTCACTGCGGTAACGGATGTTGAGCCAACATGTGACTCAACATCTGAGAATCAAATTATTTTTGATTATGATGACTCAAACTGTTTTGATGGGTATTCTAGTTGTGATGATGCAAATCTAGAAACTGACGTTTGTGTTGAAGTCCAAATCAATGAAGCCGTCAAGATGTTGTCCGCACAATATGAGAAGGAAAAGGTGTTTAATGAGCATCTCAAAGCCGAGGTTAAGAAGCTATTAGGCGAGAATGAGAAGAATGAAAAGATGATCGAAAGCTTGGTCGATGGAATGAACAAAATGGAAGCCGTACTAACACGAAAAGACAAAGAGATCGACAAGTTAAAGAAGCGAGTCGACGAGGCCGATCAGACCTTTACGAAGTTGAACAAGGGTAAATCTACCCTTGATGAGGTATTGTCACTAGGTATTTTTGATAAGCTAGGTCTAGGATTTAATTCTCAGCCTACCTGTGATGCCCCAAAACCCGTGACTCATGTTCAGCCTAAGATAGTTTTCGTTAAATCTCATGCTTCGAATGATGTTTGTGAATCTGTTAGTGCTAAAAATAGTTCCGAGCATGCTGCCATTAAGAATAAGGATACTTCATATATATGCCATCATTGTAAGCAAACTGGTCATTTAAAGCCATTTTGCTGGAAGTTGAAGAAGGAGATTTCGAAGAAATCTATGTTGACTGAAATGTCATCCAACATCCCGCCTAACGTTGAGAAATCAGTGTTGAAAGAATCTGTTGGAAATGTTTCAGTTCATGCTTCTTCAAGTTCTAGTAAAAAGAATGCTACTTTGTCATCCAAGAAAGTTTGGGTCGAGAAATCTGTTCATAAATGCCATGTTGTGTATACCTCCTTGCGAGCTAACGTGACAGGTTCTTGGTACTTCGATAGCGGGTGTTCCCGACACATGACGGGTACCAAGGAGTACCTAAGTGAGTATATGCCATTAAGGAGTGGATCTGTGACGTTTGGAGGTGGAGCTAAAGGACGTATTCTCGGCAGAGGTAGATTAAATGTGCCCGACTTTCCCAAGCTAAGCAATGTCCTCCATGTTGACGAGCTTGTTGCGAATTTGATCAGTATAAGCCAACTCTGTGATGACGACCTTGAGATAAGGTTTAATAAAGAGTGTTGTGAAGTATTTAACCGCAATTCTGTTCAAGTAATGGCAGGAAAACGATCGAGCGATAACTGTTACTTAGTCGGCGACAAAACCAGTTCGAAGGATGTGTGCCAATTGTCGAAAGCCGAAGATGATGTGATTCTATGGCACTATAAACTGGATCATGTCAACTATCGAACGCTGGAGCAGCTTATCAAACACGACGCGATCAGAGGCATTCCGAAGCTTAAGGAATGTGGTAAGGTTGTGTGTGAGTCGTGCTTGAAGGGTAAGCAAGCACATGTTAGCTATAATGTTGACCAACATTCTGCCCAACATTTTAAGACTGCACATTGTTTTCAGCTTATTCATATGGATTTGATGGGTCCGATGGAAGTAGATAGCCTTGGTGGTAAGAAATATGCTTATGTGCTCGTTGATGATTATTCTAGATATGCATGGATATTTTTTCTTAGGGAAAAATCTGAATCGTTCGATTTCTTTAAAAAATTATGTGCCATGATTAAGAATAATTTTATTGCTTCGATTTTTCGCATTAGGTCTGATCATGGTAGTGAATTTGAAAATCGATTGTTTGATGAATTCTGTGATAAGAAATGTATTATGCATGAGTATTCTTCTCCTAAGACGCCCCAACAAAATGGGGTGGCCGAGAGAAAGAATAGGACCTTACAAGAAATGGCTCGTGTTATGTTGCACTCTAGGAGCATTTCTAAGCGTTTTTGGGCTGAAGCATTACATACCGCATGTCATATATCTAATCGTGTGTTCTTTCATCATGGTACTAAGAAAACGTCGTATGAGTTGTTAAATGGGAAGAAGCCTACGGTCAAGTATTTTCATGTTTTTGGATGCTATTGTTACATGTTGAATGATCGGGAATACTTGACTAAGTTTGATTCGAAGAGTGATAAATGCATATTTTTAGGATATTCCTCTAATAGTCGTGCATATCGTGTGTATAATTTGCGCGTCAAATCTGTTCAAGAGTCCATTAATATTGTGTTTGATGATGCTACTGATCTTAGAAGAGTTCCTCCACAAGTCGATATTTCAGATGTTGTCCAAGCTGTTGATGAAACAGAGGAGACTGGAGAGGAAGATGTTGGGCCAACATCTGACCCAACATCACCGTATGAGCAGAATGATGAGATCGAACCGAGCGAAGTTCGAAGAGATCCCCCAGCTAAGATTCAAAAGGATCATCCTACAGACTTAATCATTGGAGACGTGAATGAAGGCAGAAAGACTAGAGACAAGCCGCGCAAGGACTACAAGTCTATGGTAAGGAACGTATGCATGAATACGGTATACGCTGAGGTACGTTTTAATTGTTTTGTTTCAGTGATAGAACCTAAGAATGTTCTTGAAGCTCTCAAGGATAACTTCTGGATTAATGCAATGCAAGAGGAACTCTTGCAGTTCGAGAAAAACCAAGTATGGACCTTGGTTCCACGGCCGAAGGACATTAATGTCATAGGCACTAAGTGGATCTTTAAGAACAAATCTGATGAACTTGGTAGAGTTGTTAGAAACAAAGCTCGTTTAGTAGCTCAGGGTTATACCCAAGTAGAAGGCATAGATTTTGATGAGACGTTTGCTCCTGTGGCTAGGTTAGAATCGATTAGGTTGTTGGTTGCAATTGCATGTTGGCTTAACATCACTTTACATCAAATGGATGTTAAGGGTGCTTTTTTAAATGGGTACATTGATAAAGAAATCTATGTCGAACAACCTAAGGGTTTCGAAGACCCGCATTATCCTAACCATGTCTTTAAGCTGCAGAAAGCGTTGTATGGATTGAAGCAAGCACCTCGAGCTTGGTACGCAAGGTTAGCCACATTTTTACTTGAATTTGGGTTCGTACGAGGTGAGGCAGACCGCACTCTTTTTGTAAAAAGGGTCGGTTCTGATATTTTGATTGCCCAAATTTATGTTGATGATATTGTTTTCGGCTCAAGCTCACAGTCTATGCTAGATCAGTTTGTGCAGGCGATGAACACCACCTTTGAGATGAGCATGATTGGGGAACTAACTTACTTTTTAGGCTTACAGATCAAGCAAAGTAGTGACGGGATCTTTATGTCCCAAGAGAAGTACGCTAAGAACACAGTCAAGAAGTTCGGGTTGGACACGGCAAAGGTAATGAAAACGCCTATGGGATCTACGCAAAAGGTAAGTAAGGACGATGTTGGGCAGAATGTTGACTCAACATTGTATCGATCTATGATAGGCAGTTTGTTATATCTTTCCGCTAGTAGACCTGACATTATGTATAGCGTATGTGTATGTGCTAGATATCAATCTGAACCTAAGGTTTCCCATCTTAATGCTGTTAAGCGTATTCTTCGTTATGTGAGTGGATCATGTAGTCTAGGATTGTGGTTCTCTAAAGATACTAATATGAGCCTTGTAGGCTATAGCGATGCTGATTGGGCAGGTGACGAGGATGATCGCAGAGCACAAGTGGCGGCTGCTTCTTCTTAGGTAACAATCTAGTTGCATGGTATAGTAAGAAGCAGAATTGTGTGTCTTTATCTACTGCTGAGTCTGAGTATGTTGCGGCGGGTAGTTGCTGTACGCAATTAATGTGGTTGAATAGCATGTTGTGTGACTATGGTTTAGAGTGCGAATCTGTCCTCATGTATTGTGATAACCTTAGTGCCATCAACATATCTAAGAATCCCATCCAACATTCACGCACGAAGCATATAGATATAAGACATCATTTTCTGAGAGATATGGTAGAGAAAGAGTTAGTGCGCATTGAGCATATAGACACAAAGCATCAGTTAGCAGACATATTCACGAAAGCATTGGATTCTGAAAGGTTTTCGGACCTGAAGAAATCCATAGGTTTGCACATGTCAGTCTGAATGTTGGTCCAACATTTGGATCAACATAGCATTTATCGAATTTGATGGTTACTGCTTTAATGTTTGATGAGATATTCTGTTCTGTTTTCCTGTGAAATGACTTGACTTTTCTTGACTGGTCCCTGAATGAACTCGATCCCTTAAGAATAGGCTCTTGGTAATAAGTTCCCTAGGTACACGGCATTCGCAGTGACGATGTACTCTTTGCGACAAAAAAAACCAATCCTTGGATACATATAAGCGTGCTCATAAACTCTATGCTAGATAGAGGTATTTGGTAATAAGTTTCCTTAGGTACACGGCATTCGCTGTGACGATGTACACTATGCGACAAAAAGCCAATCCTTGAGGCTAAGGGTATAAGGGCAGTGCATAAATTCAAATAAAAATAAGGTGAAAAAGAGAAATAAAGGGAACTGGTTTAGAGAAAAGTCGAGCAGAAAAGTCTAGGATTACGGACTAGAATGTTGAGTCAAATGTTGGGGAAACATGTGTGACTGTCAGTTTGATATTGCTATATTTATGTGCTTTCGTTTTATTAGTGTTTGTTTTTTGTATTGCATTTGTTAGTCACGTGTGTCTAGTTTAGATATCTCTCAGAATTGCATTAGAACTCTCGAAGAACAGCTTGTTACATTTGTCTCAAGTAATCATCATCGTCGCTCAAACGGTCAGTCTCGCTAACGTTTACTATGATTTTTGACTTGGTATTTTTGGGTGAAACATGATCTGATGTGCTCCTAAATTCGCTCATGACCGATTCCCTCATTTACTATAATTAGCTCCACGTTCAGGCAAGGTTTTAACCGTTGAAACATGATCTGATGTGCTCCTAAATTCGCTCATGACCGATTCCCTCATTTACTATAATTAGCTCCATGTTTAGGCAAGGTTTTAACCGTTAAAACCCTTTTTATTAGGTCTGACTTGGTTAATCTATGGTCATCATTCACAAAACCTAAGTGTTTAAATCGAGTCTCCCTTTCTCTCTCTCTCTGCAATTCCACTCTGCTATCTGTGTTCTTCAGTTCAAATTCTGTGATTCTCCTTCTTGATTTTACAATGTCGAACTCACCAAATCGTGAAGAATCGCAGAATGTTGACCCAACATCGGGCGGAATCGTGTATGATGTTCTCCCACTTCAAGCAATCCCGGCGCCGGTCGAGGATATCGATCACATCCCTCTCAGCATTCTCTTTCCGGCCACCGAATCACCAATGTTACCACCAGACGTGCCGGCGAAACAGCAGAGCACCGCCAAGAAGCCTCGATCCCGACCACCGACTGAGGTTAAGGGTCCAGTCTCAACGAAACGACGCAGCAACAGAATCCGTCAGTCTCAGGTTTCAAAGGGGTCGAAATCAACTGCAGACAAGCCCATCATCCTCTCAAGTTCTTCATCTGACACCACGGCAACCACCTCAGAGGACGATCCTGCTCCAGTCACCGCCGAAGTCCCTGTTCAGGAGGAGACGAGTGCTGCCACAGCACAAGCGCCATGTCCCAACCAAGAACCAGCCCCAGTTCAGCCGTCATCTCCGTTGAAGGCCTCCACAGAGGAGATTATCGATACCACCACCTATGATCAGCTGGATGAGGAGATAGGGACTCCAGAGGCAGCTACACCATCTACGAAGTCCACTTCCCCTGCCACTGAGGACGAAGGCGATGATGAATTTGGTCCAACTGAAACCCTGGCCACCTGGAAGAACAAATTGAAGAAGAAAGCTGGAAAGAGGCCAATGAGTTCAGAGGACAGACCTCCGAAGCGCCCACGATCAGCGGAGTCCTCACAGCCAGCAGTGAGCAGCCGAGTCGTCTTGCCAGCCCCCTCAAGCAGTGAAGATGTTGAGTCGGATGTTGACCCAACATCTGACTCCAACTGGGAAACTCCTTTGCCGAAGGGGAGATTTTATGCATCTCTGAATGAGGAGCTGTGGCCATACTTTAGCCAGAGGGTGCTGCGTATTGAGAGGACGGTGGATGTGGTGAGTTTTCGGAGGTTTGGGGTGATGCAGTTCTTGGAATCTCGCCGCTTTGACAAAACAGTCACCATGTTTGGGACCTACTGTGATACAGTGGTCCGGGAGGTATTTTCTAATCTCTTCCCTTGTATTAATGATCCTAGTTCTAGGAAGTATGGAAAGGTGCTTTGTAGGGGGAGGTTATATAATTTTTCGGCTAGGGACATTCACGAGTTTTTGGGGACCCCGAATGTGGAAATGAGGCAGACTTACGACAATGATGAGGTGGTGAGTTTCTTGACCGGGGGTAGAGTGAGAGAATGGGACGGGAATTTTTCGGTTAGTTTCTTGACTTCACTGTACTCAGTGTTGTTCAAAGTGGGGATATTTAATTGGTGGCCAACGGCAAATGAGACCCGCGTTGCTAAGAATATGGCTCATATTCTATATGCTCTTGGGCGGAACTTGCCCTTAAACTTGGGTGAATTAGTGCTGGAACAGCTTGCCAAGGAGGCCGAGAAAAAGGCACCTGGAATTCTCCCATTCCCCTCTTTGATTTATGGAATGTTGGTTCGCGGAGGATTCAGGCCAGCACGCAAGGACCAAGTGGTCACTGTCAAGATCCCATATGCTGTGTCTCACATGCACCTGGCCGGGTCGAACAAAGTAGTGGATCTTCCGTGGCAACCTCCAACACAGGATGCTGAGCCAAATGTTGCCTCAACATCTGCCCAGCCATCCAGCCTCGATCGCACAGATTCAGTGCCTAGAAGAAACTATTGCATTTCTGACTTCTCAGCTATCTATCCTGAAGGATCTACATTCTTCCCAAAAAGGGGGAGAAGAGGCAGAAGTTGCGGAGCAAGAAGATCGAGCTGGAACGAGTGGAAATGGCAGAGGCGGTTTCGAACAGGCTGAACAAACCGAGCAGCAAGGGGGAGATGGGGCAGTTCAAGATCATGGTGAAAAAGAAGCAGAGGATTCGATCGAGAGTCTAAACATTTAGACTTCGAACTTTTGTGCATGCGCTTTTTGCTTGTGTTTGCATGCCGCTTTGCTTCTGTTTTTTTTTGTGTGCTTTAATTTGATGAACCATGTCATTTTCTTTTGCAGATATTTCTCAGGACCTCTTATGGCTTGTACTAATTAGTAGTACTTTGAATAGTTTGAGTGCTATTCTGTTTTCGTCTGCTCTAACCATTTGTTTTAATGTTTTGTGGTTGAGTAGATCTGGCCTTCAGGGGGAGTTTCACCACGACTAACTTCTGCTTTGTTTTTGGGAAGAAAGATAAAAAGGGGGAGATTGTTAATGTTGAGCCTTCAACATTGGCAATGTTAGGGTAACATTCTAGTCAACATTTGTTGTCTGAGAATGTTCCCTATCTCAGTTTTATCTTTCATGCCCAAAACGTGTTTTATTGATGACGTGTCATTTTTCTAGTGATATGCAGGATTTGGATAAGAGTTGGAATGGATCAAACCGTGTGGAAAGAGTGTGGAGCAGCTGGAGTGAAAATTGGAAAAGAGCTTACTAAATATAGGAAGCTTGGAGCAAAAGATGAAGACCAAGTTGTGTTGAGCTAATCCAACTAACTCCCAACGGTCACATCCACTTAGTGGACGTTGAGGAAGACTGTGGACAAGTACCAAATCGTTGGAGAAGTCCTTAAGGAGTCGAAGACATATAAATAGCGAAAGGACTTCACCATTTCAGGAGACGGAACAAAAAACGAGTTTGGAAGAGCGAGTTTGAGCGATTACTACTTTTCACGAGAGTTTCTTTTTAGCCTAGCTTTCCAAAGGTCGAGAGACTTTGTAGTTTGCAGAATTATTTGATTCGTAGGTTTTGCTAGGCTTGATTTAACTATCCTTTTTTGATAGTTTGTAATCCATCTTTATAGTGGATTTTGCGCCTTGAGGCACGCAGCAAGTTTTTATACTTGCTGCTTAATTTACTTCTCGAGTTCGTTTCATTTCGTCTCTAATTAATCATTTATTCCGCTGTGCGCTTTGAGTGTGAGAGTGAGTGTTAGCCTAACATTTCACCCAACATCAGTATACAACTCAGTAGTTTTACATCCATTTAGGGACCACGCCACTTCACACTTTATACGCTAAAAACCACCGTGACATACATGTGACAGTGCGAATAGAGATTGCTCATATTTTACATAATAATAACGGCTATATTAGTTATTATTAATATAATTTATCAATGAATGCAAGCCATTGTGTTGCTAACAATAATGCTCACGTCTTAGGTTGTAGTGGCTCATATTTACATAATAATAACGGCTAAACTTAATTGATATGTAATAACGTGATCTATAATATATAATATATAATAACGTGGGGTTAAAATTAATTAATATGTAATAACGCGGGGTTGCTATAATGTTTAATTTAATATGACTATCACGAAGAGACTATTCACTTTTAGTTTCTTGAGAGTCATTATTTATAGTTAATATATTAATTAACGATAGATTAAGATGAAAGAGGCACCAAATAACTACTCTATTTTTTGAGATATCATTTTGTTGATGACGTGTCACATAATTGAGAGTGCTTATCTAAGTTTTATATATTATAAATTCTTAAAATGTCATTTCTCTGCTTAACAAATAATTAAACGATAAAAAAGGGCCTAATTTAATTCCCATGGATATTGGATAGATAGAGTACAATCGATTTTTTTTTTCTTTTTTTTCAACCACAGAAAAGAAGAAAAGATGAAATTAAGGGTCAATTTAAGAAAAGGGATTAGTATTTTATTTTATTTTTTAAAAAAAGGGACTTTGACTTGGTCAATTAAATAAAAGGGATTGAATTGAGGTATAATTAACTTAAATAAATCATTTAATTTTTTTAATTATTTTTTTTAAATAAAAAAAATCCAACCAACAACCAACGAACATTAAAATCCAACAACCAACTTTAAAACAAATAAAAAACGAACGAAGAAACAAGATATACTCTCGCACATCAAGATCCAAGGCAAACAAACATCACCCAACAAGCTCGACGAAGGTATAAGATTGAAGCAAACACATTCGCACAGGTCGAACACACCAAATTCGCACAGTTCGAAGCCATTTAAGGTTGTCCGTACGTATATATTTACATTCCAGTTATTTCATCCAAATTTCAGTTATTATGCATACATTGTTCATTATTCATCGAGGGTAAGTCCAATCTGAAGTTGTTTTACCTCTCCATGTACTGTGCAGCTCGATTGAAGAAGATGGGTTCGTTCAGTCGTTAGTGTCGAATTAGTATTTAATTCAAATTTATTCGATTACTAACTCGGTTTGTTATCGAATTAAATATTAATACAATATTATTCGATATAACGCGGACGTAAGCATCTTCATCTTCGGTAAGCGACATGTTGATCCTCCAAGTATCTTCGGTAAGATGAAGTATCTTCGGTAAGACAAATTAGGTTTATTACTCAAGACTAACGCAAGCATCTTCATCTTCGGTAAGCGACATGTTGCTCGAATCTTTTCAGGGGTCGAGTAGTACACCAACGCCGAAGCTAATCCAAACTATGATGAGAAATCGAGGGATCGAAATTTCTTACTTCAAAGCGTGGAAAGGAGGCATTTTAGCTCAAAATACATTGAAAGGTGACCCGGACGAGAGTTATAGATTGTTGCCTTCTTATTTGTTGGCGTTGAAAAGAGCCAATCCGGGTAGCATAACAAGTTTGTGCGTCGACAATGAAAACAGATTCAAATATGTTTTTATGTCGCTTGGTGCTTACATTGCGGGATACTGTCAGATGAGAAAGGTTGTGTGTATCGATGACACCTGGTTGAAGGGAAAATATAATGGCACTCTACTAGTTGCTTCGGCCCAAGATGGTAACTCGCATCAATATCCGCTCGCGTGGGCCGTCGTTGATGTAGAGTCCACCGATTCGTGGTCATGGTTTCTCAACGAACTTACGGTAGTAGTACCCGATGAGAAAGACCTCGTGATTGTTTCTGACAGACACGCGGTGATCAAGGCAGCCGTGGAAAGTATTTACATGCTTGCACATCATGGTCACTGTATTTGACATCTGTCCCAGAACATGAAAGTTAGGTGTAAGAAATCGGGCGCGACGGATTATTTTTTACGCATTGCAAAAATTTACAAGCAAAGCGATTTCGAATCCGAGTATAAAGATTTCACGATTGTTCCCCAATGCGGCGAATTATTTGAGCACAACGGATTCTAAAGTTCGTTGGAATCGGGCATACTCTCCCGTGTCTCGGTATAATATAATGACGACGAACGGCGTTGAATCGATCAATGCAAGACTTCGTGAAGAAAGAAAGCTACCAATCATTGCACTCTTGGATTCTATCCAAAGGATGACATGCGATTGGTTTGCTAGATACTGAGTAGAATCCCAGTGGAAACATTAATTCGTGAAAGGTACACACAAAGTCAGGGCTGCGAAGTCACGCAAATAGGTTCGAGCGAGTTTGATATTCGACTCGCAGGGCGGCGAACTATTGTGAATTTGGATACGAAATCGTGTACGTGCCGAGTATTTGACATTAACAAAATTCCTTGTGCTCATGCGATTGCGGCAACTTTACGAACAGGTCGTCGGGATGAAGCATATGCTTCGGAGTATTATTCGGTTTACACTTGGCGATGAGCTTATTTCGATGTGAAGGTCGTCGGGATGAAGCATATGTCCTTGACGGGCAGATTATATCTATCCTGCATCTTCATAAACCTCATGAATGCCTTGTCGACATGCTGCATAAAATAAAAATGAGTCGCACGAATTATATTTACTACGAAATAAACTCGATGACATACCTCAGTACTAAGCCAAGCTCCAGCCTTAGTCAGGTCATACCAGAAATGACCGTCATGTCCTCGCACCTTATTGGCCCTCTCCTTAACATCCGTTTCGATCACCTTCAACTACGGTTCCACGCGACCCCAACCCCATCGCACCGTCATCTCGATACTATTTCGGATGTGCATCACGGGGGGCTTCACAACTGAGGTCGAGTCCAGCAAAGCCATGAATGGCGACCTCAACAGACGGGATCGCTTCCTCTCACGTGGGGGAGTGCTCGGGGATGTGTCTGCGATGTATACATTATTAGTTACTATCTACTTATATATTAAAATAATAACTAAAAAATGAACTTACCACCCGGTCCCGTAGATGTGGACGTAGTATCGGGCGGCGGCGCCGACTCCTTCGCCGTCTGGGCCCTCGGCTCCTCCTCGGCCTTACTCTTCCTCTCCTTCTCGACATCGGAATTCCTCTCCTCCTCATCCTTAATCCTCGCCTGGGCCCTCGCCTCCTCGGCCTTCTTCTTCTTCTCCGCCGCGACATTCTTCTTCTTCTTCTTCGTCGCGGCATTCTTCTTTCTCTCGGCCTCGGCCTTCTTCTTGGCCTCGGCCCTCCTCGACTCCACCTCGGCCTTCTTCTTTCTCTCCTCCTCGGCCTTCCTCGCCTCATCCTCGGCCTTCTTCTTGGCCTCAGCCCTCTCCACGGCCCTCTCCTCCTCCGCCATCACCTCCCTCTCGACTTCCACATCGAAGTCCACATCCATGGAGTCACCGCCGTCACCATCTCCACGGCCCTCTCCATCTCCGATGTATCCTCCGTCGTCTCCGCAGCTCTCGCCATCTCCGGCGGCATCGTCATATCCGCGGCCCTCTCCGTCTCCGCGGCCCTCGCCATCTCCACGGGCCTCGTCATGCCCGTCGTATCCTCCGTCTTCGTGGCCCTCATCATCTCGTCCTCTACGTCATCTGCAATATAACATAGAATATTAAAAAATAAAACTTTATAAATATATTCTCAAAAAAGGCAATACGTACCGCGTCTCCCGTCTCCATCTCCGCCTCTCCCCCGCCTAATTGCCTTCACCTCCGCCAATATCAGGCCGTATACGCCCTTCAACCTTGTAAGCCGAGCATCTATCGCCGTAATGTTTGTAGCCATCGCCATGATGCTGGCCTCAACCGCCGTAAATGGGCCGTCAATCCATGATGGCCGTGGGACCTGCGGCTCCGATGGCTGGGGGACATGCGGCGTCGATTGCTGTGGGACGTGCGTCTCCGACCGGGGAGGGATGTCGCCATCGATCGCCATGTCATCATGACGGTCCGACTGCTGCGATTCCATCTCTGGCTCCGGCTGTGGCTGCAAGTGTTCTTGGCTGCATAACACTTGCCTATTCTCACGGAGATGCTCCGAGATTCTGACTGCAACGGCACTTCCGCGTTTTCGTCCAAATCAGAAATCGTCGCAAAATGCGACGATCCGACTTCCTCGTCAGAGGGGGTAAGCTAACAGCACACATCCTGTGCGTGCATTGTTTCATTGTTATTGTTTAAACTATACTTATATATAAAATTTTATAAAGATTCACTTACATCCATCGACGCAGAGTCGAACGCGTTCTCCACCATCTCAAGCGACAGAGACATGCTTCTACCACTGAATTTTGTATTCCAGTGGCACATTCGTGGCATCGAAAGACCCTCCTGGTCTTTATGGAAAGCAAACATGTCTCTGATAGCCGGCCAACATTCGTAGGCAAGAATCTAAAAAAAACATCGTGTAATTATTATGGATAATTATACAAATAAACGCGAGATCACTTAAAAATATATTACTTACTCAGAGCAGCTGAACGAATCCGCTAATGTCGTAGGTGGCCGCCGCCCGTCCCGAGGAAACCTTGGACCTATACTTCTCGTTCAGGTCCTTGTTCAACCCGTACACGGCCTCCTCGTACGCCACCCTACCCCAGGGATACTTATTGAATGCCTCAAAATCCGATGCCAGCTTCACTCATTCCCTGCTCACGACGATCTCTTTCTTCTTCCTACGGGGTCTGAGCACACTACACACAAAGTAGAGAGCCACCACCCTCAGCTTCTCGGGGTTTACCTCGGACCCCTGGGCATCTCCCATCTCGGCCATCTTCGCCTCCAGATCATCTAGGTAAATCGATGCCCTATCTATAAATATTAATTCGATTCGAAGATTAGCAAAAGAGAAAATCATTAGTTCGTATATAAAGAATAGTTCGAAATATTACTGTTGAAGTTTATTCTTAAAAACTGAAACGAATTCGGTAAAGTGCTGATGGAGTCGCAGTGGAGGCCGGTGATGAGGCAGTACTCCGTTAGGGAAAATCTGAGCGGCCTCTCGCGAACCACCATCCAGAACTCATCTGCTCCGGGCCAATAGTCAACCTGTCGACTCATCAGATACCACAGTATCTGATTGGAGTTGCAGTATTCGTTGGCAGCTGTGATGAGGTTGCCAAATTGCGTGTCTCGCACCATCACGGCCATCTCCGCCTCGTTCAGAAATTCCTGGATGCGATTTGATGCGGCATTGTAGTGCGACTCCAGGCAAACAATGCACGAAAATCTATTTTCCGGCGGAAGCTTGGTCGGAAAATATACATGACATGCAAAAAAGAACAAAGAAAAAGTTGTGTTAAAAAACGAGTTCGATATAGAACTAAATCGAGTTAAATTTTAACTCGACAAAGTAATCTAATTAGCGTCGAGTTAATAATCGAGTTCCAGATCGAGTTAATATTTAACTCGATTACTTCCTCGAGTAAACTTCGATCGAGTTAATTCGAGTAAAATATTACTGACTAAATAATCGAGTAAACGTCGAATTAAATTATCGAAGTACAGATCGATTTAATATTAAACTCAATAACTTCCTCGGGTTAACTTCGAGTTAAGTTTGCAAAATAATCGAGTTAATGATCGATTTAAAAAGAATTCGACAGTTAACTCGATTACGGACGATTTTCAAAATTTCAAATCGCCGACTACGGCGAACCTAACCGTATTTCTGGCGTAAATCGATGACGACGAAGAGAATCCAACCTAAATAACTTATACCCATCACCCATAACCCCCATATGTAACATCAAATCAAAAAACCTACCCTAAACCGAAAAAATAGGAATTTTACCGTGTATTTTTCGTCGTCGATGACTTCTTCGACGTGGGTACGGCTCGTAGTCACGGCGATAGTTCGTTTTGGCCTCAGCATTGTCGATTTTTTCGGCGTTTTCGGCGTTTTAATTTTTTTCTCTTTTTTTTTTTTTACTTTCTTCGAGTGATCGAATTTTTTTTTTTTACATTCTTTAACGCAAGTCTAACCCGAGACGGTTAATCTTCCTCTTAATTAATAATCAACGACGGTTCTTCTTTTTTTTTATGAGGGTATTTTCGTCAATTTCATACCCAATCTCTTTGTTTAATTCTTTTAGATAGCGATCACTTCTATCCAAATGGTCCATGAAATGAAGCTAAGACTTCGTTCCCAAGAATCCAGAGAAACCCTAAGGATCGAAACCCCAAATCCATGCGCTCTCTCACAGCTCAAGCTCATCGTCTCGCAGACCCTTCTTGCTTCACCCCCACCTTCCTCGATTCGTCTGTCCCTCAATCGCAGAGATGAACTCGGATCCAACGGCGAGGACGATCAGACCCTCCAGTCGCTTGGTGTCGCCAGTGGCGACCTTATCTTCTTCTCCCTCATCGATAATGCTCCCCAGATCTCTAATAACATCCAAATAGTGGATCCCTCCGTTCCTGGGAGCAAATCTCCGAAACCGATGGAGACAGAAGAGACAAAGGACGCAGTCATGAAACCTTCAGGTGATTTTAACTTTAATGCTGGGAGATCGCGGTTTTCCATACCCATGTTTTTGAGGAAGGTGCTTCTGCAATCGATCGATGATGAAATCAGGCACAATCACAAGTTTTTGATCGCTGCTGCAGTTCACGCGGCTATGGTGGAGTCGGGTTTTGTCCCATGCGACGAGGAAGCTCAGGTATTTGACGATGTGCATCGTTTATTCAGTGGGTGGGATAGGAATTGGGGAGTTGCAAAGTCTTTGGTCTACAAAATCCCAGAGAGTACAAACAAAACTGTCGCGCTTTTGAAGTTTCAGAGTTTTGGCAAGCATACCATCATCGCCTATGGAACCTTAAAGAGCAGTGATGAATCGAAAAAGATTGACATTTCCCGCCTGCAGTTCGATTCCGATCGATTGGCTTCCGTCATGAAGGATGTAAGAGAGGGCATTTGCGGAAATTACGCCGAATTACAAGGGACGTTAGTCGAAAAGGAGATTTTTTCGTTCTGGAGGTGTGTGAAGGACAATCTTGCCCTGCCATTGTTGGCGGCAGGCTTGTGCGATGAGTGCAATCTGGACTTATTACCGGGCGTTGATCTGGCTAAGGTTTCATGTACTTGCTCGGAGTTGAAGTACTTGGGTTCGATGGATTACTTGTGGCTCTCGAAGATTGAGAGAGAGTTTGGTCATGAAGGGATGACAAAGGTTGGGGATCAGAGTTCGAAAGACGCGTTTGACACCTTTTGGGAAGGAAGGAAAAGGCAAAGGCGGAGCTTTAGGAGGAACTTATTTCTTATTGGGTTATTAGCTTAATGAGTTTGCTAGTTGGGGGCACTCTTGTAATTATACAAAGTATGTTTGGTATAAATTGTGGGCTATGGCTTATTTTAATGTAATACTTCACATTTGAGAAATGAAGTCTATTTTGAGCTAAACCTAGAAAAGTGTGAACTCTCTCTCTACACAAAACAGCCGCCACCTTCACATAAAATACGCACAAACACACACTCGAAGGTGTGCACTATTCCATTGAGTTTGAGAGCTCTAGCTTGGATTAGGGACCAACAAGTGGTATCAGAGCCACCGTGAGGTTTGGGTGGAAGTGTTCTAGCTTCGTCGGATCGATTTTTTTACATGTTTTTGCTGTTGAAGATTCAAAAACCCATTTTTAAGCTTTTCGCAACATGAACTTCGCGTTTTTTGCTTCGTTTTGGGTTTTGACTGGTGTTTTTGAATAGTTCTGTGCCGATTCTATCATTCTAGCTCATTACCCAGTAGTTTCCAGCTCTTTTCTGCATTTTCTAAGCTTTACGACCTTCAAAATCGACGTTTTCAGTACCAGAACTGTGCTTTTCGGTACAAGAACACGCTTATTTCTGCAGGAAAAGTTTTCGGCACTGAGGTTTTCGCAGCTACAGTGCCTCCAGAAGTTTTCGCAATCCAAAAGTTCTCGGCACTGAAGTTTTCGCCGCTACAGTGCTCTCCAAAGTTTTCGCAATCTTAAAAGTTTTCGGCACTGAAGTTTTCGCCGCTACAGTGTCTCAAAAAGTTTTCGCAATCAACCAAAGTTTTCGACACTGAGGTTTTCGTCGCTACAGTGTCTTCAAAAACTTTTCGGTATCTCAAAGTTTTCGATGCCACAAAGTTTTCGGTATCTTAAAGTTTTCGGCATCTAAAAGTTTTCGGCACTTCTAACTTATCGGACTAGCAAACTTTTCGGTACTCTGTCTTTTCCCGAAAACTCATTTTAAAACGAAAACTCCCTTACGAAAACATAAAACTTTTCGGACTCAGAAACTTTTCGGCAACAATCTTCAACTTAGTTCTTCAATTCAAGCACTCTCGATCCAAAGACAATTTTAAAAACCCATCCAATACATCACGCATTCCACTTCAAGCAAATCTCACTCACACTTTATTAAAACAGAAAATGGACGCATATAGCATGGGAAGCGACATGAGGCCACCTGTTGTTAGACAGGGCGAATACTCTATATGGAGAGACAGGTTCATCACGTTCATAGAGACGAAAGACCAAGCTGAGAACCTGCTCGAATCCATCAATCAAGGTCCAGCCCAATTCTGGCTAATTGTCCCAGCTGCCCCAAACAACAATCCACCGATAGAAGAGTTACGTACTCTTAAGACATCGGATCAGCTCACGGAAGAGGAGAGAATCCGCCTAAAGGCCGATCAACTTGCCAAGTCTTACCTTATGCAGTCCATCCTCAATGAAATTTACATTCAAATTAACAGTGCCAAAACGGCAAAGGAAATGTGGGATGCTCTTGACGTGCTCATGCAAGGAACTGATGTTAGTGTGATGACCAGGATCACTAACACATACACTGCTTATGACTTATTCAAAGCACGAAAATGAGAGTCCCTGCTGGAGACTTATCAAAGATTTGTCATCATAGTCAACGAGCTGAAGATTGCTGGGGTTACCAAGGGACAATTGGAAATAAATGTCAAGTTCCTGAACTCACTTCTCCCAGGATGGGACCAAACTGCCATTCTTATGAGGCAGATGAAGAACTTGACCCAGATCAACATCCACACACTCTTTGACAACCTCAACCAGTACGCAAGATGCATTCCAGGAGAAAGAGAGGTGACTAGAGATATGGGGATGGAGTCTGCAGCATTTATTTCCGATGGGCCATCCAAGAAAATGTCGAAGGACAAGGTAGTTGTGCAACCGACCGCTGAGAAGGAAGGAGAGTCGGAATCTGACTCTGACGAGGATAGACAGGAATTTATGAAGCACATGGCATTAATCACTAGCTCGATGGACAAGAGGTTCTTCAAAAAGGGAGGGTCCTCATCAAATCGCCAAAGGACTACTTCTGGCTCTAAGCTAAGATACCAAGCCATGGACACCTCAGAGCAGAAAAATGCACAAACTGCTCCTAAATGCTACAACTGCGGCAAGCTTGGTCACTATGCCAGAGAATGCCGAGCCCCAAAGAAGAAGGATGCCAACTATTACATGAGCAAAGCTAAGTTGGCAGAGCAAAAGGAAGCTGGGGTGGTGTTGATGGCTGAGCAAGATCACTGGCTCGATAATACTTCGGACAGTGAGGAGGAAAACGTAGCACTGATGGCACGCATTAAAGAAAGCTCGGGAGCAGAGGCCTCAGGAAGAGATTCAAACTCGGAATGCCTAGCCGCAACGGAGACCGTTGAGGTAACCAAAGAAGAACTTGAATCTCTTATAAAATTGCAAGATGAGTTAACTTCCTTAAATACGTCTAGAAAAGTAGACAAAAGAAGGATTAAAGATCTAGAGGACGGGTTAGCAAATAATCAACGAGTCCTAGAACAAACCTTAATAGAAAAAGGAAATGAGATGACTCGAGTAGTAATCGCGAATGAGAAGATCACTGGTCTGGAAAAACAAATTGTACAATTTGAATCCAAGATCAGCACTCTAACTCATGAGATCAAGTCCTCAGAAAACGATGTCAAGGATAGCATAGGGAGATATGAAATGATACATAAGGAAAGGTTACGATTATACTCCAAAATTAAGAAATTGGAGGATATTATAACCAAGAGGGCACATACGAATCAAACAATCTTTTTAAATCAACCCGCCGATACTGAATTCTACCATCCTCTTTCTGGCATCGGGTTCAACAATCCCCAAAACCTAAAGAAATGTAATGTTCTACAATTTTATGACATTAGGTATATGAAATTAAGCATAACTCATCTAATGCCCTTTATAAATCACTCTGAAATCTTAAGATTAGAAGAGGAAAAACGAAAAAGGGCACGAGCTGAAATTGAGTATGATTATACGGACTTGAACAACAGTTATCAGAGCATCCAGACTCATCCTGGTACACGCCCGAATGTATAAAGAAAATAGCAGAACTTCACTCTGCTTTAGATAGCGAAAGAAAAACTTTTGAGAGTGAAAAACAAACGCTCTTGAAAGAAATCGCTCATTTAAAGAACACTCATGCCTCTATTGAAAGCAGAGCACCTAAATTTCCTAAACTTCCTCTTAAATCTTCCCTTACTAACCCAATGCCTTTCAATTCCACAGGCTCTCTAAAGAAAACGTGGATTAAGAAATGAGACAAAAAGAAGGAAAAACAAGATTTCAATGATGTTTTGTATTTAAAAGTTTTTCCTTCTAGAAACAAGTCGTTTTATTTTGATCAGTCTGTACTTAACTCTCTAGACTATGTTCATCCTTGCAATTCCAAACTCGATCGTCCTTTACATTATTCTTCTAAAATGTTTTCTAAATTTGCTCTATCTAAGAAAAGGAAACGATCAACCATTAAAAATAACAACAAACCTGCAAAAACTAAGACAACCCAACATTGGATCCCCAAGGTGAAACCTAAGGGAACCATGAGCCAAACCACGACAAGAAAATGGGTACCTAAGCCTAAACAAAATCCTTCCGCTGTAGCTCAAACGAAAACTAGGCTAGGTAAAGCGTCTTTTAAAACTAACAATGATAGAGGAGGCGGACCCATTTTCAAATGCGTACCTAAAATCCTCTAGTTCCTGTTTTGCAGGTCTCTCATGTGTGGTATTTAGATTCCGGTTGCTCCACACACATGACGGGAAACAAAGAGCTGCTGAGCAACTACACGGAAAAATACGGATGAATAGTCTGTTTCGGGAACAGTGATGGTGCCACGATCCGAGGTTATGGAGATCTAATTTGCAACCGGCTGACCATCAAAGGAGTTTCCCATGTAGAAGGATTGACACACAACCTCTTCTCGATCGGGCAATTCTGCGATCGAGGTCTACAAGTCTTGTTTCGTCAAAAGAGGTGCACAATTGTGAATGAGATGAGTGAAGAACTCCTGGTAGGTACTCGAAGGACAAATCTCTACACAATTGATGTGCGATCAATCAAACCTTCAACGACGATATGCCTTATCAGTAAAGCGTCATTCTCTCAAAACGAGCTCTGGCATCGTCGACTGTCTCATCTAAACCTCAAAACCATCAACAAGCTAGCAACCAACAAGCTGGTTTCTCGGACTTCCAGCACTGAAGTATCAAAAGGAACACATTTGCTCAGCCTGTGAAAGAGGGAAAATGAAGAAAGCGTCTCACTCCACTAAACCAATACCGTCGTCATCACGACCACTGGAGCTGCTTCACATTGATTTGTGCGGCCCCATGAGAACAGAGAGCCTAAACGGACGAAAGTACATGATGGTCATAGTAGACGATTTTTCAAGATTTACATGGGTCCACTTCCTGAGATCAAAAGATGAGACATCAGTTCAAATTCCGATCTTTGTAAAAGCAACGCATAACCTACTCGAATGTACAGTCCAAGTGATCCGATCAGATAATGGCACTGAGTTCAAGAATCAGACTCTCAGTAAATTCTATGAGACTCTTGGCATCACTCAATAATTTGCTGCTGTCCGAACCCCTCAACAAAATGGAGTGGTCGAACGACGAAACCGAACCCTATTTGAAGCTGCAAGAACCATGCTGTTGCAGTCATCGTTACCCCACTTCCTTTGGGCAGAAGCAATGAACACTGCTTGCTACACTCAAAACCGAACAACTATTCATCAAAGATTCGGAAAAACACCATATGACCTTCTCTACCAAAGAACGCCAAGCATCGCCCACTTCAAGATATTTGGTTGCAAATGCTTCATAGCCAATGATCGAGAGGAAAGATCGAAACTGGACCCCAAAGCTATTGAAGGAATATTTGTGGGATACTCCACCCAATCAAAGGCGTACCGAGTCTACCTGAAGGAAAAGAGAACGGTCATGGAAAGCATCAATGTTAATTTCGATGAAAGAATCGAAGTAGCTTCCCCACAACACAGTGGAGAACCCGGACAGTCAACCACAATAGCTTCTGAGCACGACAGTTCAGAACCTGAAATGATAGTTGGAATAATGGCTCACAACCAGCCAGAAGCCGCTTCTCATACTGATCATGCACAGATGCCTAGAACAAATCAAGAAACTCAAGAGGAGCTGGAATTGGACATGTTCGAAAATCTGTACTTTCATCCTCCATCAACCCAACAGACATACGACCCAATTCCAGACTATACAGAACCAGCAACTGACTTGGAACCAGACATCGAAAAAACTGACCTTGGTCCGAGTAATCAACCCGCTGAGTTCGAGCCCATTCCACAAGAATTCGTCGAGCCATCCGACGCAGACGAATCAATTCTCCCTCACGAAAGAAAATGGACTCGAAGTCACCCATTATCGCAAATAATTGGCGATCCCTCAGCCGGTGTTCGAACCAGGGGCTCTACATCAAATGAGTGTCAGTATGCATGTTTCTTGAGTCAAACCGAACCCACAAAGATCTCAGAGGCACTTAACGACCCGGACAGGATAATTGCCATGCAAGAAGAGATCAATCAGTTCGAGCGTCTCAAAGTTTGGAATCTAGTTCCTCGACCATTGGGAAAGACTGTCATTGGAACCAAGTGGATCTTTAAGAACAAAAAGGATGAGGATGGTATCGTAATACGAAATAAGGCAAGACTCGTAGCTAAGGGGTATAACCAACAAGAAGGGATTGATTATGACGAGACATTTGCCCCTGTAGCAAGGATCGAGGCCATTCGCCTATTGCTGGCTTATGTAGCACACAAGTACTTCACTGTCTATCAAATGGACGTCAAGACGGCCTTCTTAAATGGTATTCTCAAAGAGGAGGTCTACGTCTCTCGGCCAGATGGATTCACCAGTGAAGAGCATCCAGACTTTGTGTACCGACTAGATACTTTACGGACTCAAACAAGCCCCTAGAGCTTGGTATGAAGTCTTGTCGGATTTTCTCACGAATGCCGGCTTCACGAAGGGAAAGATTGATACCACCCTATTCGTCAAACACAATGGTTCTGATATAATGCTTGTACAAATATACGTGGATGACATCATCTTCGGATCATCAAACTCAGACCTTTGCATGGAGTTCAGTAAACTCATGAAGACCAAATTCGAAATGAGTATGATGGGAGAGATGTCCTTCTTCCTTGGACTGCAAATCAGACAACTCCAAGATGGAATATTCATAAATCAGTCCAAATACATCCACGACATTCTCAAGAAATACGGCATGGAGTCGAGCACACCGATAAGTACTCCGATGACAACCACATGCAAGTTGGACTCTGATCCGTCTGGCAAACCAATTGACGTCACCTACTATCGTGGAATCATCGGGTCTTCTCTACCTTACAGCCAGTCGCCCGGATATTGTTTTCTCAACATGTCTTTGCGCAAGGTTCCAAGCAAATCCAAAGGAGTCGCACCTACATGCAGTAAAATGTATCCTTAAATATTTAAAAGGAACTCCAAATCTCGGCCTCTGGTATCCTAAGGGCTCAGGTATGAAATTAATAGGGTATTCTGACGCCGACTTCGCTGGCTGTAGAATGGACAGAAAAAGCACTTCGGGAAGTGCTCAGTTCTTGGGAGATAACCTCGTGTACTGGTCTTCCAAGAAGCAGAACTGCGTTTCAACATCGACAGCAGAGGGAGAATATGTCGCTGCTGCCAGTTGTTGTTCGCAAATTCTGTGGATGCGCACCCAACTAAGGGACTACGGATTCGATTTAAATCGAATACCTATTTATAGTGACTCCAAAAGTGCCATTGCAATTACCTGCAACCCTGTTCATCACTCGCGCACAAAACACATAGATTTAAGATATCACTTCATAAAAGATCACGTGGAAAAAGGTACAATTGAACTATACTTCATAAGCACAGAGCTATAACTTGCTGATTTATTTACAAAAGCTTTGGATGAAAAACGATTCCAATTCTTAGTCTCTAAATTGGGCATGTTGAATCTCAATTACTAAGTCAATTGATCCTTAGAAAATTAATTCTTATCTATGTGGCACAACTATTTTCTATATGTGCATTTTCTTTTATTTTATTATTTTAGTTAAATTTCTACTTCATGAATAAAAGCTCAAAAATAATAAAGTTCGAAAATGGGTATGATTTTTTTAACGAGATATGTTCAACGTTTAGGGGGAGAAACCTTGATTATGCTTCGCAACATTTCAAAAAGGGGGAGGAAAAGTACTAAATTCTTTAAAAATTGCGAACGCATCGGTCAAGGGGGGAGTATTTCACGATGTCTCTAAATATTAAGTATACATCATTGAGGGGGAGTAAGAATTAGATGAATTCTATGCTGTTATTGAGGGGGAGCATCAGCATTGTTAAAATTTTCTTCAAGACAAAAAGGTTTTCGCAAGAAAAGTTTTCGCAAGACATCTGTTATTGGGCCATTTCACTAACTTTTCTCAAAATATTTTCGGCCCAAATTCCATATACCGAAAACTCAAGCCCAAAGTTTACCGAAAACTTTTTAAGCTTCCACGAGAAGTTTTCGCATCGTCAAAACCTTTTCGCTCCCTATCAAAGTTTTCACAACTTTCTTCTTTCTCTCCAACTCGAATCTCTGTTATTTCTATTTCGTGCTCATGTCGTGTCCTTTTGCCTTCTTCGAACTTTCTAAAATCATCACAAACTGGTAAGGAACCTCATGAACTAACAGTTTTCTCCCAGTTTTGATCTAATCGTAGGTTTTCGACAGAAGAACTAAGGATTCGATGTGCTTAACGACGCGATTGACGACGTTTAGGGATGGAGTTATCGATTTTATACCCAAAAATCTCGATTACATGTAAATGATTCGAGATTTAGGGTTGAAATCGACAAAATCGCAGTTCATATAAGTTTTCGGGGCTAGAACTTGCGTTAAAACCCTAAAATTTAAGTTTTCGGCAAAAACTAACTTTTCGGAGATTCTACTGTTTTCGGCACTCAAATTATAAAGAAAATTTTCGGCAAAGTCAAGTCAAAATATTCGTTCATTAAAAGTCAAAGTCAATAAAAACTTTTCGCAAGAGAAAGTTTTCGGACTGAAAAGTTTTCGAGGATCACTGTTTTCGGCTTTCAAAACTTTTCGGCACATACCGAAAACTATACTTAAGAAAATTTTCGGGATAAACTAACTTTTCGCAAGAGAAAGTTTTCGGACTGAAAAGTTTTCGAGGATCACTGTTTTTGGCTTTCAAAACTTTTCGGCATATACCGAAAACTATACTTAAGAAAATTTTCGGGATAAACTAACTTTTCGCAAGAGAAAGTTTTCGGACTAAAAAGTTTTCGAGGATCATTGTTTTCGGCTTTCAAAACTTTTCGACATATACCGAAAACTATACTTAAGAAAATTTTCGGCATAAATTAGCTTTTCGCAGGAGAAAGTTTTCGCAAGAATACACTGTTTTCGGCTCGCAAAACTTCTTAACATTATACCGAAAACTATACTTAAGCAATTCTTTGAAAGTTTTCGATATGCCTCAACTTTTCGCAAGAAACTTAGAACTTTTTCTTAAGACAAAACGTTGACCTCATATTGACTATATGTTTACTATGAAATACAACCTATTATCCATTTAGTCATTCTAACAAACGTTCTTTTTTATCATTACAGAATGGCGAGCCTAACTATTGACGAGGTGTATCCAACAACCAAATGGATCGGGACGACGGACAATAACTTTCAACTTGATCATACCAAATTCAAATGTCCCGACCCAATCATGGTGGCCATCTTACAATCACATCCACTGTGGAATGCCTTCTCAGCCACCGCCCAAGTGCCCGAAGTTTATCTTCAACAATTCTGGGGCACGATGAAACGGAAGATAGCTGCAGACCAATCTATCTACTACGAAGCTCAAATCATCAACACAACGGTCAACCTTACTAAAGAGCTTCTTCAACAAATGCTGCATCTACCTATCCTTCCAAACTATGACGACTCTGCCAATGAAGAAGAACTCCGTGATGGGTTGTTGAAGCTTGGATACCGACCACCGCTCAACCTTCTATCCGGCTTCATACAAGGGATGGTGCCTTATCCCTGGAGGACACTTTTTGCCATCGTCAACAAGTGTCTCTCGCCCAAACATGCTGGATTCGACAAAGCAAACATCAACATACTACGCATGTTCCACGGAATTATCTACAACAAGAACTACGACTTTGCATCCATCGTCATGGCGGACCTGGATGATCAAATACGAACCCGGGACAACCGCACCCACAAAAACCTAGTCGTACCTTACCTCAGGTGGTTCTCCATCCTAATCCATCAGACGATGACAACCAATCCAGAGGTCCCACCTCGAGACGAAGCCGAGAACTTCACTCCGCCAAAATTGAAGTATCTCGTGAAAAAGAAGACGGAGCCAAAATGGGAGAAACGCCCTATGATGATCCCACTCCATCTTCTACAAAATGCCGATCCCAATGCCGTTCAAGAATACTGCGACCAGTATCGCCACACCAACCCCATGGTTCGGGAAGACCCCCCCCGAACCTAGCCAAGGGGCTCAGCCGAGTGGAAGTTAGGGTCCTGAGAGTGAGCCGGCCGCACCACCACCGTCTCCGCCCCCGTCAATTCAACCACAAACACAAGACAGTGATGACGGGGACTCGGACGACGACACTGACACACTGGACAGATTTGGGCACCGCCGAGAAATACGCGCAAAAAGCCAACAAGATTCTCAAGTCTCGGCTCCCACGTCTGCAGCGGCCATCTCCCAACAACCAGAACAAGACCGGACCATAGCCACTATAGGAACAGGGACTGATGCGCTCAGTCCCCGAGTAGAAGCCGCCGCATCAGGTCCAACGGCGCATGCACCTACCCCACCCAGCCACTCATCTGTCTCCTAACAGACAGATGTTTCACACACTCACGGGGATCCTCGTCCACCATCCCCCCCTCGCTCGGAGGCTGGGGATGTTGAAATAAGTGGTCCACCGCCCCAGACCACGACCTTCATTCAAAGCACATCGAGTCTAGGTTCTAGAATGCCCATATTTTTTCCACCTTTTACTAGGACACATACACATCTTTCTGCCAGCTCTCTGAAGCTGTCCACAACGGCCGTCGATGTCTCCATTACTGAGGTTCTTCGAACACTGGCCGGAAGACCCGATGAAGGAACCTCCTCCCCTCCTTCCTCGTCGGGCCATCAGGCCACTTCCACCACAGGCCTGATGACAACAGGAAGCCTAAGTGGCCCTGGTACTTCGGTACGTCTAAGTGACGTACCCTTAACGACCGCAACTTCGTCATTTCTTGACGAGTTGCTTGCAACGGTCGGAAGTCCCAAACGCGTCGAAGTACCCCCCACTTCGGCAAGTGTGGGCCATAGTGACTCAGTCATTGTGTCAACGGAGCGCCTTAGTGGCCCCGATGGTGATTTCCCGTTCGTAGCCAAGGCCAAGCTGAACTCACTCCTGGAGTCGTTCGCCAAAGCACTCAAAGAAGACATCTTGGCGACCGTTCGTGACACGTACGGGCTCAACGAACATGACAAAGGGAAGGCCCCCGCCACAGCTGGCCCGTCCTCATCATCTCAACCCACACCTCCACAATATACCATACCACCACCACCTCCACCATTCTCACCACCACCACAAGGCCCCTCCTATAATATCCCTCTCCCCTCTCCCAACACACTAGCTCGTATGATCGACCCTGACACCATACCCATTGACGAGCTACAAACCTACTACCTCAAGCGACTCATGACGGCAGATAACCTCACGCCGAATCAACAGTCTATCTTAAACTTTCTCTGCCGTCTGTCCGCTCCCCAAGGACCCCCATCGCCCGAAATGTGCCGAGACGCTGAACCCTCTTCAAAGAGGCGTCATGACGATCCTGACGAAGGCGATCGTCATGAGGGGGAGAAAAGACAGCGAACCTCGGCAACAACAACAATGAGGGGAAGAGGTAGAGGAAGCCAAGCCCACACAACCCGAACCCCAACCAGCAAATAATACCAATCCAAAACCCAAAAGGAAAAACAAGCCTCAGATGAAAAAATCCCCAGCTTCGAAGATGCGTACAAGGATGATCCAACGACAGATCCTCATCAAGTGCTCGACGAATACGTCATGACAGAACCTTGGTCAAAGAAGGATGAGTTTGAAGCAGAACCCGTGGCAAGAATTACTAAATACAGAGAAGTATTCAAGAGAGCCATGGCCAACATCTACTCCTTCGACCCGATCGAGCTTGAAGAGGGCGAACAACTCGAGAAGCTGTTAGACAACAATATGGACTACGGGATCTACAGAGCACCTGAAGTCCACGTCCCGAGAAGCATATCAAGAATGGAGACAGAATGGGACAATGTGAGACTAACAGCACCGTTTCTCGAAGAAACATCCAAGCGCATCTGGAAGACACCTGACAAAATCAAGAAGCTGGATGAACTAAACCTGAGGGGGCTATCATATCTCAAAGGCAGGGACGCTACGGGCTATCTATGGATCCTCGCTGATCGAGGAAGCATGCCGACAAGGACGGCCAAAGAACAGCGTACCCACTTCCAGTCAAAGTCGCCTTTGATCAACATCATACAGATGAACGACAAGAACGTGGGTAAAACGCACTACCCAGAGTTCAAGGTGATGTGGAATGATGGCTCTATCTCAACCATCACCGAGGCCGATCTACAATTCCTGAAAAGATCCGACGTCAACCAAATGTACTACCTTTGCCGGAATTTTGGAGCTACAAAGCACGAATATAGGCAAGGGTACTACGCGATCAAGGGTTTCATGCTTAGAGATGTCAAATTTCATATTGCCCAAGATCTTCAGATGGCGTTGGAAAACGGAATGAAGAAGGTCAACCTCACACGACCAACAAGCGGTGACTACAATCTGGATAAATGCGTTGAAGCTGGAATATTTCAGAATCCAGAATTAGCCATCGTCTACCTCCACCCCAAAAAGGATAAAAGAGTTATGTTGGTGTCAGAAACTCCAAAGTTCAGTGATGGAACGTTGAAGCTGATCAGAGAAAGAGTAGAATTCTGGATCAACGAATATCACAAGCCCATATCACCAACAGAGAAAGAGATCGAGTATAGGAACCTCCTGAATGACATCAAAGAAGCCATTGATGAGAGGATCCAGCTCCGCAATGATCTCAGACATTTCAAGTCAACTTGGGGTTGAGGAAGTCCTTCTTCAGACGAAAAGGATGATCGTGCCATGTCGAAGAAGATGAACACTAAGGGGGAGAATGTTAGGATCATTTTCTAGTGTTCATCATATAATTTGTATTGATGTATTTCTTATTGGGTTATTAGCTTAATGAGTTTGCTAGTTGGGGGGCACTCTTGTAATTATACCAAAGTATGTTTGGTATAAATAGTGGGCTAGAGCTTATTTTAATGTAATACTTCCCATTTGAGAAAAGAAGTGAGTTAAACCTAGAAAAGTGTGAACTCTCTCTCTCTACACAAAACAGCCGCCACCTTCACATAAAACACGCACAAACACACACTCGAAGGTGTGTACTATTCCATTGAGTTTGAGAGCTCTAGCTTGGATTAGGGACCAACAAGCGATGACTATGCGTTTTCGCCTTTGAACTCAACCCGAGCCCGTTGATGATTGGTGGAGAGTATGATCTCTCGGCTACGTTGTTGCCCGGTGGTGGCTGGAGAAGAACCAGTTTTAGGCGGATCTTTTCGCCTCGATGCGATTGCGGGTCTCGTTCTCTTGATCCGCTTGAAGGTGATGATAGTGGTGGTTTATGAGTGGTGTTTATATAATATGCACGCACATCATATACGTAAGGAAAAATTTAGAAATTGTACATTCTATATGAACATCCTCGAAAGATGAAGAATTCTGTCAAGCTTTAGAAGGAAAAAAATGATATTCTTGTTGAAGATATGATTGAATCTGCAACAAGAAATGTCTGATATATCAATTCCTAAAATTTTCCCTATATTCCTTTTCATTTCTTCAAGATATGCATTATTAATTTCTTTTGGTATGAAAATCTTTTCATTACCAACATGCCAATGTTTGCTTTTTTTACTTTCTCCCCCCTAGACCAGTGTTGTATTAGGTAAATTCTGGTCAGTACATAATACTATATATCAACATAGCATATTCGATAGAAAGGACTCTCGCACTTGTATCTTGAGTTCGCTCTTCTCTACTCTGATTCTCAGACCTTCTTTAATACTATTTACAATCTTCATTTCCTCAGCTCTGTGTATACCCCATCCTGCTATCCTATCCCCCCCCCCCCCCAGTGTGTAGTTTTTGATGGAAGACTAACCATAAGATGAAGGCGTTTTGTCGGCTCATTCCATCTGTTCCACACAGCTGATGCTGCTGCTGGAAACCTCGGTTGGTCGTGCGCCTTTCAACTAGCCAGCCATATTATGCAGTTGTCACCGTGTACTTCCCATCTGGAGTTGCTGTCCATTTATCACCATTAAACCCGAAGGCTCGTAACTCTGTTTATTTTCCGCCAGTGCCAACCACAGTCAGCGGGTGTGTTATATGCCCAGAAGTCGGAACGTTTGAGATATATACTGTCAAGCCAACGGATCCACAAGTTATCCGCTTTCCTAGCCATACTTGTTTCCCTGTGTTCGCATTGTTCCAGGCCTTTACAGACTCTAATATTGAGCCCTCCTTCCGCCTTCTTAACACACACTTTCTCCCAGCTACGTTTCCCCATAGGAATTCCCGACACCTTTGATCCACCATTTTTTAACTATACTTGTAGGTAGTAAGAACATGCTACTCCGGTATCCATGCACCGATAATAAAACAGAGTTGATTAAGCAACAATGGCCTGCATACGACAGATTGCGAGAGGTCCAACTAGTAATTCTTTTCATAATTTTCTCGACAAGAACAAGACAGTAGTCAGTACGCTTTGTTCCATTTGGTTGGCGAAATAGGGATTGGAAATCTCAGTTTGCGTAAGAGATTCAGCATAAACTGCCAGTCTACCCTTTCGCAGGTCAATCTTCATTAAACATCTTGCTGATACATTTCCCCGCGTATGAGCTCCTGGCTAATGAGCACGTTGTGCACTATAAAGATCGGCCCGCTACAAAGGCGCTTTGGCAGGCAAATCATCTTAGATATGCAATTATATAGAGTATTGCAACACGCTATGGGCCTATATTCCTGAGCATTGACAGGTTGTGCAGTTTTTGATGTAACACTAATGTGGTATGGTTTAAGACCTTCAATAGCCTCCCCTTGTCAAAGAAGTCCAGCACAACGTCTGTAACTTCTTCACCTACTATACTCCATGCTTTCTTGAAGAATTCACTATTGAAGCCATCCGCTTTATCTCGATGGATTGCAAAAATGTTGTCTTTAATGGTTTTACAAGCTGCCATTGATCCTCAAGCGAAAGGGTATATCCTTGCTCTCTTACTCTGCATCAATGTCCGACCTATAGCTTGAGCTCTTCCCCAATATCTCTTTGTAGTAAGTTTTCTTGTAAGATTTTCAAGTGGACTTGGGGATTCACCTTGTTGCCTCTTTTTTCTATATGTTACTTATATTAGTATATTTTTTTCCTTAATATATAACTTGTTTACTAACGTTCATAGTAGGTTAGCATAACATCAAGGAAAATAATATCTCAATATAAGGAATACAAGTTCGTTTGAAATTCTTACAAGAAAAATAATATTTTAAAGCGAAAAATGAGTTCCTAAGAGATTATTAATGCATATCTTGAAGAAATTACAAGGGACATAAGGAAAGATTTTGGAATTGATATAGCACACATATTTACATATATATGATATTCGGTTTTTTGACTTGGTTTCGTCATGTTGATGGAGGGAGATTATCGTTGATAATCATGTCAGTTTGTTTGATTGTGCTTTTATTCTGGAATCACTTTTTTTATCTTCTACGTTTATATTATATTGTTGAATCAAATAAGTTTGTTCAAGGGCTGCTAACAAACAAGTATCGGATTGGTCGAGCTTTATTAATTTATTGAACAAGATTTAAAATTGGTTCATTGATGATTATTTAACCAAATATTATATATACATATATATATATATAGATAGGCTTTATTATTTTTTAGTCTCATATATCTATACTATATATTAAGGGAGAGCACCATAGAATAACTATTATCAACTTAATTTGGTATGTCATTGCTAATTACCATTTTATCCTTGATTTTCAAATTTATTCAAATTATATCCCAAAATCATATTTTTAATTTATAAAAAATAACTTGGAAGTAAAATTAATATTATAACTTTATATTATAAAAATAATTTTATATTTTATTTATATTTTAAGCACACGCATCGAGTGTGCGGAAAATATTAGTTTAAATTATGAGTGCTAATTTTATGATAATAAATTTCGAAATTGAAGCAATATTAGGACACTTAAAGTAACGGTTTCAATCTTATGACAATAAATTTTAATATTGGTGCAATTTGAGTACAATAAGTTTCAAAAGTGAAGCAATATGATGAGATTTAGTTTTAAAACTGAAGCAATTTGATGACAATAAGTTTCGACATTGAAGCAATTTGAGGACAATTTTATGACAATAAGTTTCCAAATTGAAGCAATTTGAAGATACCTAAATTAAATGCTCCAATTTTAGGACATTAGGTTTCAATATTGAAGTAATTTTAGGACAATAGTTTTAAAATTGAAGCAATTTGGGGACAATAAGTTTCAAAATTTTGGCATTAATTGTCATCAATTTGCTAAAATTTAAAACTTACTATCTTAAAATTGCAACCTTTAATTGGGGTGTTCTCAACTTGCTTCAATTTTGAAGAAATATTTTAATTCTTACCTTTTCAATATTACCAAGTGTAATGACTTAGCATCATCTTCATCTCAGTGACTATTGGTGTTAACCGGGAGAAGAACATTTAATTGTTGTTATCCATAACTTCTATTTTCATTATGTTAACATTATATGAAAAACTTTATTCTTTTGAAAGCTTAAATACTCATTTTCCAAGCTTGATTGTTATCCCATAGCTTCTATTTTCATTATGTTACCATTATTTGAAAAACTTTATTCTTTGAAAGCTTAAAAATACTCATTTTTCCAAGCATATTTCAAGCCAAAGTACACCATTCTAAATGATTTTGACTATGCTATCACTCTATGAGATGTTGGGATTGTATTGTCTGTTGAACTCATCATGTTGCTTTTTCTTGTTTGCTGAAATGAGCTATGAGCAACACCGTTCTTCGAAAGCGTTATACTCAGATTCCAAGAGCAAATTTCAGGCCAACATAGACGTTATTGGCGCTAACGATACCTAGCGTAAATGACTAAACGATGAAATAGCCCTAATTCCCGAATATGACTTTATTCAAGAAATGCGCGGGAACTGTGCGAGAACGCCGGGGCCGAGTAATTGCTGGTCATGATCGATGGTTGGATGCTATTATATGGCTGGATAACTATCTCTAGTTGATATATATTGGAGGTTAAAGATGGCAGCACAATAATACTTTCAATTTATATGAATGTGTACTGTGGCTGTTTCAAGGGCTTCTAATCGCCTAATTGATGAAACCCTTTATGAATTTGAATTCTTTCTGTAACTTGCAAGGTTCGGTTTATTTCATGTTTGATTCGACTATGACCCCATATCCATTTTCATTTTCATTTTCCTTAAATAAACACATACTTGTGGAGTAATTTTAACACACACACACACACACACACACACATATATATATATATATATATATATATATATATCCTATTCAATCTTCGAGTAACGTTTGAAATAAAAACAATTAAGAATTACAGGCCAGAAAACATCTGTCAAAACAACATACGAAGTTAATTAGATTACACTTGATATGACAGCCAGGCATTGAGGTAACTTTCCAATTGTAATTATAACTGATGGTTGGTATGGTAAATCCCAATCATTACATTATCATCAAGCACTTGTTTAATTAAATGACACGTGTCAACCTTCAGGACACCATCAAGTAATCCTCTTTCCTATATAAGTACATCCCCCCATTTCTTCCTTAAACACATCAATCACCTTTTGTTCCCAGCATATAGCAAAAGAAGAAAGTAAAAAAAAAAAAAAAAGAAGAAGAGCAAGAAAATGTCTTCATCAACAAACCCCATAGAAAACACAAACGACGCCACCCACCCAAATCCGCTGCCTAAGAAGAAGTTCTCCGTTGGGAGACAAAAGCTCCCAATGGAGAGAATAAAGAAAGAGAGCTCTCTCCTGGTGACCTTCTCCAAACGCAAAGGTGGGCTGGTCAAGAAGGCCAACGAGCTATGCGCTCACGGGTTCTCAGATGGCGCTCGTGATCTCCTCGCCGGCTGCTAAAATGTATTCATACGGCTGTCCGAGCGTCGACAGAGTTGCGAGTAGGTGGAAAGATGCGCGTGCTTACACGCCTGATGAGCAGCTTCTTCGCGACCCTTCCCCCTCTGTGGCGCAGGCCGAGGAGCTCAGCGAGCAAAACGAGGAGTACGAAAAACTCAAGGCCGAGGTGGAGATGAAGGGAAAACACAGAGAAGAGCTCATGCGCGATAAGGCAGATGCTCAGACGAGAGGGATTTATCCTCAAGATTTGGAGACATTGAGGCTCGACCAGCTTTGCGGTCTGAAAGAATCGCTGCTGTCGTTCAGGAGGAACTTCAGCGCTAAAGTGAGGGAGGCTAAGGTTCTCGTAGCAGCTGCAAATAATGTTGTTGGTGGCTCTACTTCAAGTGCGTCGAATGTCGAAAGGCCCATAGGCGGATTTGAATCACAGTCTAATGACGATGTTGGGTCTCAGAGCCATGTCCCTGGACCAGTTACCGAGCCACCTGCTAGTGATGGTGATTTGGTGGCGCCCATTTATCTGAGTAAAGAAGTCGAAGACGAATTTGAAGAGGAGCTGGCGCGGTTCTTTGGTGGAGGAAATTAGAACTGCAAGCGGCGCGCGCAGTGAGCTGCCATTTGTATCTTTATGAAGAATGGCCTTGTGTAACTTTTCTTTGTATGTTTTGAACGATGATATGACTAAATGAGTGTTTACCTTCTTTGGAATAAGAAAAGTTGAATAAACTTGCAAAATGTTTTATAATATTTTTTTTATTAAATTACATTTGTACAAATAATTCAATGTTTTTAGAGCAAATTTAGATGTAACTAAATATTGGGCAGCACATATGTGTATATATGATATAGTTAAACATTCGTACTGTGGAAACTAGGGTTTCATTCCATAGAAACCATAACCAAACAAATCGGTGTTATTACAGCAGTTCATGGTATTGATTTTTATTAATAAAATGTTATAAAAATATTAATTGTGATTAATATTATATTAAGATTATTTTATTATAATTATACTAAGATTATAATGATAATATAGCTTATAATAATAAAGAGAGAGAGAGATTAGAGAGAGATTAAGTATTTCAATACTTGGTGTGATTTACAATGAACTCTAATCACCTATTTATACTACTAATAATTCACTATTACAACTAATCACATTAATTATAATTATACACATCACACTAAAATACAAACTCTTCAATTAAACACCTCATCTTATCATCTTATCACATTATCATCATTTAATATAATACTTCCAAATCATCAATAATTTAACTAATATTATTATTTAAAACATCCACATTTAATTATTTCATAATACTCCCCCTTGGATGTTTTCAAAGAATATGCCTCGTTAAAACCTTATTAGGAAAAACCCAATGGGATAAAAACCTAATGAAGGAAAAAGAGTACATGATTCTTTTAGATACGCTTTCGATTGTTGCCTCATTAAAAACCTTACTGGGAAAACCACATGGGAAAAACCTCAGTGAAGGGAAAAAGAGTGCAACGCGTATTTACTCCCCCTGATGATGACATCATTTAAGATCTCGAAGTTTTCGAACTCCAATTGAATATACCAATCTTTTGAAAATTATTGGGGGAAGTGCTTTCGTGAATAAATCTGCAAGATTTTCACTTGATCGCACTTGTTGTACATCAATATCACCATTTTTCTCTAAATCATGTGTAAAGAAAATTTTGGTGAAATATGCTTTGTTCTATCTCCCTTAATATATCCTTCCTTTAATTGGGCAATGCATGCAGCATTATCTTCATATAAAATCGTAGGAAGTAACTTTTTCGATACTAGCCCACTAGTTTGTTGTATATGCTCAATTATCGATCGCAACCAAACACATTCTCGGCTAGCTTCATGAATAGCTAAAATTTCCGCATGATTAGAAGAAGTAGCCGTTAAACTTTGTTTAACTGACCGCCATGAAATAGCGGTTCCGCCATGTGTAAATAAATAGCCCGTTTGCGATCGAGCATTATGTGGGTCAGATAGAAAACCAGCATCTGCATACCCAATCAAATCTGTTTTTGATTCATTAGAATAGAACAATCCCATATCAGTTGTTCCTTGAAGGTATCGAAAAATCCGCTTAATTCCATTCCAATGTCTACGAGTCGGTGACGAACTATATCTCGCCAATAGATTCACAGCGAACGCTATATCAGGTCGCGTATGACTCGTTAAATACATTAGGGCTCCAATAGCACTGAGATATGGTACTTCAGGACCAAGTAGTTCTTCATCGTTTTCGCAAGGTCTAAACGGATCTTTATTCACATCTAAAGATCGAACAATCATTGGAGTATCCAATGGATGAGCTTTATCCATATAAAATCTTTTCAATACCTTTTTCGTATAAGTCTCTTGATGTACGAATATCCCATTCTTTAAATATTCAATTTGCAGTCCAAGACAAAATTTCGTTTTACCGAGATCTTTCATTTCAAACTCTTTTTCAAACAATTAACGGCTTTTGATAACTCTTCAGGAGTTCCAATTATGTTAATATCATCAACATAAACTGAAATGATGACAAATTCATTTCCAGATCTTTTCATAAATATGCACGGGCAAGTTTGATCATTTTTATACCCTCTTTCGATAAATATTCACTTAGGCGATTATACCACATACGCCCAGATTGCTTTAATCCATAAAGCGATTTATTTAGCTTGATTGAGTACTCATTTCGGGGCCCTGAATTTTCAGGTAACTGAAATCCCTCGGGAAGTTTCATATATATATCACTATCAAGTGATCCATATAAATAAGCGGTGACAACATCCATTAGACGCATATCGAGTCCTTCACGTACTGCCAGACTAATTAAATAACGAAAAGTAGTTGCATCCACCACAGGAGAATACGTCTCCTCATAATCAATACCAGGTCGTTGTGAAAAGCCTTGTGCAACAAGCCGTGCTTTGTATCTCACAATTTCACCGTTTTCATTTCTCTTTCTAATGAAAACCCATTTATATCCAACCGGCTTTACATTTTCTGGTATGCGGACTACAGGTCCGAAAACTTTTCGTTTCTCAAGTGATTTTAATTCTGCCTCGATTGCATCTTTCCATTTTGGCCAATCATTTCTTTGTCTGCATTCTTTTACAGACCATGGTTCATGATCCTCATTCTCATTTATCTCATTCATTTCATGTAGCGCTACGTTAAATGAGAATTTATTGTCAACGTTGACTTTTTCTCGGTTCCATCTAATTCCATTTTGGGCATAATTTATTGAGATCTCTTCATTATCATTATTCTCAAAAATTTCAGGTACCTGATTTCCATTATCATAATCATTAATGCCCATTGACTCTTCTAGAGTCGATAAATCCTCGACTGGACCATTCTTATTATTTGCTCCTTTTCTTTTTCGAGGATTTTTATCTTTGGAACCCGAGGGCCTACCACGTTTTAGTTGTGGCTTAGGCTCGATCATTATATGTTCTCCAGGAACATTAACTTTTGCAGGAGCATTAACAGCTGGTATATGTGACTTAGTCACTCTTTTAAGGTCAGTAAAGCTATCTGGCAGTTGATTAGCTAATCCTTGTAAATGAATTATCTTTTGAACTTCTAGTTCACATTCTTTCGTTCGAGGATCATAATGATTTAGCGATAATTCATTCCAACTAATACTCATTTCCAGCTGTTTCTTTTCTCCCCCTAATGTCGGAAAATTCGATTCATCGAAATGACAATCGGCAAATCTAGCCGTAAATAAATCTCCAGTTAGAGGTTCTAAATATTTTATTATCGATGGAGATTCAAATCCGACATATATTCCCAACCTCCTTTGAGGTCCCATCTTAGTGCGTTGTGGTGGAGCAATTGGAACATATACCGCACATCCAAAAATTCTCAGATGGGAAATATTTGGTTCCTGACCATAAACCATTTGTATCGGGGAGATATCGTTATAACTTGTTGGCCTGATGCGGATTAGTGCCGCTGCATGTAATATAGCATGTCCCCAACAAGATGAATGAAGTTTCGACTTCATTAATAATGGTCTTGCAATTAATTGCAGCCTTTTAATCAACGATTCTGCAAGACCGTTTTGCGTATGTACATGTGGCACGGGGTGCTCAACATCAATTCCAATAGACATGCAATATTCATTAAATGCCTTGGAAGTAAATTCACCAGCATTATCAAGGCGTATTTTCTTTATTGGAAAGTCCGGAAAATGTGCTCTTAATCGAATCAACTGAGCAAGCAATCTCGCAAAAGCTACATTCCGTGTTGATAACAAACACATGAGACCATCTAGTTGATGCATCAATCAATACCATGAAATATCTAAATGGTCCACACGATGGATGTATCGGTCCACAAATATCACCTTGTATACGCTCCAAAAATCTTATGGATTCATTCTTTATTTTTACTGGTGATGGACGAATAATCAACTTCCCTTTAGAGCAAGCAGCACATGATAATTCATTAGATTGAAGAATCTTCTGGTTCTTCATTAAATGTCCACGTGAATTTTGAATTATTCTCCGCATCATAATTGAACCGGGATGGCCCAACCGGTCATGCCAAACAACAAATGTATTATCATTAGTAAACTTCTGGTTTACGATAGCATGCATTCAATTGTTTTAACATACGTATAATACAATCCAGAGTCAAATGAATGTAATATTTCAACAACTCGTTTATCATTCGAAACCACTTTTGTAATGTGCAAATATTCAATATTTCTCTTTTCTGCAGTCTCAATGTGATATCCATTATGTCGAATAGCTTTAAAGCTCAATAAATTTCTTTGAGACTTAGGAGAATATAAGGCATTATCAATTATTAGCCTTGTCCCTCTGGGCAGTATAACATTGGCTCTTCCGAGCCCTCAATTATATTTGTGCTACCCGATATAGTGATAACACTTGTTTCTTTCATTTCAAGATGGGAGAAATATTTCTTATTTCTTAGAATCGTATTAGTCGTTGCACAATCTGCAAGACATAACTCCCCATTGCACATGCTTGTATCCATTGTATTGATAAATATATAATAACTAGAATTATTAAATAAATAAGCGTCAAAATAAAATTATATATAAAGATAAAATAATAAATAAATAATGCTTAAATAAAATTTATAACGACACTTCAGTTTTCTTTATTTGGATCTTTAACAAAAACAAAATATTCAAATGAGCATAGGATCTAGCACCAATTTTCTGAAATATCGTAATCTTGAGCAAAATTTAATTTCATCGACACTTCACTTTTAATTGCTCTTTATAAAGATCAACGGGATCTTTGGGTGCGAATAATAACCAACGATAATATATAATAATCTTTATATTGCTCAATACATCTTTCTCAATCATATACTAGTTGTCCACTTCGGGGGAAATATTAATAATAACCACGGTAAATATAATGTTCACGACCACTTTTATTGTTTGCGCATACATTCACTTCAGGGAATGCAACATAATCATTTAGTCGGACTTATGTTTTTCATTCATCCATCATAATATTTTCTGATCATTTTCTCACGATATTTATTCGTATTATATCCGATGGACTGAACGTGGTGAATGCTTTATAATATACCGAAGTAATTGCGTAAATCACTAGCAAGTATAAAATCGAGAGTGATAAATCAAAGTTTGCCAAATTCAATATATTGATATCATAAAAATAAAATCATCATTAAAATATTAAAAGGAAAAATTATAATTAATCTTCTTTTATATCTTCTTTTGTAAAAGTTCTAATGAAAAACGATATCCACATCCAAATAACTGTCGCCGTAATAATAATCATAAGTAATAGATCAAACATCGGACAAAGCGTCATCCTTCAAAATAAAATATATTTCAGTAATTATAATATTAAAGAAAAATTATAATTAATAATTATATTTTAAAAACATTGGTAAAAATTATCCACATAGCCGTAAGGATCACCGTAAATAAAGTAAGCAACAGAAGATCCATCTTTGTATAAAACGACATGATTCTATAAGATGAATAAGAACATAATAATCAGATAACATATAAATCAATGATAAAATATATGTATAGTTTCATAAAATGCGTTCTTTATTATTTCATAATTATTATCCAAGCTCGGGTAAGATTGTGGTAATAAAATTTGTCCATTGTCCAAAATCTGTTCGATCCAATAATAAATTAAAATTTCTCAATAAATAAATTAATAATATGCCGCTACTGAGGTGGGGATAACCACAAGACCTCGTGGGCTTTTAGTGTTGTGTACGTGAATATATATAAAAAAAATAAATCGTAAATAAAAATTCCACACACCACCACGGGGTATGAAAATCTGGACCTCTCGTCACTTATAGTGAACGATATTCCGCGAAACCACTCGGGTATTGGCGTTTAGTTATAAAACTTTTAAAATATACTTTTATAATATATATTTTTAAATTAATCACAATTAATATATGATTAGTATAAATTAAATATTAAATTACCGTACATCGACTAAACTCGTACGAGATCTTCGACGGAGGTTGATCTTGACGACAGAGAGCGGTCGTGCTGATAACGTGTTATAAAAATATTAATTGTGATTAATATTATATTAAGATTATTTTATTATAATTATATTAAGATTATAATGATAATATAGCTTATAATAATAAAGAGAGAGAGATTAGAGAGAGATTAAATATTTCAATACTTGGTGTGATTTACAATGAACTCTAATCACGTATTTATACTACTAATAATTCACTATTACAACTAATCACATTAATTACAATTATACACATCACACTAAAATACAAACTCTTCAATTAAACACCTCATCTTATCATCTTATCACATTATCGTCATTTAATATAATACTTCCAAATCATCAATAATTTAACTAATATTATTATTTAAAACATCCACATTTAATTATTTCATAATGTCAAAGAGGTAATTATACATTGCATAATATTCATATTAACCATAACCAACTATATTGAGTCTCAAATCTCAAATCTCATTAGGAAAGAACAGTAGAATGATATGTATAATGTTACTCTACGTACATTTGCATATTACATTAAAGATAGAAATCTTGTGTGTATATTTGGCTTATTATTGTAATAATGTGATAGATTATCTTATATTACATTATATCTTCGTGCATATTTGACTTATTTTCATAATCATGGCCTGAGAGGTCCTATTTAGGACGTCATGGAGTCAATTAAAATGATTAATTATTTATGTCCAACATTATATTAATAATCGCCATGAAATTGGACCCGTATACATTCTATCAATAATAATGCGGCGATATTCTTTTGCTATTGCGCTATTGGACGGTCGAATGCGTTCTAATCGCACGCTATAAACCAGAAGTCTAATAGCACATTTATGAAACCATCTCATTTTTTCGATTAGTCATATGTTTTACTACTGGTTTAAATAAATTGTATCAAAGTCGAGCGGGATTTGTTACAAAGTCGAACACGTTCCAATCGGCGCTAAATGCCTAAAAGTCTGCGCTATAGACGGAAAGTCGAATAGGGATAATGTGAAACCATAGTCTGTCTCATTTGGATCATTTGCTTTACTATTTATATAAATAAAGTCATCGAGCTCATATAGATACAACACGTTCATCTTGAATCACCACTCCACCTAAAAACTTATAAGGGAGTTTATTATGTTTTAATTTTATATATTTTAATTTCAAAATGTTCTATTAGGACAAGAGTATCTACTTAATGCGATCATATATGTACAGTAACAATGTCAGCTATTCCAATGCATCCAAAAGGCAAATGCTGCACAAATTTTGAACTACTGCAACAACGATTTTTAAATGGAAATATATATAATAACATTATTTATGAATATTTATTGATATTACTGATTATTTTATATATATATATATATGTATGTATAAAGAGATATTTGTGTAATGTACTTTTTAATTCTTTAACTAAATAAATATAATGGGCGTGCACGAATATCTTGGATTGTGCAATAGAGCCAAGAAATGTTTGAGTTCGTCATGTATATATATCCCCGTCTCTTTCAGTGTACTCGTCTGTTAGAATATGATAAGAGGACGTGGCCTAATGGTTTGGGGTGATATTCCGACCCCGATATGTTATGGTTCGATTCCATGATCATCGTCTTAGAAGTGTTTGGTGCCAGCCGATAGCCGACTGAGTAGGGTAGGAATTCAGGTTAGAAAAAAAAGAAAAAAAAAAGAATAAGAGGAAGTGGAAAAATGAATTGATTGCATAATCAAAGTCAGTGAATCCAACAAAATCTGAATTCAGCACTTTCTTGTAAAACATTTTTTTTCCTTGCAAGTACCCAAAACAATCTTTTGTAAGCAAGGTGGTGCATCTCTATTGGATTCTCGATGTATCTCCTGATTAGACTCGTGGAATGAATATTATCGGATCTTGTTGTAGTTTAAGACTGCGTTTGATATGCGAAATTCAGTTGGAAAAGAAAAGGAAATGTGTAGAGGTACAATGGTCGAAGCGTGTGTGGAGAAATAAAGCCAAACCCTGATGTTAAAGATCTCATTGTTCTAATAATCGAATGATGTTATAAAGGGCTGAAGAAAAATGTTCAAGTCTTGAGCTGAAAACTAACCAACGGTTAAAGCAGTTAATTTAAATGCCAACCGTTAGATGTGTGGGATTAAGGATCAAAGGGCTCAGAATTAGTCTTGTTGTAACTTATAGAAACGCACTCACATTTTTTATAAGTTGGATTATCTCGCAGTACAACTCATCAATGCAAAGAGTACAATCTGGCGAAGCACAAGCTGTAACCGTTAAAGCTGTTAAACTCATTATATATATCAGATTATCAGAGGTGAAGTAGGCATCTTTGAGCGACCATATCTTTTCGTAGAGTGAGTTTCTGAGTGACTTGTAAAAGAGAGAGTTGGAGAGAAAGTTCCATACTTGTAATCCCTTCTCTTAGATTCGTGAATAAAGGCTCTGTTGGTCCGTGGAGTAGGCTTGAAATCTCAGCCGAACCACGTATGTCTGTGTGTATCTGTGATTAATTTCTTGCTGTTTTCTTGTTCAATCGCAACCAAGATTGCTTCTTTCGATCGGTTAAACACACACACTATAATCTTCATCGAGTTGGGCATCTTGTGGTGGCCGGAATCACAACAGCGTGAAGTACAATTATTTAATGCGCTTACTTAGTTTTTCGTCGTGCTTTCCACACACAAATTTTGCATACCAAACACACCCTAAACTACCAGACATTTGTATATAAAGAGCGTTGCTAACGTTTTTTTTTTTCCATCCTGATACTTATTTAACTTCTATCCAGACAGACTCAAATTGTTTACTCGCCGAATTGCATTCGATCATTTGAAACATGATCAGAACGTCTTGCACGTACTTTCTTTATGAAGTTAAAATTCTAGCATACAGATTGCACCATTCTAATCCCAAGAAAATAGCGCATCTTTCCAAGATCGGACATGTCGAACTCCAGCATCGCAAATGTTTTAAATTCCTCAAACATGGTAACGTCATTTCCAATATAAATCAAAATCTACCTACTGGAAAACAACCAGCATCTTTCCATCGTTTCTAATTTTAACAAAAAGAGTATGCTCATAGGAACAATTTTTTAAATTCTCCATGCAAGAAATATGCTTCGATACGGCTATAACAACCACAAGAGGCTTGTTTTAGGCCGTGTAATGCCTTTTTTAAATTATAAACTTTACATTCACATTCAAGCTTCACATAACCATGTGGTTGATTGATGAATACCTTTTCTTGAAGATCTCCATGCATGAATGCCTTGTAGGTTATGACCCACCTTTTCTACTTATGGTGGTTACTTCCCACACTTATTAGCCACGTTACATCATGGATATTATTTATTTGGTTTCATAATATTAATTGCTTAATTCCTATTGGTCAAAAGATCTTTTCAAATAACCTCCACATTGATGGAATGTTCACTATAAATAGAAGTTGGTCCTCTCTCCAACACTGACGTTATTTTTATCCATCAGAAAATAGATAAAAGAAAAGTGTTAAAGGGATAGAAAACCAAGCTTCACGTCTTCTTCGAACTATCATGATGAATCAAGGTAAGTGTTTTCTATCTTGTAATTATGTATATCATGAGAATCATGTTGTTTAAAGATCATGGGATTTATATGTATGAATCTACACTAGTATGCTTACAGTTGGTATCGGATCGTTGTTGAAAACATGTGATTCTCTTTTATACATATGACGTGTTAAACTACGCTTGTGATATGAGTTGTTCTGTTCATATATGATTTTCATCTGACTGTGACTTATGAACTGTTATACATGCGTATGATAATGACTCACTGTTCATATATGTTCTCGTCAAATGATGACTTGTTAGATAATATTATTAAGAAATCGAGGGCTTCATCCTAAAACCAATTGGTGATAGGTGAGGTTGCCTCTTGAATATATAAGGTGAGTCGGGTGAGGAGAATTATCCGATGTGGGAGAGACAGAAATCTCAACATGCCCCCTTACGTGTGGCGTGACTGGCCTAACACGTGGACATATGAATCGGGTGACGGCGAGCAAAGATCGAACCCGCTCTGATACCATATTAAGAAATCGAGGGCTTCATCCTAAAACCAATTGGTAATAGGTGAGGTTGCCTCTTGAATATATAAGGTGAGTCGGGTGAGGAGAATTATCCGATGTGGGATTAACAGAAATCTCAACAAAATAACGTTAAAAGTAGTGGTATTTCACTTTCGCCTTTCGGCTCTCACTTATCCTACACCTCTCAAGTTATTTCACAAAGTCGGACTAGACTCTAGCTCAACAGGGTATTTTTTCCCCGCTGATTCCACCAAGCCTGTTCCCTTTGGCTGTGGTTTCTCTGGATAGTAGACAGGGACAGTGGGAATCTCATTAATCCATTCATGCGCGTCACTAATTAGATGACGAGGCATTTGGCTACCTTAAGACAGTCATAGTTACTCCGGCCGTTTATCCGCGCTTGGTTGAATTTATTCACTTTGACATTCAGAGCACTGAGCAGAAATCACATTGCGTGAGCATCCGCAGGGACCATCGCAATGCTTTGTTTTAATTAAACAGTCGGATTCATATTTTGGCAGCGCGACATTGTTAGACATAGTTCCTGAAATATTACATATATTTTATTTCCGCTGCATTATGATAATATCTCAAGTATGCTTGATTTGTTAGTAACCAAAGTGGCCAAATTAGAAAGGTTTGAGATATATATTAGAATCAATTACTTGTGATTAATTGTACTACTAACGTGCTGACATGATATTTATCGCATGAGTATATTGATGTTTATTAGCAATAAAATATTATGAACCGCCCAAAGGCTGGTCGACTATTTTATAGCTAATAAAATAAAAGTGGTATATTTTTACTTAATACGTTTAGTATGTCCAAAGATGACTAGCGTGCCAAAATTACATAATATATACCAATTAAAGATATTATTTTTTAGCATCAAATTATTGTTGTGCATTGTTGGATCGCCCAAAGGAGAACTTTGATGTGCATTTATATTTTTATGATCTCTGAATCTGTATTATTTTTATTTACTCAAAGCACTAATATATGAGCATTATTGTATCTATTTGCAGCTTTCGCTCGTGTCTCTCTTCATTCGCAGGCATCATCTATTGTCAAATTCAACGGGCTAAACTTTAATGAGTGGTCTGAACAGGTTCAATTTCACCTAGGTGTTCTGAACCTCGATTCGGCATTACAATATGCAAAGCACAATGATATTACTGATGATCAAAGAGCTTTCCATGATGACTGGGAAAGATCAAACAAATTAAACCTAATTTTTCTGCGAATGACGGTATCGGAGAGCATCAAAGCAACTATTTCCAAAACTGAAAGCGCTAAGAAATTCATGGAATCTGTCCAAATTATGGCCCACTCTGACACTGCTGATAAATCAAGTGCTGGAACACTAATGGGTACGCTGACCACCATGAAATTTGATGGTTCTCGTACGATGCACGAGCACCTTACTAAAATGATCAACATAGCGGCAGAACTCGGGTCTATGGGAATGAAGTTGGAAGAGAGTTTTCTTGTGACGTTCATTATGAACTCCTTACCTCCTCAGTACGGACCATTCCAAATTAATTATTATACCATAAAGGATAAATGGAATGTGACAGAATTGCAAACTCTGCTGATTCAAGAGGAAGCGAGGTTGAACAAACAGGGATCTCATTCTGTTAATCTCATTGGCCATCAAGGAGCTGGAAAGAAAACTGGGAAACAGAAAGAAAAGGGAAAGGGACCATTGAAAGTCAATGCGTTTTCTTTCCAAGTCCATAAGATGGAACTGAAGAAAAATGCATGTGGTTTCTGCGGAAAATCGGGACACCATAAGAAGGATTGCCTGAAACGTAAGGCATGGTTCGAAAAGAAAGGTACGCTTAATTCTTTCGTATGTTTCGAATCAAATTTAACTGAAGTTCCTCGTAATACTTGGTGGATTGATTCTGGTAGTACTATTCACGTTTCTAATATGATGCAGGGATTCCTTACGACCCAAATCATAAGCCCAAATGAAAGATTTGTGCACATGGAAAATCGAGTCAAGGCATCAGTTGAAGCAATCGGAACTTATCGTTTAGTTTTACATACTAGACATCATTTAGATCTTTTTCCAACTTTTTATGTTCTTTCTATTTCTCGTAACTTAGTTTCTTTATCAAAACTTGATTCTGGTGGATTTACTTTTAAGTTTTGTAGTGGATGTTTTACTTTATTTAAAAAAAAATCTTCTTATCGGTTCCGGTGTGCTTCGTGATGATTTATACAAATTAAACCTTAATAATGACTTTGTTGAGACTTATGATCTTGCATCATGATGTTGGCAAAAATCGTGAGTTGCTGAATGAAAATTCAGCTTACTTGTGGCATAAACGTTTGGGTCACATATCTAAAGAAAGAATACATAAATTAATAAAGAATGAAATTATATCAGATTTGGAGTTTACTGATCTCGGTATCTGTGTTGATTGTATTAAAGGAAAACACACGAAACATACAAATAAAGGTAAAGCCACAAGAAGTACGCAACTCCTTGAAATTATACACACTGACATTTGCGGACCTTTTGATGTTCCATCTTTTGGTGGAGAAAAATATTTTATCACCTTTATTGATGATTTTTCACGTTATGGCTATGTCTATCTATTACATGAAAAGTTGCAATCCTTAAATGCCTTAGAAGTATTCATTACTGAGGTTGAGCGACAATGAGACAGAAAGGTGAAAATCATTAGATCTGACCAAGGTGGTGAATATTATGGAAAATATAATGAGAGTGGACAATGTCCTGGTCCATTCGCTAAATTCCTCGAAAAGAATGACATTTGTATTCAATACACAATGTCAGGCACACCAGAACAGAATGGTGTTGCAGAAAGGCGCAATCGTACCTTAATGGATATGGTTAGGAGCATGTTAAGTTACTCATCTTTACACTCATCGTTGTGGATGTATTGTCTAAAAACTGCAGCATATTTGCTAAACAGGGTTCCTAGTAAGGCAGTTTCAAAAACTCCTTTTGAACTGTGGACGGGAAGGAAACCCAGTTTAAGGCACCTGCCCTGTTAGGTCCGTTTTTAACATCCAACGATGAACTCGAGCATAGATCTAATCGAAATTACCTTGAAGATGATCGAGCGGAAGCATTTGGGTAATATTCAATTAAACCTTCATTAATCACAAACTTTCTCTCCAATTAACCTCTTTCTCTCTCTACAATTCAACCCTAATTAAGATAATTGTGAGAGAGAGTTTCTAGTGAGAGAAAGCTAAACTCAAGTTATGTGCTAATCACACATACTTGCCCTATATATACCAATCAATATTGGTATATTTGCATTCTAGTCCCTAACTATACATATATTACAATTTAGTCCCTAGACAAAGATAGCAACATTATTGAACACTATAAAATATTTCTAACAATCTCCCCCTTAGTGTTCAATTGTCATTGAAGCGCCGGTTGTCTTTGTCTTTGTGAATCTTCAGTCTTCATCATCATTTGAACACAACAGAAAGATTCCTAACAATCTCCCCATTTGTGTTCAATTGTCATTGAAGCGCCGGTTGTCTTTGTCTTTGTGAATCTTCAGTCTTCATCATCATTTGAACACAACAGAAAGATTCCTAACAATCTCCCCCTTTGTGTTCAACTTTGAATTTGACACGGTCTTCTATTGTTGTTTGAAGAAAATAGCTAAGAGCATCTGGAGAATCTTCAGTCTCCCCCTATTTACATGCACTATCTTTTTCTTCTTTGCAACTTTAATATTCGTCACCTTCTTGCATATACCAGAGTCGCGCGGATCATCAGCATTGACTTGTCGTGTATGCTCGAACCATGGAGAGATGTCTTGTTTGTTGTGGTTCAGGACGTGCGTTGAAAGCTTGGCTTGTTTAATGAGTTCACGTGCTTGGCATCCTTGATATACTTCTCCCCCTTAGTGTTCAATTGTCATTGAAGCGCCGGTTGTCTTTGTCTTTGTGAATCTTCAGTCTTCATCATCATTTGAACACAACAGAAAGATTCCTAACAATCTCCCCATTTGTGTTCAATTGTCATTGAAGCGCCGGTTGTCTTTGTCTTTGTGAATCTTCAGTCTTCATCATCATTTGAACACAACAGAAAGATTTATAACATGCCCGTTTGGGATTGCCAGGCATAAATTAAAATTTATAATCCACATGAAAGAAAATTGGATGCAAGAACAACCAGTGGATTCTTCTTTGGTTATCCAGAAAAGTCGAAAGGGTATATATTTTATTGTCCTAACCACAGTACGGGAATTATTGAAACTGGAAATGCGCGGTTCATCGAAAATGGTGAAATCAGTGGGAGTGTTGAACCACGTAATGTGGAAATTCAAGAAGTTAGGGTGGAGATCCCTTTTCCTCAAACTTCTACTCAGGTTGTTGTTCCGACAATTACTCAAAATTACAGTCAGGAACAACAAATAAACAACGAAACACCCCACAATGAAATATCACTTGATGAACCTATAACAAATGAACAACCACAATTAAGAAGATCTGAAAGGCAACGAAGATCTGCTATCTCTAATGATTATGTGGTATATCTACAAGAGTCAGAATTTGACTTAGGAGTAGTTGATGATCCAGTTTCGTTTTCACATGCCATGGAATGTAAGGATTCTGTTAAATGGTTCGACGCCATGAAAGATGAATTAAAATCAATGGAACATAATGATGTCCGGGATATCGTTGAATTGCCTGAAGGTTGTAAAAGAGTTGGGTGTAAATGGGTCTTTAAGACCAAACTCGTCTCTAGTGGCAATATCGAACGACATAAAGCTAGACTTGTTGCCAAATTATTTACTCAGAAAGATGGTGTTGATTATAAAGAGACCTTTTCACCTGTTTCAAAGAAGGACTCGTTTAGAATTATCATGGCATTAGTGGCTCATTACGATTTGGAGCTTCATCAAATGGATGTGAAAACTGCCTTTCTGAATGGAAATTTCAAGGAAGATGTTTACATGGACCAACCTGAAGGTTTCGCTATTAAAGGAAAAGAACATATGGTGTGTAAACTTAAGAAGTCGATATACGAACTTAAACAAGCTTCGCGGCAATGGTACTTGAAGTTTAATGATACCATTACCTCTTTCGAATTTAAAGAAAACATCGTTGATCGATGTATATATCTGAAGATCAGTGGGAGCAAGTTTATAATTTTAATTCTGTACGTCGATGACATTTTGCTTGCTACTAATGATTTATGTTTATTACATGAGACTAAAAGTTTTCTATCAAAGAACTTTGAAATGAAAGATATGGGTGATGCATCCTTTGTGATAGGTATTGAAATATAACGTGATAGATTACAAGGACTGTTAGGATTGTCTCAGAAAGTATATATTAATAAAGTTCTTGAAAGGTTTAATATGGAAAAGTGCTCATCAAGTATTGCGCCAATTCAGAAAGGAGACAAATTCAGCGTTATGCAATGTCCAAAGAATGAATTGGAACACAAAGAAATGGAACGGATTCCATACGCTTCTATCGTTGGCAGTTTAATGTATGCTCAAACATGTACTAGACCCGGCATTAGTTTTGTTGTTGGGATGTTGGGCAGATATCAAAGTACTCCAGGAATGAATCATTGAAAAGTTGCAAAGAAAGTCTTAAGGTATCTGCAAGGAACGAAGGATCATATGCTCACTTACAGAAGATCTACTGTTATGGATGTGATCGGTTATTCAGATTCAGATTATGCTGGATGTATTGATACAAGAAAATCAACATTCGGCTATTTGTTCCTATTAGCTGGTGGAGCAATTTCATGGAAAAGTGCGAAGCAGTCTGTCATTGCTGCGTCGACATTGGAAGCTGAGTTTGTAGCATGCTTTGAGGCTACTGTTCAAGGATTATGGATGCGGAACTTTATTTCAGGACTTGGATTAGTCGACAGTATAGATAAGCCGCTGAAAATTTATTGTGATAATTCCGCAGCAGTATTCTTCTCTAAAAACGACAAGTATTCAAAGGGTGCTAAGCATAGGGAGCTTAAATACTTTGCCGTCAAAGAAGAAGTTCAGAAACAAAGAGTGTCAATCGAGCACATTAGCACCAATCTTATGATTGCAGATCCGCTGACGAAAGGATTGCCACCAAAGCTATTTAATCAACATATTGAAAGGATGGGCATTATAAAAAGGCCTTAATTAATGATTTGGTGGTTTTATGTTTCCTATTTATATGACTTTATGTATTTGACACTCTGAGCTCGATTATGTTTCTGATAATTAATGCATCCTGTTTTTATTATCGATTGTATATACATTAAAGAATTAACAGGATGAGTCTGTAATTAAGACATTTATATTGGACCATTATGATATATCTCATTATGATCAAATTGAGTGTAGAACTGATATTGTGATACATGGAAGGGACTGTGTCGCAATAATGGCATACAACCACTATGATCCTTGTTAGTTTGAAACTTGATATTGATTTAAGGAATGGTCAATTTATGAAGGAATTTAGCTTAAATTATGCATACTACGGAAATTACGATTATTAAACCATAAAATATGTGTTACGCGGGCCAAGTGAGAGAATTTAGGTTATGACCCACGTTTTCTACTTACGGTGGTTACTTCCCACACTTATTAGCCTCGTTACATCATGGATATTATTTATTTGGTTTAATAATATTAATTGCTTAATTCCTATTGGTCAAGAGATCTTTTCAAATAACCTACACATTGATGGAATGTTCATTATAAATAGAAGTTGGTCATCTCCCCAACACTAATGTACATTATTTTCATCCATCAGAAAATAGATAAAAGAAGTGTTAAAAGGAGAGAAAACCAATCTTCGCGTCTTCTTCGAACTATCATGATGAATCAAGGTAATTGCTTTCTATCTTGTAATTATGTATATCATGAGAATCATGTTTAAAGATCATGGAATGCATATGTATGAATATACAGTAGTATGCTTACATGCCTATTTTACATCTAAATGCAAAATGGGGCAATGCTTCTGTGCTGCCAATGCTATTCCAAATCTCACTGTGTCATGCCGAGCTCCAAACTTCATTGTAATCAATACCTAATTCCTGCTTGTAGCATTTAATGACCAACCTTACTTTGTATTTGTAAACTTTGTTATTTTCGTCTAATTTAATCTTGTAGACCCCACTTCACATCGAATCGATAGCCTTTTCTCCTTTCGGAAGTTCTGCTAACTTCCCAAGTGTTGTTTCTTTCAATGACTTTTTTTCTTATTGAGCTATTCATCAAGATCGAGTAAGCAACAGTGAAGATTATAGAGATAAAGAACAACAAATCAATATAACTTCAGTTCATAATAATAACAAGAACAATCAAATCTTATTACCCAGCGAAAATAAACACATACGGCAAGTCAAATTATGATGACAAGGGAGGCTGTGAAGTAGTAGTATTAGGAGTAACCTTAGTAGCAGCAGAAGCCACGCCCTTACCCTCCTGAGCAAAAGCAGCGGCGCTTCTAGCATCACCGCCGCCGGATATGACCTGCGCCGAAAGGTATTGTGGAGCCGCACCGTATATCACCTGCCTCCCGACTGCACCGTCGTAAAATACTTGTTGGTACCCAGCCATCTCACCCACCATCCCAGTTTGCCTCATCATTCCGTACCCCTGGAGAGCCGGAGCACTCGCCTCCATCGGAGGCGCCGAGGCGGCGCTCTGCGGCTGGGTCAGGTTGTACAGCTGCTGTAGCTGTTGCTGATGGTGATGCTCTGGGTAAAGTTCTGGTGGTGGTATCCCTTGAACTGTGTAATAGGCTTGTTGTGGTGCGTTGACCTGTCGAGCCACCGGCGCGTGGTACTCACTTGCATGAGCAGGGATGAAGTAAACTTGTTGCTGCTGGTGCTCGTTGGGTACGGCCGCGGTAGTGGAGTACATGCCTCCTGCGGCGGAAATGTGGTAGGGGATTCCTCCGGCGGGTTTTTGAGCCGGGATGAACTTCTCCGGCGGAGCCCCGGTGAGATTGTGGTGGTTATCGTCGATATTCCTACGGTAATCATCTCGCTGCTGTTGTTCTTCAAGCCTAAGCCTCTGTAGATCCTGAATGTGCTTTTGGATCGGATCTAAACCCATTAACCTGTCGTCGACGTTTTGAGCAGCGACCACATCTTCTATTTCGACCGTCTGCTGAGGCGGAGCCGGCGGCGGGATTACGTTTGGTCTCTCAAAACCAAACAACAGATCTACGTTCGAAAGAGGAGGCGGAGCCGCCGCCGCCGCCGCTGCCGAAGGCGATGGCGCAGTAACGATCGTCGAGGAATTCAACGCGTCGACGAACCTCTCCTTCTCCGACCTAGCATCGTCCGATCCAAAACTACGAATCGACGAACCCAGGCTCTGATTCTGAAGGGGAAAAACGAAAATTCTCAGCCTCGCCGGCTTATTCGAACTCCTCAACAGCCTCTCGTACTCGTGCATCATATGCTCCAGATCATCGTCGTTCGTCACGGAGATCAGAGCATCGAGGTCTTCGCCGGGCAACTGATACTTAAACGATACGCTTACACCGTCGCACAAGTCGACGAGCTTCGAGAGCAGCGAACTAAACGTCACGCTCCGATCGACGGAGAGGATCTTCGTTTCGCCTCCGATGTAAGAGAGCTGATTGTCGTGCGGCCTGGGATGGATCTTACCGCCGTAGCTGCACATGAATTTCACCTTACTGTGCGGCGGCGGGTGCTGCTGACTGGAGTCTTCCCTCGACGGATGGTTTTCGAACTCCATCTCTCGCGATCGAGGCGACGAATCGCCGGATTCGGTGTACGGATAGTTCTCCATCGGCGCACGTTATCAAAGGGGTTAAGCTACTAGGCTAGGCCATTGTTTTTTATGTGAGAGAGAGAGTAGAAGAAAACAGAAAAGTTTTCGTGACGTGGACATAGGCGACAAGTGGGGTCCACACCGGGTGGTAACGAGGATTGGGGAGTGAATTAACAGCTAAATCTTTGGTAAAATAAATGCCTTATGAATTAAGAACGTGTGTGGTCTTGATTTTATTTAAGTAATCAAATCGATTTACGTGGGATTTCTTTTCATAATAATAATAATAATAATAATAATAAAACCATCATAATTAAGGAAGATTGCGTGAATTAAATATATATACAGTCTGAAAAATATGTCAATCAATAAATTGATCGACGTATGTGGTGTGATGACGTTAACTGAGGACATGATTGGGATCACTATATTCACGTCAACATATTTAGAAAAACGAAGTCAAGAAGTATAAGAAATTTCGTAAGATTCAAATATTGAATATTCTAATTATGAATTTCCACGCAAGGAAGCACGCCAGCCAGAGTGGAATTTGGAACAAGTCGTCTATCACATGACTTAGGTCTTGCTGGAGGACGGACGATTGGGTCTTTAATAATTATATATCGTACTGATTTAGGTCTTCATTATTCATTGATTAATCAATCTTAAGCTGGTATATAACTTATTTTTAATAAATAAAAATAAAAGACAATGATAAAGAAAAGGTTACAGCTCCAGCTGTCAAACTAAGACAGTTGTCTATGCAGCGATCCCTACATCGTTATCATACATGGTTAGTAGCTCTAATAACCAAATTTGAAAATATAGGTATTGGTTAAATATGGTAAAATTCAATTTTACCGATGCATGTGTATATTAAGATAACTGTTAATATATCAGAATTACAGAAATATAGACGGACGAAGATATTTTCATCCTTGTCCATAACATGGTTGGTGGTCAGTACTTTTTAAAATTTGTAACCTAACTATCTAATTAATTAATTAATTACTTGTTTAATCATTATTTTGAATGGACAAAAAGCTATCATCAAGTGCCAAATATGGATTGAAGACATATATGAATGCAATAACAGCGATTCAGATGAAAGTGAAACAGCTGAGAATGAACTCAAGAGATTATGGTTTTATTCTATTTTAGACTAGACGTGGGATAGATATAGTTCAAGAAACCCTTGGTAGGGTTTTGAATTGTTCACCTTATGGGCTTTGTTAGGGACAGCTCAGCTAAGCTCAGCTAAGTCGAGTGTGGCTTTCTCCTCAGCAGCAGCATCACTAGGCATATCAGGGCCTGGAGGGATCTTTCCAGGGTAGTTGGTAGGCGAAGAATCCGAACTGATCATGCTGAAAAATGACACCAACCGTCGCTTTAAGAGAGAGCTTAAATGCATTGGAACATAAAACTTAAGCAAATGTAAGAGAGATTAGGTTACTTTCTGTCAGCAATTATCATGGAACGAAGCTCGCAGTTTGCAAAGCTGCAAAGATCAGAATACAATCACAGTGAGCAGAGATATCATACTAAAACATGGCACAAAGTGTTAAGCAGTCATAACCAACGATGTGGGACGAAATAACTTACTGGCTAGAAATTTCTTTCTTCAGAAGAGGGTGATAATCATTTCCAAATGTAGCCAATGTGTGGAACAAGAATCCGCTGTGGGTGACTATTGCGATCTCCTTTTCCTTTCGTGTGAACAGCCTATACCGAAGAACATACATTACAGAGTCAGTACTGGAGAGACAAAGTCTACCAAAGTTTTGTCACATACGTCGCTGTCCTAAACAATATCTTTTAATTAAGGATATCGTAAAATTGGATAAGAGCTTTTTCACCAGTTGAGGAATTTCATCCCCCTGGCAGCAAGTTCTTCCTTGGTCTCCCTTACATCAGCTTTCCACCAACTATCATCATCAGTCTCCACCTGATTGGCAATTGAGAAGAAAGTATATTTGGAAAACATGGTCTTAATTAATCCTTGACATGCTATGGGCGATGAAAGAATCACAGGCCCTGTTAAAATATTTGCAACTACTTTACCAGTGAAAAATCAACAGCGGGAAAATAGTGTTGATATTCGCTGACGCTTCTCCTCTTATCACACGGATGGACGCCCTGCAGTAAAGAAAGTCATAAATATGACCCCCGATAAATAAGGAACGCTTATGATACAAACAGCTGACAATATTTATAAAAGAGGAGGAAAAAAATCAGGGCACCTCAATTACAGCTTAACGCACGTACCAAATGTTCTCTGCAGAGCTCAACAGCCAGAATTGGTGGGCAGTTGTAACTTGAAATTGCAGCCCGGTCACTGTTTCCAGCATTTGCTACCATAAGTGGTAAGGCATCTGTCATATCACTATACGCGCCACCACCAAATACTCCAACAGCTGTTTGGATGGTTCTGTAATTTCAAGGACTAATATCAAGAGATCAAGTGAATAATTGAACATAATATGACATTTCCATCCAATTATTTCCAATGTGTTAGCAGTTATGTGGATATTGGACACATGGAGTTTTACATGATTTCTACTGAGTTGATCTATCTTTTCTCCATTAACTGAGAGGTCATCGTAAGCCTCAATAAGGAAACAGAAACTTCTACCTCACTGAGCCGCATACTTAGCAACACCTTATTGTGGCATAAACTTCACACGAGAATTTTGTTATTTGAATCCTCGAGCTAACTGACACTTTTCAGTATGATACTACAAGACCACTTTTCAACAAACCTTATCATGGGAGATGTGATGACCAGTTCGATTTTGTTGATGAGGCCACTTGTAAGAACATGTCTACGCAAATTATCAACCTTTCACATGAGGAAGATGCCAAATCAATGCATAAAAAGAACAGAATAATGATTACATACCGGGATAACTTAACCCTATAATGGTGGCAGAATTGCTTAGCTCACTCACCTGTTGCCAGCCCAACTGGGTAAGGTGTGCATCAAAGTATTCAGGAGACATGTATGCTTTGTAGTTTTTATCTCCATCAACATTGTGGATTCCTTGGGCATGCCTCACCTAAATGTACATTTGAATAAGAGCACAAAATCGGTTCTACTGTTTTAGCAAAATCCAAGAGAGAACACGTGTCATTTCGTCCAAAGATGCTGTAATTTTCAGATTCTCTCAATGAATTCGATAGTTGTAATTGATACCCACCACATGAATAGTTTTGCAGCGGTGCAAAGGAAACAAACTTGGACCTCCGAGACTCTC